>OY992536.1:73967312-74391212 GCA_963921195.1 Pegoplata infirma | reverse complement strand
GGTATTTTTAATACCTTTTATCTGATACCACACATGCCTATATTAATTTTGTTTAAATAGGCGTAAATCGTAAAAAACTGAAAAGGTCAATTTCCCCATACAAATCGACCCCCCTAAAAATGAGTTTGGGCCGCTAAAAACTACGTGTCGAATTAATTTTCGTTCTTAACAACATATCCAAATTCATGAAGATCAGAGGGTGACACCAGGGAGAATTCTCTTGTTAGTTCGTGCACATTTGAGGACCCCATTGGGTTCGGACCCTATTGATCCAGACCCAGATGGGCCTGTACCTAGTTGGGTTCCTTAAAAATCTTCTAATTTTTTATCCAAAATTTGTGTTCGTTTCGCTCTACCTTGATTAGTTTTTGAGATACGTGATTTTAGGGGACCGCTGGGGTTTTGAGCATTAAAAAACTCGATAACTTCAAAAATATTACTCGGAGAGTTTTTGAGACATTTTTCCTATAGAAAAAGTCTCAGATTCTGAGACATTTTTCCTATTGAAAAAGTCTTAGATTCTGATAAATGTTTCCTATAAAAAAAGTCTTGGATTCTGTGATATTTTTCCTATAAAAAAGTCACAGATTCTAAAACATTTTGTCTCAGATTCTGGGACATTTTTCTTATAGATAAAGTCTCTGATTCTGAAGATTTTTTACTACAGAAAGACTCTGGATACATTTTTCCTATAGGAAAAGTCTTACTTTGCCCAAAGAAAATTTCTCTTCAAAATAAGAACTTCTAAATTGACAGATATTTTTTCACAAACAATTTCAGATTCTGGGAAATTGTTTTTATAGAAAAGGATTCATATTCTGATATTTTCTGATGATTTCCTATAGAAAAGGTCCCTGATTCTGCGGATTTTTTTATAGAAAGACTCAGATTCTGAGACATTTTTTCGATAGAAAAAGTCTCAGATTCTGAGACATTTTTTTCTATAGAAAAAGTCTCAGATTCTGAGAAATTTTTTCTATAGAAAAAGTCTCAGATTCTGAGACATTTTTTCTATAGAAAAAGTCTCAGATTCTGAGACATTTTTTCTATAGAAAAAGTCTCAGATTCTGAGACATTTTTTCTATAGAAAAAGTCTCAGATTCTGAGACATTTTTTCTATAGAAAAAGTCTCAGATTCTGAGACATTTTTTCTATAGAAAAAGTCTCAGATTCTGAGACATTTTTTCTATAGAAAAAGTCTCAGATTCTGAGACATTTTTTCTATAGAAAAAGTCTCAGATTCTGAGACATTTTTTCTATAGAAAAAGTCTCAGATTCTGAGACATTTTTTCTATAGAAAAAGTCTCAGATTCTGAGACATTTTTTCTATAGAAAAAGTCTCAGATTCTAAGACATTTTTTCTATAGAAAAAGTCTCAGATTCTGAGACATTTTTTCTATAGAAAAAGTCTCAGATTCTGAGACATTTTTTCTATAGAAAAAGTCTCAGATTCTGAGACATTTTTTCTATAGAAAAAGTCTCAGATTCTGAGACATTTTTTCCATAGAAAAAGTCTCAGATTCTGAGACATTTTTTCTATAGAAAAAGTCTCAGATTCTGAGACATTTTTTCTATAGAAAAAGTCTCAGATTCTGAGACATTTTTTCTACAGAAAAAGTCTCAGATTCTGAGACATTTTTTCTATAGAAAAAGTCTCAGATTCTGAGACATTTTTTCTATAGAAAAAGTCTCAGGTTCTGAGACATTTTTTCTATAGAAAAAGTCTCAGATTCTGAGATATTTTTTCTATAGAAAAAGTCTCAGATTCTGAGACATTTTTTCTATAGAAAAAGTCTCAGATTCTGAGACATTTTTTCTATAGAAAAAGTCTCAGATTCTGAGACATTTTTTCTATAGAAAAAGTCTCAGATTCTGAGACATTTTTTCTATAGAAAAAGTCTCAGATTCTGAGACATTTTTTCTATAGAAAAAAGTCTCAGATTCTGAGACATTTTTTCTATAGAAAAAGTCTCAGATTCTGAGACATTTTTTCTATAGAAAAAGTCTCAGATTCTGAGACATTTTTTTCTATAGAAAAAGTCTCAGATTCTGAGACATTTTTTCTATAGAAAAAGTCTCAGATTCTGAGACATTTTTTCTATAGAAAAAGTCTCAGATTCTAAGACATTTTTTCTATAGAAAAAGTCTCAGATTCTGAGACATTTTTTTCTATAGAAAAAGTCTCAGATTCTGAGACATTTTTTCTTTCTTTCTTTCTTTCTTTCTTTCTTTCTTTCTTTCTTCTTTCTTTCTTTCTTTCTTTCTTTCTTTCTTTCTTTTCTTTCTTTCTTTCTTCTTCTTTCTTTCTTTCTTTCTTTCTTTCTTTCTTTTCTTTCTTTCTTTCTTTCTTTCTTTCTTTCTTTTCTTTCTTTCTTTCTTTCTTTCTTTCTTTCTTCTTTCTTTCTTTCTTTCTTTCTTTCTTTCTTTCTTTCTTTCTTTCTTTCTTTCTTTCTTTCTTTCTTTCTTTCTTTCTTTCTTTCTTTCTTTCTTTCTTTCTTTCTTTCATTCTTTCTTTATTTTTTTCCTTCTTTCTTTTCCTTTTTTTTCTTTTAAATTTGGTCTGGGAAGGGAACAAATTATGGCGTGTTTACTTCTGAAATGATGAGTTTAAAAGATATTAATTTGAATTTTATGACACAATATAAAGCATGATATGGCAAACAATTCTGTATCATTAACTCAAAAATCATGAGTTTATGACACTATGCAAGTAAATGAGCTATATGTCATACTGGTATTGAGTTTCCTACTATAAATTGGGTAAATTTCAACAAATTCAATATTGCGTATAATATTCACTATAATTACGCAGTGTGTGTAAATTTACGCAGTGTGTGTAAATTTACCCAATTTTTAGCAGGAAACTGAAATGATTTTAATTAAAGTGAAATTATAGGCACACCAGTTGGATTTCTTAAACATAAAACTAAACTGGAAAGGCGGCATCACATATTATAGCCGAAAAATTTTAAAATTTTCCAAAGGAATTAGACAAATTCTGAAATATTTTGTATTTGTAAAAAAATTTTCCAAATTTTATATTTGTTGGTTTTTTTATACTTTTGTTGGACACATTATAAATAATACTGCTAATACTTAGTAAACATAGTGTAGATTTGTTGATTACAACATCCTATCCAGCTGTCTATCTACATGCAATAGAATTTACTTATTTATTTACATTTTACATTTGGTTGTTGACAACCAAAGTGCCTTCAGGGAATTGTCCTTAGTTTTGATTTTTCAAAAATTTTCTTCAAACACGCATTTGGGGAAAAAACGCAAAACACACACACATCAACCAAATAACTAACATACTCATACTCTTGAAAACTCTCATGTTGAATGTTATATTCTCATATGAATTTGAAAAGAACTTCAAGATCAAAAAAAAAAAATAAGTTAAAAACAAGAAAGAAAAAAAAAATTAACGAGGAATTGAATTTCTTATCACACGTTTCAAATTAACCTTTACTTATACATGCGAGAAGTATGTATATTTTTCTGCATTACAGCAAAAGTTAACAAACAAAACAACAAAAACAGCATCATACAATATAATCAGATGAAAATACGACTACAGTTCTCTGACATTTTACACACAAACATCACTATGGGACAACTTCGAGAAAATAATAAATATGTTTCTGGAAACAAACTTTAACCTCAAAGTGACTTTTTATACCCTTCACTTAAAACTAGTCGCAGGGGGTACCCGAATTATTTTTTTTAATATTTATTAATATAAGTGCCTTTATTCATATGAAATTATAAACAGTTTTGAAAAAAAGATTGTAGAAAGTTCATGTAGTAGAACATAGGGAACAAACAAATTTTCTCCATTTATCACGGTTGTCGGCAAGGAATTTGATGTGGCTTCCCCATTTATTTTTTGTTTTAGTTTTAACAGGTTAAACTTCACAAAGTCGAAAAGTTAGCACTCACAAAACTTAAAAAATTTTCTTTTAAAAAATGCCAAAAAAAAAAACTCCAAAATAATCTGCTAATTAGTTAAAATGTCCTTTTCGCAGATAGTTAAAAGTTTTGAGAAAAACAAACATTTCATTTAATTCTCTACATAAATTGAAAATTTTCCATTAACAAAAGTGTAGCAGATTGTAAGAAAAATTCTCTTAAATTCATTTTTGTTAAATGACTCAGATTATGTTGCTTCTAAGATTTTTTTAATGACGTAGATTATGTTGCTTCTAAGAGTTTAAGAATTTCTTCCCCATTGTGTCCACTTATCAACAAACATAAACTAAAATCCATGTTATGTTTGTATTATTCATTTTGAAAATGTGTTTGTATTCCTTTTTTCCGTATTCCTTATCAAGCTTATTTAAATTTCTAATGTCGTGTGTTCCCAGTAAATAATCTAAATCTATATCACTCGTACATGTTATTTAAGAAAATTTGTTAAACCATCAAATCTTAGGAAACCCTAAAGGCTGAGTTAGGCACCCGTAACCGTAAACTAGCGTAGCGTAGAGAGTTTTTCGTTATATGAGCAGTTATTCTTCTTTGCAGACGTCTACGTGATTTTCTATTTGATTTTGATCGCTACGCTACTCTAGTTTACGGTTACGGGTGCCTAACTCAGCCTTAAGTCTTACGAAAAACTTCTAGCAATATTTCGAATAAAATTATGCACGCCTCGGCCGAAAAAAACTTTAACCTCAAGTTGCGAACACTGTTAATGTCTCTCTTGATTATGACTCTGGGGTGCTGTAATGATAAAACATAAATTAATAATTGAATGGTTTGAGCGCCGAAGCGCAACTGCTTTATTGAAATATTATTTAGTCTTATGCTAGCTTACAGAAGTAACTTAAGAGATAGCTTATTTACTAACACATTCAATCGTTAGAGAGAATGTGTATACTATGGGTATTGGTGAGAGTAACACGCTTACCAATACCACTCTAACCCTATGTGAGAATCTGCAGCGTAAGCAGATTCCCACTCTAAAGAGAAGCGCATGTGTGGGTATGACCATACAATGTATGGTGGTCATGTTGCAATAATGACCGATGGTAACATAGACCATATAAACACACTACAGTGTCCCACTACTATATTTCGACAAGAATTAAAATCTCGCCAGTGTCGTTTTTAAATAAATCGCGGTCAAACGTCAAATAATTTACATTTTAAATTTATCTCGAAAACAATGAGAGATATGAAAAAATTACTTAGCACAAAAATTATTCCTAGGAAAAAATTCAATAAAACTGCAAATTCACATTTTGTAATTGAAATGTTTTTTTAGCCAAAAATTGCACTTTTAAATTCCGAGCTTAAAACATTGCGTTTTCTGTCAATACACAGAAAAAAATATTCGATGGAAAAAACCAATTAAATACTTGCTCGGCTTAAAATTTGGCATTCAATTAAATTTTACTTGAATCAATTAACCATTTGCTCAAATCTGAAAAATTAACAGTATGACATTTAAAAACAAAAAACTCATCATGTGGGCTTTGATTAACAATGCGATGAGCGCTGTTGAGTTTTTTGTTTTAGTTTTCGTTAGTCGCCAGTACGTGCACGCACACAAGACGAAGAAAAAAAAAAAATAATATAAAATGCAAAACAAAAAAAAAACATTTTGAAAAAATATTTTGTAAAAAAAGCAATAAGATCCCTCAGTGACATGAATATTTTAAACTTAAAAAAAATTTAAATAAAAATGTTATTAAAAAAATTTAGAAAAAATTATTAGAATGTAATTTTGCTGGCCGAAACATCATACATTTTTGAAAACAATTTTTTAAGTAAAGCTTATGTTTAAAATTCCATGCAATTGATTAGATTTGGTTGATCAGCCATATAAATTGTTTATGATAAGATCGTACATCCAAGATTTCTCCTTAATTTCGAGGTCAAAGTAGAAGTGATAAAATTGCTCTGATCAGATACAATTTATATAATAAGATATAAACTGACCACAACATAAATAATCAATTTTTACGGGATGTTAAAATTTCAGAGAGGTATTTTTTTGCACTGTCGAGAAAAAAACATTTTAAATTTATTTCTCGTCAAAAAAAAAACACATATCTCTGAAATTATACCACCGTTAAGACATTCTAAAGTTTAATAATACCGTCCGACACACATCGACCACACCCACAAATTCTGAAAGTAGGGCCGAAAATAAATGCACGTGTCTTCCAGTTTTTCTAGATCAATTCGCGTTTTCGCCAATAAAAAAAGTTGTGTTTCTCCAAAGTAGTGTGAATTTAATCGAAAAATGTATTAAATCTACTTGTAACCCAGCAAAATGTTCGATTCCAAAGAAGCGGTTGTGGAATCAACTATACTACCCTGCAATCGATTCTACTATGCATTGCATCATCGATGATTTTTGTTTGAGATTGTCACGAAAGCAATACATCCTTTTCCTCTAAACTAGAACACTTATCTGTTCTACGGAATCTATTCTAGAATATGTTGCATATAGTGGCACAAGAAGGGATTCCGCGATTTTTTAACGGTTACATATCTGTTCCATGTAATGAATTATGGAACTAGTTCTAAATTATTAAATGAAATTATATTTTTTAATTTTAAATTTTTTTTTCTTTTCAAAAATTGTAAAACTAAATACACAAGTACATATAAATAACAATAATTTTATCACAATAATCTTATTAGCAGAAAATCTATAGATTTATGTATTAAGGATTTAAACAACCAATAAAAAAGAAGGAGAGAACTTCACCAATAGAACTAATTAAAATAATAGAAGATAACAGAATATATTTATGAATCCGAGACTTTCCATAGAAAAAATGGCTGAGCACCATACTTTTTTTTAAGGAAAAATGTCTCAGAATCTTAAAATTGTTGTAATGGGAAAAATATATTTAATGTAAAAATTTGTCAGATTGTGAAATATTATTTCTATAGAAAAAGTCTCCGATTCTGAGAGTCTTTTCGTAAAGAAAACGTCACAGATGCTAAAAAAAATTTCATATTGAAAAAGTCTCACATTCTGAGAAATTTTGAAGTTAAAATTAAAATATGTCAGATTCTGAAACATTTTTGTTTTTGAAAAAGTCTCTGATTCCAAGAAATTTTTCCTATAGCAAAGTCTCAGACTCTGAGAAATTTTTCCTATTGTCTCAGAATCTGTGACTTTTTCTATAGGAAAAATGTCTCACAATCTGAGACTTTCTATAGAAAAATGTTCCAGAATCTGAGACTTTTTCTATGGGAAAAATGTCTGAGATTCTGAGACTTTTTCTATAGGAAAAATGTTTCATAATCTGTTACTTTTTCTATGGGAAAAATATCTCAGAATCTGAGACTTTTTCCATAGGAAAAATGTCTCAAAATCTGAGACTTTTTCTATAGAAAAAATGTTTCAGAATCTGAGACTTTTTGATAGGAAAAATGTTTCAGAATCTTAGACTTTTTCTAATGGAAAAATGTTTCTATAGAAAAAATATTTCAGAATCTGAGACTTTTTCTATAGAAAAAATGTTTCAGAATCTGATACTTTTTCTATAGGAAAAATGTTTTAGAATCTGAAACTTTTTCTAAAGGAAAAATGTCTGAGATTCTCAGATTTTTTCGATAGGCAAAATGTTTCAGAATCTAAGACTTTTTTTTCAGAATCTAAGACTTTTTCTATAGGAAAAATGTTTCAGAATCTGAAACTTTTTCTATAGGAAGAATGTTTCAGAATCTGAGACTTTTTCTAAAGGAAAAATGTCTAAGAATATGATACTTTTTCTATAGGATAAATGTCTCAGAATCTAATACTTTTTCTATAGGAAAAATGTCTCAGAATCTGAGACTATTTCTATAGAAAAAATGTTTCAGATTCTAAGAATTTTTTATAGGAAAAAAGTCTCAGATTCTGAGACATTTTTCCAATAGAAAAAGTCAGATTCTGAGACATTTTTCATATAGAAAAAGTCTCAGATTCTGCGAAATTTTTCCTACAGAAAAAGTCTCAGATCTGAGATATTTTTCCTATAGAAAAAGTCTCAGATTCTGAGACATTTTTCCTATAGAAAAGGTCTCAGATTCTGAGACATTTTTCCTATAGAAATAGTCCCAGATACTGAGATAATTTTTCTATAGAAATAGTCTCAGATTCTGAGACATTTTTTCTATAGAAAAAGTCTCAGCTTCTGAGACATTTTTCATAAAGAAAAAGTCTCAGATTCTGAGACATTTTTCCTATAGAAAAAGGCTTTGATTTTGACTCATTTTTTTTATAGAATTTTAAAATTCTCGACATTTTCCTTAAGAAAAAAATCTCGAACTTTAAAACATTTTGTACCTAACAATAATTATGTGAAACTATGGATACATACTCGTGCATACATGCTGAAATCCTGATCAATCCTTTAACAATGAACACATTCATATCCCACGCTTCTGGTCCGGAGAAAGTGGATAAAAAAAAACACCAAAATATAACCACCAGTACAGTCGACAGCACCAATTCTCCTAAATTGCAGCTTCAAAAATGTATATTTTTACAATCTGAAAGCATAAATAAAACCAATTATAAGTACCGCGTATACCAAATTAGGATGTGTACTTACGTTAATACTGCCATATGTATCCAGAATGTATAAAAAATCACAATAAGTGCTGTGAAAATCTAAAATATTGTCAACAAAAAGTTAACAAATAAATTATTTTTTTTTTTAAAATCCATTTTTCTGTTTGACATTTTTTTCAAAAATTATAAGTTTTTTTATCGATTCCGTGGAAACAGTAGAGGAATGGAGTGCGATTACTGGGGAATCTATTCTAGAATACATTCACAAAGAAACGATTCCAAAAAATTTTGCTGGGAAGCTTAATAATGTTTAAACATATCTTCAGTGAAATTTGAAGACTGTTCTTTGGCGACACGAAATAACTCCCACATGAAATAACTCCCACCTAAAAAATGAAATAAGTCCCAAAAAAAACTCCATACAAAGTTGGGAGTTATTTCATATGAAATAACTACCAATTTAGTGGGACTTTTATCATTTTTATTGGGAGTTATTTCATAATTTTTTCGGTGGGAGTTCTTTCATATAAAAGAACTCCCACTACAATAGCGATGAAATAACTCCCACTATTGTTTCATTGTTGGTGGAAGTATCTGGAACATTTTGACTTATAGAATATTATTATTAATAAATTAAAATTCGTTGAGATTTTAGTACCAAATTTTAGGACGAAGTGCTTTTTTAGCAAATTTGTATGTTTTAGAAATTTTGCTTCCAAAACTGGCAAGGATTTTTGAGGTAAGAGCGCACTGCAGCCGAAAATATTTTCGTTAGAATACAAAATTGTTGAAAAAAAGGAGAACGCGAAAGTTATCCAACGTGATGTGTTTTCGATAACATAGAAAGTTTTTCGATAACATACAAGATTGTTGAAAAAAGCACCGCAGGTGAAAATTTAAAAGATTTAATCAGAAGTTATTGTAAAAAGCGCCGCAGGCGAAAATTTGGTACCAAAAACCGCGGCGATTTTTGGTACCAAATTTTCGCCTGCGGCACTTTTTACAACAGTTCTGATTAAATCTTTTAAATTTTCGGTAACATACAAATTTGTCGCAATAAGCGCCGCATGCGAAAATTTGGTACCAAAAATCGCGGCGATTTTAGGTACCAAATTTTCGGCTGCGGCGCTTTTTACAACAAGTTCTGATTAAATCTTTTAAAATTCGGTAACAAAAAAATTTGTCGCAATTAGCGCCGCAGGCGAAAATTGGGTACCAAAAATCGCCGCGATTTTTAGTACCAAATTTTCGCCTGCGGCGCTTTTGCAACAGGTTGTAATTAAATCTTTTAAATTATCGGTAACATACCAATTTGTGGAAAAAGGACCGCACCCGAAAAATTGGTACCAAAATTGTTGCAAAACATCGCAGCGATGTTTGAATGTAACCGAAGCAAGTCAAATAGAACACTCAATGTATTTTTGCATGTTTTCGAAAAACTCTGAAAAAAAACAAATCAGCCGTCAAGTTTTGCATTTGGCAGTTATTATAACTTGTTTGTATTGCACCGAAAGTAACATCAGGATCCTCGTTCTCGACTTAACTGATATATTTTTCCTTATTGTTTGTTTAATTTTTGTTGAGATTTCTAAATTTTTTATTGGGACTTCTTTCATTATTAATGGGAGTTATTTCATTGGCACTTATTTCATTTTGTAGGTGGAAGTTATTTCATTGTGGTTGGGACTTATTTCATTTTTTTCTCCATTGGGACATATTTCATTTTTGGTGGGACTTATTTCATTGGGAGTTATTTCGTGGGATTTATTTCATGTGGGAGTTATTTTGTGTCGCCCTGTTCTTTTCGTAGAACATATTAGCCATCTTTCTCCCATTTTTTCGGGGTCATTTTTGTCCTCATTTGTACTGATCTTCTAGAAAACTATTAAATCGTGCATTTAAAGGGCTAAAATGTATTGCATCAAATTTTACTAGAAGTTGTCAAAGGCCAATAATTTGTGCCATGCTAGGAAAATGCTCAAAAAGTAAAATTGTAAAGTATTTTTGGTAAAACACAATTTACTAAAATATGAATCTTTACAATTTTACTTTTATAAGCATTTTTCTAACATCCCATTAACTTTTAGCTATTGACATTTTAACCCATTAAACGCTCGATCAAATGGTTTTCTAGGAGACTATTTGAAATAAGGACAAAAATTACCCCTAAAAATTGGAGATATAGGGCTTATATGTTCTAAGAAAAGAACCGTCATTAAATTTTACTAAAATCATCTATTAACACTATTTATCTCAGAAATATATCACGAATTCCACCAAAGAAAATACCCTAGGTCTTTTAATTTTCTTTGTATTAACAGCATTCTCTTTAAAGCCAACAAACATATCCATTTTCAGTTTTTTTTTTTCTACAAAAATTGAAAAAATCAAAATAAGTATGATACTTTAAAGAGCCATATCTTCGAAAGTATTTATCTGAACTCTGCCATGCAAAAAGCATTCTACTCTTACAATTGCCCTTTTTTATACCAATGCACTCAAAAAAATATTTGTTTAAAAAAGTAAGTTTTTGATGCAAATGCAATTTTTAGGTGCAAAGCCCACTTTGATTTTTCTGAAACCTGCAAAAATTGATAGAATGACATTTTTTACATAAAACTAAATGCAGCTTTTTTTGGGCCTTCGGGACTTTCCATTATGTAGAAAATTATACATTTTCGATTTATGCAGGGTTCAAAAAAAATTAAGGAGGATTAAGTTTAAAAAATAGATTAAAAAATTGCATTAAAAAAAAAATATTTGTTTAATGCATTCATATATAAAAGGACAATTGTTAAAGTCAAATGCTTTTTGAATTGTTAAAATCAAATAAATACTTTCAAAGATATGGCTCCTAAAAGTTACATACTTTTTTGATAAAACTAGCTTACCATCCCGGTACTTCGTTACCGGTTGTATTGAATACCGGATAATAGAAGGATCAGAATTACTCTACCGATTTCAAGAAAATTGTGAATAAATAAATTGGAATAAAAATAAGTTTCAGTAAAAAAATATATAGAGAAAAAATATGGAGTGAACTAAGTTAAATACGAAAAATTTGAATTAAAAGTATCATTCCATTTTGTTCCCTGCTCTTTTCTATTTCGTTCCCCGTTCTAAAATTTTAAATTATAAAATATGTTGTAATGTTGCAACTTATAATCTAGGATTTTATTTACATCTTTATTTTCGTTAACTTATCTGTTATTTGTTTACAAATGAAAAAGGGTTTTTCGTTAAATATAACATATGTTTTATAAACATATGTTCTTAGTGATGTGAGTAGTGTGATCGATTTGAGTTCACCACACCCTCACCCTCTAAAAAAAAATGATTTTTGTATATTTATATAAAAATTATTTTTAATAGCTTAAATACAATTATCTTTTCCTCTTTAATTCAGTTGTATCTTTTTAACATATTGTTATGGAATTTTCTTAGCTTACCGCCTATCTCTAAAATAGAATTTACTCCTTGCCTTTCTATTACTTCATATGGCCCATGATATGGTGCCTGATTTTTCTTTCTATTAACTGTCCTCACTAGTACAAGATTTCCTGTCTCAATGGTAAGTGGGTTTATGTTCGTATCGTTTCGTACTCTATTGCCTTTAGCTATTTCTAGGTATTCTTTTGTTTTTTGTAGTGAGAATTTAAGCCGTTGTTTAAGTTCGTTTGCGTAATTTTCCGTGTTATAAAATTGTTCGTCTCGTCTAATCTCATCGTTTGGCAGATATGGTAGTTTTCCAAATACCAATTCGTATGGTGTGTAGTTTGTATCTACATGTGGTGTTGTATTGTATGCAAACGTGAAATAAGGGATCCAATAGTCCCATTCATTGTCTTTACAAAAATTTAATAAAAATTCATTAAGTACTCTATGATTTCTCTCTATCGAGCCCAAAGTTTCATGATGATAAGGTGCGCTAAAAATTTGTTTAATATCCAAAAGTCTACAAATTTCTGACATTAATTGGTTCTTAAATTCAGTACCTTTATCTGACTTTAAGATTTTAAAGTTACCGTATTTTAAAATAAACTGTTCTACCAATGTTTTTGCCACTGTTTTCGCCTCCTTGGTTTCCATAGGATATGCCACTACGTATTTTGTCAATTCACATTGAATTGTCAGTATGTATCGGTTATAGTTTGACAACCGCAAAGGACCTACCGTATCGATGGATACTACTTCAAAGCTGGTTTTTGGAGTGTCTGTTAAAGTGAATTTTTCTTTCGTATGTTTAGTTTGTTTGTTTAACTTGCACTGTTTGCAATTTAATACATATTGTTTTATCATTTTGCTCATATTCTTCCATATGTAGCGTTGTTTTAGTTTCATAGCTGTTTTTCTGACACCTAAGTGCCCTCCGTGTAATGAATTGTGATATTCTTCAATTAGTTTTATCTGTGTTTCTTTGCAAATTATTCTTTTTGTTTCATTGTATAGCAATATTTTCAAATTAGTTTTTGCTTTTAATTGTAAATTGTTATATAAATCTTTAAATTCTTCTATGGCCATAGTATTAAATATTTCATTATTTTTGCTGAGAGCTAGCTCGTGTATTCCTAAATTATGCATTTTTGATATGAGTTTCTCCAAAGTCAACTTTGTGCTCGATGGATTATCACTGCATTTTGCTATAATTTCATAATTTGATGCATCAATTAAAATATTTTTAAAATTTTTATTTATTTCAAACTTAAGTTTTCTTATTTTTTTCAAATCCGATAATGATGTACAGTCCCAGACAAAAAGTTGATCAGGCCTTTGCTCGGACATGCACTTTGTATTGGTAATGTCAGGATTATTTATATTTTCTGATTGTTTTTTCATATTTCTGGTTGTTACCATAATTTTTTTTATCTGATTCATCCCTATCCGGGATCATAGCTTTCAACGTGTCACTATTAAGGACAATTCTTGACAATGCATCAGCATTTGTATTAATTTTCCCTTTTTTATATTTTATTTCAAAATTATAGTCGGATAAATCCATTCGAATTCTTGTCATTTTCGATGATGGGTTTCGGTGTGCAAACAGAGAAACTAATGGTCTGTGGTCAGTGACCACAATAAACCTTCTACCATACAGGTATGGTCTAAAAAAATCAATACCCCAATGAATAGCTAGTAACTCTTTTTCTATTGTTGGTTTGTTTATGTCATGTTTCGATAGTGATTTGCTTGCATATGAGATTGGTAAGTCTGAGCCAATTTCACCTTGCGATAAAACTGCACCAAGAGCATAGTTTGACGCATCTGTTGTTAAAATAAATGGTTTGTTAAAATCTGGGTATTGAAGTATTGGTGGACTCATAAGTCTTTTCTTTAGTGTTTCGAATGATTCTTGACATTCCTTATTCCATTGAAAAGGTTTATTTTTCTTTAATAATAAATTTAAATTTTTGGCTATATCAGCAAATTTAGGTATGAACCGTCGGTAATAATTGCAAAAAGCTACAAATCTTCTTACTTCATCCACATTCGTAGGAACTGGATAATTTTTAATAACTTTATACTTTGCTGGGTCTGTTTTTATACCTTTATCGGTTATGAGGTGTCCCAGATACACTACTTCCGGTTTTAAAAAACTGCATTTGCCTGCATTTAGTTTTAGGTTGAATTTTCTCAAACGTTGGAATACTTTTACTAAATTTTCATTGTGGTGTTTTAAACTACAACCAAAAATGATAATATCGTCTACGTAAAGGAATGCTTCAGCATCTAAACCACTTAGTGCTATTGTTAACATCCTTTGAAAGCTGTTAGATGATATTTTTAAACCAAAAGGTAATCTTTTAAATTGGTAATGACCTTTCCCAGTTGAAAAAGCGGTTAGCGGTCGCGAATTTTTATGTAAATCTATCTGGTGGAAAGAGCTGGTCATATCTAGAGTAGAAAAATATTTGGCTCTCCCAAGTTTGTCAAGAACATCTTCTAATCTTGTTAGTGGAAATTTGTCATTGACTATTTTCTCATTTAACTTTCGAAAATCAACTACTAGACGCCATTTTCTTGTATCTTCAGTTGACTTTTTTGGTACAACTAGCAATGGTGAGTTATATGGGCTAATAGAATTCTCTATTATGTTATCTGATAACAATTGGTCAACTTGTTTATCTATCTCTTCCATTTGAGATTGTGGCAGTCTGTAATTCTTTATGTATACAGGAGTTGGATCCGTTGTTTGTATTTGTTGTGTATAAAAATTGTTTACGCTTAATTCTTCACCAGGAAGATGGAAAACATCTTGAAATTCGTTAAAAATGTCGGTTAGGGATTTCTTCGCATATGGATCATTTCCTCCAATATCTAAGTTTTTTAGAAGATTACTTAATCTATCTTTTTGTTTATTATCCTGTTTTGTAAAATAAATGTTATAGTTTTTCAATGGTTCTATTTTGCAATCTAGACTTTTTAAAACTATATCTTTTTCAGATGTATTCAATATTTTAACATGAGCTACTCCTTTTGCAGGTATTAAGCTGTTGCCTAGGAAAACTCCTTCAGTTATCTCTTTACTCAAAACGATACTCTCTTCGTTTACTCGTGTATCAAGAGGAACGATCGCCTCTGATCTTGCAGGTATAATTATATTTGTTCTACAAATTGATTTTGAATTTATAGGAACTATAATTTCCTGTTCATTTATATTAAAAGTTATTGTAAATGTTCCAAAATCTATCTTACATATATATTTTGTTAAAATGTCTCGACCAATAATTCCATCGGTTTGTATTGGAAAATCGTTTTCAACGATATGAAAATTATGTTGAATTGTTTCATTTTCAACCATAAGGTTTAAATTCTTTGAACCTATGCAATCTATAGCCTCATTTGTAATTCCAGTTAATGTGACTATATCTGTTGTTTTAATATTATTAAAATTTTTAATTTTACATATAGAAATATCTGCTCCTGTATCTACCAGGAATTTTAAATTATCATTTGTGTTTTTACATTTTAATATTACGTATGTATTTGTGTTAATCGATATATTATACACTTTATGTTTTGGCCTATATGGGTAACATCTTATGTCACCCGGCCATCGTAGTTTCCCTCTTCAGCAGTATAATTGTAGGACTTGTACGAGTTGTTGTTGTTTCCGGTGTTTTTGTAATTTCTGTTAATATTGTTATTACTGTTGTTTTTGGAAATATTGTTACCACTGTTGTTTCTATAATTGTTGTTTCTAGAATTGTTGTTTCTATAACTATTGTTCCCATTATTATCGCTTCTATAATTGTTGTTTCTATAATTATTGTTCGCATTATTATCGTTTCTATAATTGTTGTTTCTATAATTATTGTTTCTATAATTATTGTTCGCATTATTATCGTTTCTATAATTGTTGTTTCTATAATTATTGTTTCTATTTTGACTTGGGTTATTATTTCTCCCGTACCGGCCATTTACGTGAAACAGATTCTTTTTATCAAAGCCAAAATTTTTCTCTGCCGTCATGCACCTTCCTACCGCCTCATTAAAACCTGTTGGCATATTTGCCAAAAGAAGTGGTTGGTATTCAACATTAACACCTTTCATAAAAACATTGAGTGCAACACTGTCACCCATTTTGTATATGGCATCTTTAGTCTCCTGAGTGGGGTTTGTTAAACCTCCAATTTCAAAATTACTCAATTGGTCAGAAAGTTCGGCAATTTTTTCTCTAAAATCAGATATAGTACTATTATTCTGTACCGTAGTTCCCAACTCTGTCAGAACCTGTTGTAGTGTTCTTGGATTTGGAAAAGCTTTCTCTAATGCTGTTTTCAATTCGATAAATGTTGTTGGCCGATTGGAACGACCTAAAATGCTACGAACTTGCGTCGTTAGTTTGAAATTATAAACGTACTTAATAAATATCGATTTATCTTCTTCTTTTAACAGGTCATGTAGTAGTTCTGCCTGTGTAATAAAATCTTCCAAATCTTTGAATGAACCTTTAAAAACATGTAGGTTTTTACCCACCATAGAAATATCAAAACTAGCCATCTTTGGAAAACTATTATTTTGCCAATCTTGTTCAAAATTTTCGGTCTTTACGTTTAGATTTTCTATAATCTCTTTCAGCTCTCTATGTAAATCTCCAAATTCTATTTCAAGTTTTCTAGTATAGTCGCTGTCGCTATCCTCACAAAAGTCCTGTACAGTTTGTTCTAAAATTGCTAATCTTTCAAGCTTTTTTACCCTGTAAGACTCTTCATAAACTCTATTTTTACCTTTCCTTATATTTGATTTGAGCTTTTTTAACTCTTCAATACATTCACTTATTGAATTCATTTACTTTAATTTCAAAAAAAAAAATAAATAAATAAATAATAATATTTAACAAATATGTAAAAAAAAATATTTAAAAAAAAAATATTCTAAAAATATAACTTATTTTGGTTTATTTCAACATTTTGTGTGTACCCTGTACTCAATTTGTACAACACCCTATTAAAAATACAACTCTACAATATTTTCTTCAGTTTTAATATTTTGTGTGCACCCTGTGTCTATTTTCACTATATGGGTACCGATTACTCAAAAAAAATAACACTATTATTCTGATAACAGCTGATTATTTTTGTGTTGTCACTTCTAAATTTTTTTTTTTATTTTCTTCAAGTCTCTTTTTTTCTCAATTTTCGTGCTTTTCTTTAAATTAATAATTATATTTTGTATATAATAAAATAATTCAACAGAAAATTTAATTTTCTTTTTTTTTTTGTGTAATAAGTGTATGTGTTTTCAAGTATTCATAAGAAAATAATTCGCAGCAAATAAAATTTTGTTTAATAAATGTGTTTAATTCATTATCATTATTTATGTGTAAAATTCATATTTAATAAAAAAAAAATGTTAATTTTAACATTATATATATATACTGTGTATATTTTATCGTTGTTTTTTTGTTTTTAATTCTTCAGTTATGGCGTCTATCTGTTGCCATAATTCACACGCCTGTTCCCAAGGTGGAGGAATCTCGGCTGTCACTCGCCTCTTTAAATCAGCCAATTTCTTCCTCAGCTTAACTATTCTGCCCGCTCTTCTTCGTTTGGGCTTCTCGGTTACCGGTATTTTGGTCAATTTATCTTCGGCTTTGCGCTGCTGCCGCTTCAAATACTCCTCAATGCTGATGGGCTGTGGTTGTTGCTTTTTACCAGTAGGTACTTCTTTATTTGTGGACATCTAGACCAAGTTTGGCAGGATCGCCATGTAATGTTGCAACTTCCTGGTTGTATTAAATTCCCTATTAACTGCCTGCCTAGGGTTTTTAGCCGGCGTTTCAAACGCCACTGGCTTCTTATTTTTACCGGCACTAAAGAGCGCCAAGGTAAAGCACAATTAAGTGCTACTTTTAATAAAATTAGTTTTTTAATAAATAAAAACAAAAGCCAATTGCTCGGCTGAGTTATGATTTAAAACTTATCTTTATTTACAAATTTGTCCTTCTTATAAACTAAACTAACGGTACTTATAATCTAGGATTTTATTTACATCTTTATTTTCGTTAACTTATCTGTTATTTGTTTACAAATGAAAAAGGGTTTTTCGTTAAATATAACATATGTTTTATAAACATATGTTCTTAGTGATGTGAGTAGTGTGATCGATTTGAGTTCACCACAATGTACTTCTCTTGGGTGTTATTTTTGGGGCATTTAGTTTAAAAGTTAGATAGGCAAAAATAAACGTTTGCCCCCTTTTCCCCTTAAAATTAAATTTTCCTAAAACTGTTTTTTGTGCTAGGTGATCCTTTATTTAAAATATCAAGTTTCTGAACCATTATTTCAAGAAATATAAGAATAACCAAAATTTACACTTTTTCATTATTATAGGAACAAAAAAAATTTCCAAAAGTACACTTTCTTACCACCGTTAGAAACGGAATTTCCAAAAAGAACCTCTTCCAGAATTTTTTTCTTCACCGAAGGATCCTCTTTTCCATATTTTAATTTTCTAGTATCATTGATTTAGCAAAAATGAAAAGTACAAAAAGGATTTTACATTCCTAATTTTAAGTTTCTAGAACCATTACGCCAAAAAATATAAAAGGTATAGAAAATACACTTTTTTAGCCATTTTACCCCACTAAGAAGTAGAATTTTAAAAACGTATTTTCCCAGAATGTTTTTTTTACCGAATTCTCCTACATTACATATTTTAAGATTCTAGAAAATATAAAAAGTTTCTATAAATATAATTTCAGGAAATAAAAAAAGTACCAAAAAGTGTACTTCTGGTACTTTAAATAAAAGGTACTTTTTATAAAAGGTACTTTTAATGAAAGGTACTTTTAATGAAAGGTACTTTTTATGTAAGGTACTTTTTATAACTTTTTATAAAATGTACTTTTTATAAAAAAGTACCTTTTATAAAAGATACTTTTTATAAAAGGTACTTCTTATAAAATGTGCTTTTTATAAAAGGTACTTTTTATAAAAGGTACTTTTGATAAAAGGTACTTTTGATAAAAGGTACTTTGTATAAAAGGTACTTTTTATAAAAGGTACTTTGTATAAAAGGTACTTTTTATAAAATGTACTTTTTATAAAAGGTACTTTTTATAAAAGGTACTTTTTATAAAAGGTACTTTTTATAAAATGTAATTTTTATAAAAGGTACTTTTTATAAAAAGTACTTTTTATAAAAGGTACTTTTTATAAAATGTACTTTTTATAAAAGGTACTTTATATAAAAGGTACTTTTTATAAAAGGTACTTTTTATAAAAGGTACTTTTTATAAAAGGTACTTTTTATAAAAGGTACTTTTTATAAAAGGTACTTTTTATAAAAGGTACTTTTTATAAAAGGTACTTTTTATAAAAGGTACTTTTTATAAAAGGTACTTTTTATAAAAGGTACTTTTTATAAAGGGTACTTTTTATAAAAGGTACTTTTTATAAAAGGTACTTTTTATAAAAGGTACTTTTTTTTATAAAAGGTACTTTTTATAAAAGGTACTTTTTATAAAAGGTACTTTTTATAAAAGGTACTTTTTATAAAAGGTACTTTTTATAAAAGGTACTTTTTATAAAAGGTACTTTTTATAAAAGGTACTTTTTATAAAAGGTACTTTTTATAAAAGGTACTTTTTATAAAAGGTACTTTTTATAAAAGGTACTTTTTATAAAAGGTACGTTTTATAAAAAATACTTTTTATAAAAGGTACTTTTTATAAAAGGTACTTTTTATAAAAGGTACTTTTTATAAAAGGTACTTTTTATAAAAGGTACTTTTTATAAAAGGTACTTTTTATAAAAGGTACTTTTTATAAAAGGTACTTTTTATAAAAGGTACTTTTTATAAAAGGTACTTTTTATAAAAGGTACTTTTATAAAAGGTACTTTTTATAAAAGGTACTTTTTATAAAAGGTACTTTTTATAAAAGGTACTTTTTATAAAAGGTACTTTTTATAAAAGGTACTTTTTATAAAAGGTACTTTTTATAAAAGGTACTTTTTATAAAAGGTACTTTTTATAAAAGGTACTTTTCATAAAAGGTACTTTTTATAAAAGGTACTTTTTATAAATGGTACTTTTTATAAAGGTACTTTTTATAAAAGGTACTTTTTATAAAAGGTACTTTTTATAAAAGGTACTTTTTATAAAAGGTACTTTTTATAAAAGGTACTTTTTATAAAAGGTACTTTTTATAAAAGGTACTTTTTGTAAACGGTACAGAATTTTTGGAAAGTACTTGTTCCAGAAGGTTTTATTTCACTAAAGGATTCTACATTTCAAATTTGAAGTTTGAATGACCATTATTTCAGTAAATAAAAAAAAGTACCAAAAGTACACTTTTTTGCCCATTTTGCCCCGTTGGATCAACATTGGCAAAAACCCAGACTTACAAGGGAAGTATCTCAACCCTTATGAACCGATTTGCCTGAAACTTAAAATATATATTAAAGAGACGATTTTAAGGTTGGGGTGTCTCGGCTTATCGGCCATATCGGTGTTTAAAAATTTCGTTGTCCCCTTATGAAACCAGATGGACCTTCGGGAAAATTTTGATAACTTCCGAACTAACAGGAATATCGTCTAGGGCAAAAATACGGGTCGACTTAAATTTAATAAAGATTATTTCTTATCCATATGGATATCGTAGGTCTATGTCTTCACATAAGTACCCCCCAAAATTTACACATTTTCCTGAAAAAAATATTTAAAGAAGCCGATTTTTTACAAGGTTATGCCACCATTAGACAGGCATTAAAAAAACCTTTCTTCTCATATGAAAACATCATATAGTTTCTACAAAAGAAATGGCTGAAAAATCCAAAAAACGATTTTTTCGCCATTTTTTGACCCATGTTTTGAACCCCTTAGTCCCCCATATGGCCGATAAGCCGAGACACCCCAACCTTAGAATTATCTCTATTATATATATTTTAAGTTTCAGGCAAATCGGTTCATAAGGGTTGAGATACTTCCCTTGTTAGTGAATCTTTTTTCCGGGAGGTGAACCTACATTGCAAATTACAAGTTTCTAGTACTATTATTTATGGAAACATAAAAGGTACCAAAAGTGCAGTTTTTTACCCTTTTTACCCCATTAGAATCATCATTGGCAAAAATCAAGCCCTAGTGGATCTTTATTCCAGGAGGTGAACATACAGTCCAAATTTTAAGTTTTTGTGACCATTTTTTAAGGATATATAAAAGGTACCAAAAGTACAGTTTTTTACCCTTTTTACCCCCTTAGATCAACACTGGCAAAAATCCAGCCTTACTGGATCTATATTCCAGGATGTGAACATACAAACCAAATTTCAAGTCTCTATGACCATTATTTCAGGAGATATAAAAAGTACCAAAAGTACAGTTTTTTACCCTTTTTACCCCCTTAGAATCACCACTGGTAAAAATCCGGCCTTAGTGTATCTATGTTCCGGGAGGTGAACATACAGTCCAAATTTCAAGGCTCTATGACTATTATTTCAGGAGATATAATAAGTACCAAAAGTACAGTTTTTTACCCTTTTTACCCCCTTAGAATCAACATTGGCAAAAATCCAGCCTTAGTGGATCTATATTCCGGGAGGTGGACCTACAGTCCAAATTTCAAGTCTCTAGCTTCAGCGGTTTGGGCTGGGTGATGATGAATGAGTATATCAGTCAGTCAGTCAGTCAGTCAGTCAGTCAGTCAGTCACATTACTCTTTTATATATATAGATTACAGAATAAACATAAGATTTATTTTTTGTATGGAAAAGTCTCATAAGTAGTTTTTAAAAAAATTACGAAAGGTAGAAAACCCCGAAGGCCCAAAAAAAGCTGCAGGTTTCAGAGAAATCGAAGGGGGATAAAGTTTTGAAAAATGCATCTAAAAACTGCATCGCGAGTTTTTTAAATTTAAAAAACTGAAAATGGGTATGTTTTGTAGGCTCTTAGTATAAGTAAATGTGTACAAAAAATTAGAAAAATTTTAAGACACTCGGTCAGAATTTATAAAATCTCTGGTGATATTCGTGACATTTTTTCGACTTATCTCGCACTTCTTTTGTGAAACACAATTGAACATTATTTTGTTTGCATTTTTTGCAAAAAACGCGAATTGATTAAAAAAACCTGAGAGACACGGGAATGTTATTTTGATACCCACTTTCTGATTGAAGTGAATTTTTTCTATAGTGCAAAAAACTTTTTTTTTGCATTTTTCGCAAAAACGCGAATTGATATAGAAAAACTGGAAACACGGATATTTTATTTTCGGTCATACTCTCAGAATTTTTAGTCCCATTCATGTGTACAGGCAAGGTTTAAAATTTGTCGGACGGTGTAATAGACTGTGATATTATATTCTAAGCCGTGTTTATTAATTAATTTTATGTTGAATGCTTTTTGTTTTATGTTTAATGTAAAACATAATTAATTTAAATGTAATTAGAAGAAAATTTATGTTACTATGTCTCTTGAGAAAGTCAACAAATTATTGACGAACGTCGAGAAAAAATATATAAACTAGATGAATTTTTATTTACATTAAAAAATCCATAGATCCGATTAGCTTATACAAAATAATATAATTACTAAAACTAACCAAATAACAACTTAATTTTATAAAAACTATCTTTTTTTTTCAAATTCCATAATGTTCCTTCATGGAAGAAAAAACATTCAAATATTTTTTTTTATCAGGATTTTTTGTTGAAATTTATGATTTTTTTTTTTTTTTAATTTTAAATTCCCAGTTGGCAAAATAAAATCTCACCTGACATACTGCTGACTCTCCCTTTATGAAATCGCTGACATCTTCATACAATTTTTCAAAATGTCATCAATGACATGTCAGCAGTTGGTCAGCAGTGTCCACCAGTATCGGTGGCCACTAACAATTCGTTTAAACAACCGCTGACCAACTGCTGACATGTCATTGATGACATTTTGAAAAATTGTATGAAGATGTCAGCGTTTTTATAAAGGGAGAGTCAGTAGTATGTCAGGTGTGATTTTTTTTGCCGACTGGGTTTCTATAATATTTTGTTAGCAACATATCATAGAAAGGGTTTTTCGCACAACTAATGTGAGTAAAATAATTGATTATTGCAATATTTAAAAAAAAAATCCAATATTCAAACGAATTTGGTATATTTCTTATTCGACAATACGAAAACGACTCTCTAAAATTTTATCACATTTAAGCGGACTATTCAAGCTTTAATTAAAACAAGTAGAAAAGTTAAATTCGACTTTGCCGAATCTATGAATACACCCCCACAATGCCTTTTTTAAAGGATAGTACATTTTTTGACGTGAAAATTTTTTTTTGTCATTTAAAAAAAAAATTAAAAATTACAATTTTTTTTAGTGTAAAACTTTTTTCGAGTGTAATGTTTTTTTTTAGTGTAAAAATATTTGCGAGTGAATGCACGTACGTATGTGCACAAAATATTGTAATTTTTGTAAAAAAAAATAATTTTTTTTTGAGTGTAAAATTTTGTTGATTGTAAAATTTTTTTCGAGTGTAATTTTTAAGTTACCAATGCTTTTAAAACTAAACAAGTTTAAAAATCATTGCTTTAAAACTGAACAAGTTTGAAAAGCATTGTTCAGTTACCATCAATGCTTTTCAAACTTGTTTAACACGTGGCATTTAAGATAAAACCAATCTGAAATTCAGGGGTTTGCTAATAACTTTTTAACCACTGGACCGATTGAGCTGAAGTTCAATACCATACAGATCAGGGGAAAGGCCAAGATACACGTTAAGTTTCGGCAGTCTCATTATTGCCTTTCGAAAGTTATCGTGTTTTTTATCTCGTAAATTCGCGAAAAACCATTGCCGAAATTTACTGTTTTGCTCATAACTTTTGAACCACTAGACCGATTTGGATGGATTGCAATAACAGCCTGACCAGGTAAATGACCAATATATATGCAAAACTTCAGTAGCCTCTGAAAAGTCTTTCAAAAGTTAACGTGTTTTCTACGGACGGACGGACGGACATCGCTAGATCGACTTAAAATCGATCGAGGATCATGAATATATCTGTGGCCGTACGAAAAAACTAGTTAACTCCACTTTTTGGGAAAATTGAGATAACACCAACAATAGAAAATGCATTCCATTTACTATTACTCTGTCAGATCGAATTTTGATATATGTTCCCATTTACAAGTTATTTGGAAAACAAAATATTGGAAAATACCAATTTTTATGTAAAAACTAGTTAACTCCATGCATTTTTTGAAAAAACAAGATAACTCCATAGTTTCTTAAAAAACATAAAAATTAAAAGTTTAAAACGATGTTCTTTCGAAAACTATGGGAGAAAAAGCTGAAAGAACAAGTTTGAGTCACGAGTCCTTTGAGTCCAAATTTTGAACCTAAAAATTTTAACTCCCGAGAATTCAAAGATTGCATATAAAAAATGCATACAATTTTTTTTTTTGCAGATCTTAATTCATAGAATACGACTGCCAAACACCCAAAATATCTTAAAGTAATAGGTTTTAAGTTATTAATAATTTATATATAGGATTACTTACTTACTTTATACCATGCTCCATTAATGATTTTAGCATGGGATGAGGAAGTAATGCATGCAAATTATGACAACGAATTCGAGTAAGGTATAAAGTAACTTATCAAGTTTATAACGAAGCATACGAGAAGCATAAGATATACAATATGTATGATATTTTTAAGGCTACGAGAAATAAAATAATATAGCATACGAGAACATGATATATAAGGTGTTACAAGCAGTGAATAAGTAACGTTATTGAATTTACTCACGTGATTGCAAGTGAGTGTGAGTAGAAAAAAATAGGCTCGTGAGTGTGCGTGATTTTAAAATTCCTGTCGTGAGCCCATCTCTAGTATAAACTAATGCATTTTTATATAAAATATTTATTTTTTATGTTATTATGTTATTATAATGCATTATGTATTCAATTACAAATAATGCATTATTTAAAATTTTTAAATAATACATAATGTAACCAAATAAGTCACATATGAATAAATGTTTAGAAATAATAAATATGAAATATAATTTATGCAATATTCATGCATTACGTAACAAGTTATTCGTAAAATATTATTTCTCACCTTGAAATAATATGTTGTTGAACAAATGTTTGGTAAGACATCATAAAATAATGCTTCAAATAAGGGATATACATTACCTGGTAATGTGTTACCTAATCAACACTCATTACAAAAGTTTTGCTGGGAATTTTATGTATAAAAACATACAAAAACTCGGCTTATTTTCGAAATACATAAGAAAAAAAGAAAGCATTTTTTTTTTTTTTTAAAACTAGTTAACTCCACTTTTTCGTAAAAAATGGGTTAATTAACGTGCTGAGTCAAAAAGTTTAAATTTTTCCACATATGATGACTAAAATTGCCTTAATTTCATAATATATAAGAATTAATTGAAAAAAAAAGTTTTTTTTTGAAAAACTAGTTAACTCCATTTTTCGAAAAAACAAGTTAACTGACATCGATTTTCGGATTTAATGTCCAAAAATGAGTTCAATGGAACCAGAAATATTTAATATTATTAAAAATTATGTTTTGTCTAATGCGCATGCATAATAACATATATTCATAATAAATAACACTGTGCTACACCAAAAATATGCAGGGGTTCTCATATAAAAATTCGGGTTGGTTGGAGTCTATAGAGTACTGATATACTCATAGTTTTTCTGGATCACTTCGTTAAGTACGTTTTTTATTGGCAAATGTGTTGGAAAACGAAAATTCTTAAATTACAATTTTAAAAAATTATTACTTTGTTAGTTTGCAACCGATTTTCGATTTTATGGATTTGTTTTAAAGGTATAGGTCTTGCCTTTCAAACGAAACAAAAATATTAAAATCGATCAAGAATTGGCTGAGCTACAATCGCTTAAGTAAAAGAAAACCGAATTTTTTGAAAAATTTGTCATATTCTTTACACTCTAAGTTGAAAGTGAATCATTAAACAATTTTTTTGAATTTTTTGTAAAAAAGTATAGTAAAGTGGCTTTCCAAAACACCAAAAAACATAACAATCGGTTAAAAACTGAATGAGTTATGCTAAGTTTTGTGATAGGACATTTTTAATTTTTTTCAGAAACGCTTGTAATTCAAGCATTATTCATAAATTTTGTTACTAGTAGTAATTTTATGCGCATATGCATATAAACTAGAGATGGGAACGTAATTAGATTTGTGCGTGATTCACACATGATCAGAAGTAAGCGTGATTGAAAATTAATTTTACTCAAGTGGTTGTTAGTGAGTGTCAGTGTGAGTGGAATAAAAGAATGGGCGTGTCAGTTACTTCCAAATACTATTTATAATTTTTTGGGTTTGTTTAAAAAATATCAGTGTTACTTCTTAAACAAAAAAATATTGAGAATAGGTTAAAAACAGGCTAAGGTGCGCTTGTTTAAGTAAAAAACCTTTTTTGAAGAGTTATACCTGCAACATTTTTATGACATAAAAAGCTGTGCGCTTGCAAACATGTTTTTTTAAAACGAAATTGCTAAAATTGTGGGATCATTTGATGGAAATTTTACCTGTTTATAAATATACATGTGAGGCATTCCACACCAAATGTTCAGTGAGAAAAAATTGTGTACCAAAATTTTTTCAATGGGTCCCGGGTAAAAAAGTTTTTTATATAACTAGGGTGAGATTTCCATGCAAATGCATGTTTTTTGTCGAAAGCCTAAAAACGATATCGACCAATTATCTTTCCGAATCAAGAGATTTGCATTAAATGGCATCGATTTGTTTTCGCATATTTTGCATATTTTGGTGAAAATACATATTTTTGCATATTTTGATTTTAAATGCATATATTGTGCATATTTCGAACTTTTAAGTGCATATTATTGCATATTTTGGCATAAATTAGCAAAAACACAAATTAAAATTCATTTTTTTTCAAAAACTATTTTAAATTTTAAAAATTTATTTTGAAAATCAGAAAAATTACTTTTTTTTTCTTCTTAATTTTTTTTATAGATTTTCTTAATTTTTAAAAAAATCTTGCTAGACAAACATCTAATCTTAAAAAAAAAAAATTACAAAAAAAACAAAAGTGGCCGGATTTTTTATAAATTGACTTTTTTAAAAAATGGAAAATTTCAGAACGGGTTCTGAAAATTTTCCAAAAAAATTTTAATCGATAGCCGATACAAAACTATACAAGAATGTAAATTTTTGAGATTTTGGTGCATTTCGTTTTTATTTGATATCTATTTAAACAAGGCAACTTGACACAAACTTGACCATTTTTCCAATATTTGACCACGCCTTCTAAGCCCAGTTTTTGAAAAATTGTACAACCAAAAACGTAATTTTCTTAGCTCCATATATGAGGCATTCCACACCAAATGTTCAGCAAAAAAAAAAAGTTGTGTCGTGTCAATATGAAATCATTTTCAAAGTATTCGCTCTTATGGTACTATTAAAAAACAAAAATAAAATTTAAGTTTTTTCAAAAAGTGGGCCTTGTAGGCGTGGTCAAAAATTAAAATATCTAACTTTTTTGCCTGAGCATCTTTACTTCAATATTTATGCAAATTAAATGAAACACAGTAAAGTCTTAAAGACAAAAGCTGTTTATAGATTTTTGAATGGGCTATCAATTAAATGGGCTATCAATAAAAGCTGAATGGGCTATCAATTAAAAAAAAAAACAAGTAAGAAAGCTATATTCGGCTGTGCCGAATCTTTAAATACCCTCCACCAATGTAATGATTTAAAAAACAAAAAAGTTTGTTTTATTTATACCTCAGGAAATAAAAAAGTACCAAAAAGTGTACTTCCGGTACTTTTAATAAAAGGTACCTTTAATGAAAGGTACTTTTTATAAAGGGTACTTTTTATAAAAGGTACTTTTTATAAAGGGTACTTTTTATAAAAGGTACTTTTTATAAAAGGTACTTTTTATAAAAGGTAATTTTTATAAAAGGTACTTCTTATAAAAGTTACTTTTTATAAAAGGTACTTTTAATAAAAGGTACTTTTTATAAAAGGTACTTTTTATAAAATTTACTTTTTATAAAAGGTACTTTTTATAAAGGGTACTTTTTATAAAAGGTACTTTTTATAAAAGGTACTATTTATAAAAGGTCCTTTTATAAAATGTACTTTTTATAAAAGGTACTTTTTATAAAAGTACTTTTTATAAAAGTACTTTTTATAAAAGGTACTTTTTATAAAAGGTACTTTTTATAAAAGGTACTTTTTATAAAAGGTACTTTTTAAAAAAGGTACTTTTTATAAAAGGTAATTTTTATAAAAGGTACTTTTTATAAAAGGTACTTTTTATAAAAGGTACTTTTTATAAAAGGTACTTTTTATAAAAGGTACTTTTTATAAAAGGTACTTTTTATAAAAGGTACTTTTTATAAAAGGTACTTTTTATAAAAGGTACTTTTTATAAAAGGTACTTTTTATAAAAGGTACTTTTTATAAAAGGTACTTTTTATAAAAGGTACTTTTTATAAAAGGTACTTTTTATAAAAGGTACTTTTTATAAAAGGTACTTTTTATAAAAGGTACTTTTTATAAAAGGTACTTTTTATAAAAGGTACTTTTTATAAAAGGTACTTTTTATAAAAGGTACTCTTTATAAAAGGTACTTTTTATAAAAGGTACTTTTTATAAAAGGTACTTTTTATAAAAGGTACTTTTTATAAAAGGTACTTTTTGTAAAAGGTATTTTTATAAAAGGTACTTTTTATAAAAGGTACTTTTTATAAAAGGTACTTTTTATAAAAGGTACTTTTTATAAAAGGTACTTTTTATAAATGGTACTTTTTATAAAAGGTACTTTTTTTAAAAGGTACTTTTTATAAAAGGTACTTTTTATAAAAGGTACTTTTTATAAAAAGTACTTTTTATAAAAGGTACTTTTTATAAAAGGTACTTTTTAAAAAAGGTACTTTTTATAAAAGGTAATTTTTATAAAAGGTACTTTTTATAAAAGGTACTTTTTATAAAAGGTACTTTTTATAAAAGGTACTTTTTATAAAAGGTACTTTTTATAAAAGGTACTTTTTATAAAAGGTACTTTTTATAAAAGGTACTTTTTGTAAAAGGTACTTTTTATAAAAGGTACTTTTTATAAAAGGTACTTTTTATAAAAGGTACTTTTTATAAAAGGTACTTTTTATAAAAGGTACTTTTTACAAAAGGTACTTTTTATAAAAGGTACTTTTTATAAAAGGTACTTTTTATAAAAGGTACTTTTTAAAAGGTACTTTTTATAAAAGGTACTTTTTGAAAACGCTACAGAATTTTCGGAAAGAACTTGTTCTAGAATATTTTATTTTACTAAAGGAACTTACATTCTAAATTTTAAGTTTGAATAACTATTATTTCAGTAAATAAAAAAAAGTACCAAAAGTACTTTTTTACCCATTAGTGAATCTTTTTTCCGGAAGGTGAACCGACATTGCAAATTTCAATTTTCTAGTACCATTATTTAAGGAAATATAAAATGTAACAAAAGTACATATTTTTACCCTTTTTACCCTATTGGAAACATCATTCGCAAAAACCAAGTCTTAGGGGATCTTTATTCCGGGAGGTGAACATGCAGTCCAAATTTCAAGTCTATGTGACAATTTTTTAAGGAAATATAAAAGGTACCAAAAGTACAGAATTTTTCCCTTTTTACCCCCTTAGAATCAACATTGGTAATAATATAGCCGTACTGGATCTATATTCCAGGATGTGAACATACTGTCCAAATTTTAAGTTTCTATGACCATTATTTCAGGTGATATAAAAAGCACCAAAAGTACAGTTTTTTACCCTTTTTACCCCCTTAGAATCAACACTTGCAAAAACCCACCCTTAATGGATCTATATTCCGGGAGGTGAACATACAGTCCAAATTTCAAGTCTCTATGATCATTATATCAGGAGATTTAAAAAGTACCAAAAGTACAGTTTTTTACCCTTTTTATCCCCTTAGAATCAACATTGGCAAAAATCCAGCCTCAGTGGATCTTTATTCCGGGAGGTCAACCTACAGTCCAATTTTCAAGTCTCTAACTTCAGCGGTTTGGGCTGGGCGATGATGAATGAGTATGTCAGTCAGTCACATTACTCGTTTATATATATAGATTTCGGGATTTGGGCGGTTTTTGCCATAAAGTTTATTTCTGTCTTTTATTATTTAACAAAATTTATTTTTTTTAAATAAAAATATTTTTTTTTTAAGAAATCTGAACAAAATTTAATTTTGGCGATATTTTACATCCGAGTTTGCGACAAAGCCAAAAAAAAGTCTGGCAACCCCGTTAATATGACGAAGCAAAAAAACGGACACACACACATGCTTTGTACATAAAAATAACAATTAATTTTTTTATTGTTACTTAACGAACTTTTTTTTAATTAAATTTAGATTTTGTTTTACATATTTTAAAGTTTTTTTGTAAACATTTTTTTCTTTTTCTCCGTTTTTTTTTTCATTTCCGTATTCTTTGTTATGTATGTATCTACACAAAATATGAATTAATTTAGGGTTATGATGAAAATCACTAAGAGTTTTTTCAGTAATTCACTCATAACTTTTAAAGTACTTAACCGATTTCAAAAAAAAATACACTAGTTTTTGGCTGGATAAATTCCGCAACTTTTGGTACCCCAAGCGTTAAAATCGGTTCCGGATTATTGCCAAAAACGTGATTTCAACAGACAGACAGACAGACGGACAGACAGACAGACAGACAGACAGACAGACAGACGGACATCGTTAGATCGACTTAAAATCGATCAAGGATCATGAATATGGGGTCCTAAACCAATATTTCAATGTGTTACATACGGAATGACAAACTTATATATACCCTCTATCACCAGAGTGGAGGGTATAAAAAAATTGGAACATTTTCAGAAGAAGTTCTGAATTTTTTAAATTTAAACTTAAACTTTATTTATCAAAAAACATTTAAAAATGCCCTATCACAAAACTTAGCATAACTCATTCATTTTTAAACCGATTGTTATGTTTTTTGGTGTTTTGGAAAGCCACCTTACTATACTTTTTTACAAAAAATTCAAAAAAATTGTTTATTGATGCACTTTCAACTTAGAGTGTAAAGAATATGACAAATTTTTCAAAAAATACTTTTTTTTTTTACTTAAGCGATCGTAGCTCAGCCAATTCTTGATCGATTTTTAATATTTTTGTTTTGTTTGAAAGGTAAGACCTATACCTTTAAAACAAATCCATAAAATTGAAAATCGGTTGCAAACTAACAAAGTAATAATTTTTTTAAAATTGTAATTTAAGAATTTCCGTTTTTCAACACATTTGCCAATAAAAAACGTACTTAACGAAGTGATCCAGAAAAACTATGAGTATATCAGTACTCTATGGACTCCAACCAACCCGAATTATCATATGAGAACCCCTGCATAAATTATTTTTGGTCTTTTGTAGCACAGTGTAATTAGTGAAATATGTTAAAAACTTAAAGTGTGTTTTTCTCCTGTTTTCAAAAAATGGAGTTAACTAGTTTTTTCGTACGGCCACAGATATATACTTTATGGGGTCCTAGACCAATATTTCGATGAGTTACAAACGGAATGAAAAACTTATATATACCCTCTATCACTAGAGTGGAGGGTATAAAAATGGCTTTGAAAAGCCATAATTTTTCTGCTAGGAAAAAGGACTTTTTTCAATTTTTTGATGAAATTTTATAGATTTTTTTTTAAATAAAATTCAGCATAAAGCTCTAGATTTAAATACGCAAAAGAAATATTTTTTAGTAGTTGCAGTATTTCGGTGACAATTTCAGTGATTTCAATGATTATTTCTTAGCAAGTCTTAGTCTCCAAAAGCTTATTTATCTAAACAAATATTCTCTTTATTATGTTTACTGGGTTAATAATAGATAGCAAAGTATACACTCAAAAAAAAACGTGGGTATTCAATACTAAAAATTTAGCTACGAGTACTAATGTTTTAGTCCAAAAGGAACTAGTGCAGGAATTGGTAATCAATACTAAAATTAGTTACTAATATGTAGTACATGAAAAATACTAAAAAAACAGTAAATAAGTATTACTGCAATTTACTACAAATTTAGTAAATATAATTACTAAAAAAATCATAAATATTTCAAATTTTTGCCCTATTTAGTAAAAAAAAATACTAATTTTAGTAAATAAAATTGCTAATTTTAGTTAATAAAACTACTACCTATATCAATTTTAGTAAATAAAAATCAGAAAAAAATTATATATAAATGATTTTTTATTTCACTTCGGTTATAAGATATACTTAATTACATGTCTTCTTAAGCTGTTTAAAAAAATGTAGCGTTGATTGTACCACGTAAACGATTGCTAAAAATATAAAAAAGAAATAATATTTTCTCAATACATGTTCAAATGTATGTACAAACATTTTACTACAGAGGGTGCTTTTTTTATACATACATTTTTTTTGTATACGTGTGTGTATCCATAATATTCTTCTTCAGCTTGAATTTTTTTCTTACATTGAAATAAAAAACGATTTAACAAAAAAACTGATGTAGTTTTATTATTAATTGCATTTTATTTAATGTGCATATTTAAATAAATAAAGAACATTTATATTTAATTACTTTAACACAATTTAATTAAATAATTTATTTTTTCTTAGAATTATCTAAGGCAGGCTTTCAAGGTCACAGTTTAATGAAAAATAAAAAGACTATAAATTCATAATTTTACTCCTCCGACGTTTCGTTGAGATTTTTTCAACTTCCTCAGGGATTTTAAATTTTATTGAATCTGGCAACGTTATAAGAAATAAAGAACAATATTGTTTTAATAATTTTTAAACTTACACAACATAAAAGAACATTTCAACTTACATATAATCTTTATCACATTATTATTTTATAAATATATAATTGTTTTAAACAATACAAAACCTAGAACATAAAACACAAAAATAAATAAAATAATAATTAAAAATAAATAAAAATATATCACAGTTGAACTTTCTTTTGGTATCACAGTTTAAAATTGACTAAATTAATGCTAAGGTGTAGTTTGCATTTGCATTGTCTTTATTTTCTTTTTTATTTATGGCACGATTATTTCTCTCCTGGATTCGTAGGCTCTCTAATGGAAATCTCTTGTTTGTCTTTCTTTCCCTATCTAGAACTTTTATATCGGTGAGGTTTGGGGTGTGTTTCATTTCAAAGCAATGCACCGCCAAAGCTGTTGATAGTTTTTGTTTTTCTATATCTGTTTTGTGTTCATTTATTCTCGTGCCTAAACTTCTTTTTGTTGTTCCCACATAAACTTTTCCGCACGTCTCATCATCATTGCCCACACATTCGATTTCGTATACAACATTGCTTTGCTGTATTTTTTCAATCTTTGTTTTTGTTGTTGTAAAAAGTGAGGATATTGTGTTGTTTGCTTTATGAGCTACTAAAACTGTTTCATTATCTACCAATTCCTTTATTAATTTGCTCTCAGTGAGTTTTGGTATGTAGGAGAGACTTATAAATTTGGTGATGCCAGATGTGTTGTTCATGTGACTTTCCCGATTTTCTTCAATAGTTGCCCGTTGTATTAAATTGTTGATAATTTTATGTGGATAATTGTTATTAAGTAATATATCTTTAATTTTATTTATGTTTTTTTGTAGAAACCTATTGTCGCTTATTTTAACAACTTTCTTGATTAAGTTAATAGCCGTATTTGTCTTTTGTCCCATTGGTTGAGTGGAGTGGAAGTTAATAAGACGTCCTGATGCTATATTTTTTGTGTACCAGTCCGTTATAATGCAATTTTGTTCTCTATAAATTCTCATATCAAGATATGGGATGGATCCGTTTTGTTCTTTTTCGATCGTAAATTTTAATTTGTTGTGGTAATTGTTAAAAGATTCCAAAATAACTTTTTCATCGCTCTTTTTAATGATGGCAAATAGATCATCTACGTATTTTGTGATTAGTTTTATATGAATATTCTTCTCCAGTAATTCTTCCGTGGTTCTTTCCAATAAAGTATCCAAAACGATGTCCGCTATTATGGGCGATAGTGGGTTACCCATAGGCATTCCGTATGTTTGGTTGTATATTGTTTTGTCATAAATGAAATAGTTGTTGTCATTTAAGCAAAACTGTAATATTTTTAAAAATTGTGTTTTAGGTATTTTTGTGTGGTTTTGTAGGACATTCCACTGAGCCATTATGTTGTTAATGGCCAAGTGTATCGGTATGTTTGTGAACAACGATACCACGTCAAGAGAAATTAAGATTTCGTTTTCCTCTAGTGTAACATTTTCTAGCTTTTCCTTTAACTCCAGCGAATTTTTAATGTTGTATTTGTCCAGTATAATATTTCTTAAAATGCCTCCGACATGTTTTGACAAGCTATAGCATGGAACTTCTACTGATGATGAGATAGGTCGTAGTGGTATATTCGGCTTATGAATTTTTGGTAAACCATACAATCTTGGGGCGGTTGCTGCGTTCGACGTAAGTTTATTTTTCTCATATTTTGTGATATATCCCTGTTTAAAATAAATTTAACATATATTTTTTTTACAAACACTCCGTGACTGGGTATCGCGTAGTTACTTTTTCTAATTCTTTTTCGCACTAAACAAACAGAAAAAAAAAACAGTTGGTAGCTCTGCAGTTAATGCGAGCAAACGTAGTGTTCGCACACACTGCAGCAGCAAGCAGCAGACGGCAAAAATATAAAGTACCTGTTTAATTATAAATTATAAATTTATAAAAGCTGAACTTAATGTATTTGCAACTTGATGTGTGCTTTTGCAATGTTAAGAAATAAAAAAAACGGCATTTTAGTGAAATTATAATTAAATAGTGTACTCTTAATTTTTGCTGTCTGCTGCTTGCTGGTGAATTGTGAAGGAGCATTTGGTCGCTATTAAAAACAGTGTTGCCATTATCAATATGAAAAAAAACGCAAAAATCGTAGGAAAAGGGTAAAAATTTACCAAACAAAAATCAGCGCCAAGAAAAAAGAAAAAATTAAAAAAAAAATGGAAAATGTGCTTTTTAAGGTAAAAAGTATAAAAAGCAAAAAAAAAAAATAAAAATATTTTTTTATTATAAATTAAATAAATTAGCTGATACAATCAAAAGTAAAAATATTATTACATTCATATTACTCAAATAATATTAAGATAATGGTTAACATTAAATTTAAAACAAACTTTTTTTATTACATTCAATTATCAAGCCACAGAACTGTTTTAATGAAATGTTTGTGTATTTTGTCAGTTTAATTTTTATGCATTTTACTTTATTTTGACAGTAAACAAAATTGTTTAAAAAAACAACAGTCATTAAATATTCAAAAAAATACGTAGTTGTAAAAAAATTTAGAAAATATGTACCAAAAAGTTTTTACACAAATGCAAGTAGGAAAGTCCAAACATGGACCGATTGGATATTTTTTTTAATTGCTGGAAAAAACACATATAAAACAATTTTGAGAGAAATATGCTTCTTTTAACTGAATATCGGCGACTAAATCTACTGGGAGTAACGGTATGCATTACCATGTAATGCATAGCCACAAAAAATGGAAAAATATGTACTAGTTGTTCCCTACCGCTTACCATAGGCCTTAATTTTTTTTTTTAATTTTTCATGCATTACGAAGGTTCATGCATTATTTTGAGTCTTATCCCAAACAAATCATTAATCCTGTATAGTGTAAGGCCACGTTCACACTACATGAACTTATACCTAATTCACACCTAAGATGAAATCAATTCGATCACAACGCATAGCGTTGTTCAAAATTCTGTGTAAATTGGTTTTGTAAAAACAATAAATTGTATTGAAATTTTTACGAAAATAAACCCCAATTTTCTTTATTTAACTCTATCAAAAATACATATTTTGATTGCGTCATTACAAAAATACAACTCCATAACCAAAAATTTAAATTAGCCGACGATTGAGAGCAAACGCCGCCGTCGGCAAGCAAATGGGGCGAGTCGCCACAATCGAAAGTTCCTCGTCGGCGCAATTTAAATCAATTGTTAGAGTCACTAATTTCAAATTTAAAGGGGTTGTTTGTATGAGGCCAAGGTCCAAACATGGATCAAATTTTCCCAATTTCATTAGGTCTTGGGCTTAACTTTCAAATTTCAGCAAAATCTATTGATAATATTAAAATCAGAAATTAAAAAAAAATGGAAAAACACCGTAAATACCTTATCTTTAAAAACGCGTATTTAAAAAACGGCAAAACCAAAAAAAGCACCAGCAAATACCCGAAATGTAACATAATGGCAACACTGAATTAAAATTTAACGATTTTGCAGCAAAAACAGTTGGTAGCTCTGCTTGTAAACAAACGCCCCCTTACGGAATTATTACTAACAAAAATAAATTAAAAACCTAATAAATTACTGTATATTAGTACTTTTATGAACTAAAAATAGTAAAAAAATTAGTAAAACCAACTACCAACAAAAATTACTCATAAACAGTAAGAAATACTAATTTTAGCACTTTGAAGATACTAATAAAACTACTGTAATACTGGTAATTGGTAACTTATTAGTAGATTTGGGTTACCAACGCACTTACTAATTTTTTACTGTAGAATTATTTTGAGTGTATGTAAATTTCAATTCTATGTATGAATAGTACTGTTAACGCTTTGGTGGTTTGAGGCCATGATGTATGTGAGCATGTGAATGTGAAACATTTTGAGACTGTATTCGTTATGCATAAAAAAAAGAATATGTTCGTTCCCCTTATTCTGTCGTATGTGTAGTATGTGCAAATGTGTCATCATTAGCATCCCATTTAAATATAATATTGTAGAATTTACGTATGAATTCCTTCCCATTTCCTATATTTATTTTCTTCTGTTTATTTACATACATATTTTTTTTGTTGTTATATCTGAATCAAAGTAAAAACAAACAAAAACAGTGGCAACAATATTATTATACACCACTCTGTGGTACAGGGTATAATAAGTTCGTACTGATGTTTGTAACTACCCGAAATATTGGGTTCGGACCCACTTTCAACTATACCGATCGACTCAAGATCACTTTTTGAGTTGATTTAGCGATTCCAATTCGCCTGCCCATGCAGACGTTGTGGGACCGATGAGAAATTACGAAAAATCGGTCTGTGTTAAGACCTAGCCCCATAAAAGCGTTCTCTCTCGAATTTTGTATTCATAATCCGGTTTTATAGGCAACAAACCTGTTTTCCTCAGATTTAATTTGTGTGTGTTTCTTAATCTTATTAAAGATCTAACAAAATATATATCCAATCGGTTTATGTTTGTACTTGGGAGACATTTTTTTGAAAAAATACTGGTGTAGTGTTTTTTATGGTCGGTAATGACCGACTATAATTTTCTTACTTGTTTATTTGATTTGATGCCATTGGGACCTGAAATGATTGCTCTTATTTTTCAATTTACTTAATGTTTTATTTAATAACATTTCATGGTATTTCAATTTTATTTTACTTGAAATAAGAAATATCTTAAAAATAATTATTAAAAGAATGGTAAGTCAATAACACTGAGCAACACAAATTTTTATTTAAAAGGGGATTTATCAAAAAAGACTGTCTTAATGTGAGCAATTTTTAATCAGATTTAAAAAATAAATGCGCAATATTTTTTAATTCTGTTTTTTTTTTATTTTATAATACAAAATTTGATCAACTAGAATAGCCAGGGTTGCCACTCAATTGTAGAAGGCTTTTTTTAAAGAACAAAATCGGCTGCGGTTGTACAGAAAAAACTACTGAACTGATTTTGATAAATTTTTTTTTTTATTTGTAGATTACTAAATTCTCTAGTACTAATATTTTAACTAGGGTTTGCAATGCGGTTTTAATCGTAGCCGTAACCTTGGTTAACCGCACTTTTTAACCGTAACCGTATAAAAAATCCTGCGGTTACGGTTAATTTTATTAACCTAAGATTTGTAAGACAAAATAGGTTATTTTTTTAGGAAAAACAATGAAAAAAGGAAATAAGGAACAAAGAATAATAAAAAAAAATTTATAGATATAAACAATGGTTCAGAATACGAAACTTTTTCTATTGCAAAAATATTTCGGAATCTGAAAACTTTTCTGTTGAATAAATGTCTCAGATTCTGAGCCAGCTTCTTACGAAAATATTCCTCAGAGTCTGAAACTCTTTCTTTAGAAAATATGCCTCAGAGTCTAAAAAATGTTCTGTTAAAAAATGCTCAGAGCTCTGTAGAAGAAATTTCTCAGGTTCTGAGACAGTTTCTATTAAAAACGTTACCCAGAGTCTGAAACTTTTTCTTTAGAAAATATGCCTCAGAGTCTAAATAATTTTCTATGAAAAAAATATTTTAGAGTGTGAAACTTGTTCTATAAAAAAATTCTCAGAATCTTTAACAGTTTTTATAAAAAATATGTTCGTGAATCCAATTGTAAGCCTTTTTCTTTAGAAAGAATATTGCATAATCTGAGACTTCCCACTGTCTACATTTTATATAAAATCAGTTATGTACTTGAATTATACATTTTTATTAATCAAAAAAAGAACTAAATTAAAGTTATTTTAAAAGAGTCCGGTTAACCGTTAACCGCGGTTAATCGCTTAAAATTTAACCGTAACCGCGGTTAAGTAAAACTGCGGTTAATTGCAAACCCTAATTCTAACGTATAGAACATTTAAAGTATAGAAAATTTTCCCATTCTGAGATACATATTATTTTAATAAAACCAAAGTTTTTAAGATATGTTTGGAACGAAAAATTCCTTAATTGTGGAAATATAAGTTTTACAGTTTTTGAAAAGAACATTTTTTTAATTCCAAAGACACTTTAACTTCATTCAAAAATATTTTTACTATGAACAGTTTTAAAACATTATTCGCATAGAAATTTTAAAATTCTGAGTCATTTTTTGTACAGAAGAACAGTATAATTCTGAGAATTTTTTTCGTGTAGAAAAAATTCTCAGATTATAAGATATTTTTCCTATAGAAAAATTCTTAGCTGTTGAAACATTTTTCGTATAGGAAAACTTTAAGATTTTAAGAAAAAGTTGCGAAATATTTAGACATTTTGCTATTAGAAAAATTCTCAAATTTTAAGACATTGTTCGTATAGTATTTGAGTTTTTGACACACTTTTTGTTAAGCAAAATTTCTCAGACGTTGACACATTTTCGTATTAAATAATTTATACGATAAAGGTCTCAGATTTGTATTACTTAAAAAATAATTCCCAGATTCAAACACAAATTTATTTTATGAAAAATGTCTCAAATTCGTTTAGAAACATTCTCAGTTTTTGATATGTTTTTCGTATAGATTACACTGCGGAACACTAAAAAATAAACAAGAGCTACGGCCATCATTTCTATATATTTTGGACATGCTGAATCGAATGGCGTACTCCGTTTTTCGATGTATGGTACAGTTTTCTTGTAAAATGTCATTAGAGATTGGCTGATTTTCAGCTTCTTTTTTAACAAAAAAAATTCCAAAGCTTATGATTTTTAAATTTTATGGCATGGAAAACAAAGATATAACTTGTAGCAATTTTTCTAATATAAATTTGGTATAAAGCTTTTCATCTTAACCCCTTTAATTCGCGAATTTCTTCATTTTTTTAAGTTTTCGCGAAATTAACCGCTAAATTGGTCTCTGATAAAAAACTTGCATTTTGTGGATCATAAAGGCGTCCATGACACTACGAATAGTGAACAAAAAACATCTATGTTATATGGACCATCATGAAGAAAATCGCGAAAAACCGTTTTTTTTGTATATGGCAGCATCACTTTAGGAGATGATTTGAGGCTTCATCTTTTAGTATATAATGTGGGAACCTTAAACAATGAACTAACCCAAAATTTGTCCAAAAAAGTTTTCATTTGCAAAAGTTATCTTAACAAAAACTGTTATTTTAGTGTTTGCGATACAATAATTATAGTTTTTGTTAAGATAACTTTTGTAAATGAAAACTTTTTTGGACAAATTTTGGGTCAGTTCATTGTTTAAGGTTCCCACATTATATACTAAAAGATGAAGCCTCAAATCATCTCCTAAAGTGATGCTGCCATATACAAAAAAACGGTTTTTTCGCGATTTTCTTCATGATGGTCCATATAACATAGATGTTTTTTGTCCACTATTCGTAGTGTCATGGACGCCTTTATGATCCACAAAATGCAAGTTTTTTATCAGAGACCAATTTAGCGGTTAATTTCGCGAAAACTTAAAAAAATGAAGATATCCGCGAATTAAAGGGGTTAAGATGAAAAGCTTCAAACCAAATTTATATTAGAAATATTGCTACAAGTTATATCTTTGTTTTCCATGCCATAAAATTTAAAAATCATTAGCTTTGGAATTTTTTTTGTTAAAAAAGCAGCTGAAAATCAACCAATCTTTAATGACATTTTACAAGAAAACTGTACCATACATCGAAAAACGGAGTACGCCATTCGATTCAGCATGTCCGAAATATATTGAAATGATGGTCGTATCTTTTGTTTTCTAAAATAGTGGTTAGTTTTGTCACGCAGTGTTATTCCGATTCCGAGTCATTTTTCGTAAACAAAATACTCAGATTATGCGACGTTTTTTGTATAGAGTCTATACTATCGACACACTATACTATAGACACACTCTGAGATTCACAAACACAAACATCTTTCGTATTAAAAAAGTCTCAAAAGAATTATTATAATCTTAAAAAACCTCTTTTTCATACTGTATGAAAAAATTCAAAGATATTTTTATAAAAAAAAGTTTAAATTCACAATAAAGATTTTTTGAAAAAAAAAAATAAATCTTTGTTAATTTTTTTTTTGTAAAAAAGTTCCACACAATGAAAAAAATTGAGAAAAACAATTTGAGTAATCACTTGTTTATAATTAAAAAAAAAAAATAGTAATTTTTTAATTGACACAATTAAAAATTTACTGAAAAATTAAAAAAAAAAAAAAATGAGTAAATAATTTAATTAAAATTTTATATTTTTTTTTATACCCTCCACTCTAGTGATAGAGGGTATATATAAGTTTGTCATTCCGTTTGTAACACATCGAAATATTGGTCTAGGACCCCATAAAGTATATATATTCATGATCCTTGATCGATTTTAAGTCGATCTAGCGATGTCCGTCCGTCCGTCCGTCCGTCCGTCCGTCCGTCCGTCTGTCTGTCTGTCCGTTGAAAACACGCTAACTTTTGAAAGACTTTACGGAGGCTCCTGAAGTTTGACATATATGTACTTCATTTACCGGGTCAGGTTGGTATTGCAATCCAGCGAAATCGGTCCAGTGGTTCAAAAGTTATGAGCAAAATAGTAAATTTCGGGAAGGGTATTTTTCGAATTTACAAGATTAAAACCCCTATAACTTTCGAAAGACAATTCTGAGGGGACTGAAGCTTAGCATATATATTTGTTGTTCCCCAAGGCTGTTTGGTTTTGAATTTCAGCAAAATCGGTTCAGTGGTTCAAAAGTTATAAGCAATGCACTGAATTTCAGATTTGTTTCACCTTAAACTATTGAAAACTCGTTAAACAAGTTTTAATAGCATGGTGAAATACCAGTTTTATAAAACTTGCTGTTGTTTGTTTTCTTGTCGTGGGGTGCAGTTTAGTTGTTAGACAAGTAAATATTTGTTATTGTTAGTGTAACTGTATGTAACGGGAAAAAATCAAATAAAGTATGTGTATGATTGAATGTTAATTTGTTTTTTGTTTTTAAAGAAAAGGATGGTAATATAAAAAGAGGAAAATATGTGAAATAGTTTTTTTTTTTGTATTACATATAAATATGTAGGTATAAAACAACAAAAATATTTTACAAAGTAATTTGTTACTCAAAGAATTTGTACACTAAAAAAAATTACACTCAAAAAAAAATTTACACTCAAAAAAAATGTTACACTCAAAAAAAAAATTTACACATTATTATTTTTTTGAATGAAATGGCAGACTCAAAAAAATGTTGACAGTCAAAAAAATTGTACACTCAAAAAAATTTGATTGATTAAAAGAAAGTTTGACTCAAAATAATATACATATTTCTAATAAAAAATTTGTAATGCAATTTTTTTTTAATTTTTTTTAGAAAATTACTATCAGATAACATTGTGGAGGGTATTCATAGATTCGACCAAGTCGAATTAAATTTTTCTACTTGTTTATTCTCTTGGTGTTTTGAATTCTTATTTAGTTTATAGTTTTTTGTATACATATTTAAGAAAGTTTAAAGTCATCTTTATGAAATTTTCCTATGACTTTAACCCTGCTGTTAGGTTAGAAAAAACTTACGGATGTTAGGTTAGTGGACCATTTGGTCCATACTTAATATTCAAACAAAATAACAATTTAATATTATATTTGTATATATTTTTGGTCATTTCTACCTAAATACGATTATTTTAAGCTTAACTCAACGTTAGAGATGGATGCGTGAGTGAATTTTGGGTCACGCTCACGCAAGAAATATTATAATCGCTCATGAATCACTCACTCGATTTTTTTCTTTACTCACGCTCACTTACTACTCACGTCAGTAAGACTAAAATAAGTTACGATCATGCGTGACTCACGTGATTCATAATTACGCTCACCCCAATTCACGCAATATTCACTTACAAATACACAATTTTAAGGAAATTAAAAAAAAAAATTTTCATATATCAGCAGACCGTTAATTTGAATTTTAACTGAATGCTAAACGAAAAATAAAACTATAAATAAAACTGAAAACAATACAAAAAAATTATATTGAATCACGCAAGAAAAATGGCACTCACGCAAAAATTAGGCTCGATTTCTAATCACTCACACATAAAAGTTTTGAAATCATATTCACTCAAGCATGATTCTCATAATTAACTAGACTTTCGCTCGAGCGTGAGTCACGCGTGATTCACGAGAACCACGCAAATCACGTGACCAGCACCCATCTCTACTCAACACAGCTAATGTAAACATTTGTTGAAGGATTCCCTTTTTTCATATTATTTACTTTAGAGATTGTTTTGTATTACAATTCAACAAAAGGTACATATGTTAGTTTTGTTTTTTCCTATAATTTCTAATGATTCATCTGATTTAGGTGGCGTGGATATTGCTGATCAAATGGTTGGTTCCTACAGCACAAAACGCGCAAGAAATCGATGGCCTAACGTTGTATTTGCAAACATACTTGGTATCCCAGCAAAACCCTAAACATGGTAACGGTTATGTAATGCATTACCATGTAATGCATAGCAAAAAAAAAAAAAAAAATGTGCATTAATTTTCGCCTACCGCTTACCATAGGCATTCACTATATTTATTTTTCATGCATTATGTAAAACTCATACATTACTTTGAGTGACATCCCAAACAAAAAGAATCAATCAAGTATAGGGTATTGTAAGGTTGCCTTATTCTATACTGGATTAATGATTTTTGTTTGGGATAAGAAAAACACAAAAAAGTTATGCATGTGGTAAGCGATAGGGAAAAAATGCATATTTTTGTTTTTTTCTGCTATGCATTACATGGTAATGCATTACATGGCCGTAACCATTTTAAAAGTTTTGCCGGAATACCCGCTTTGAACGTGCATCCTATTTTCTAAAATCGACGTTTCATGGGCTCCGGCTATCGAAATCGCAGGTGAAAATATACTATGGACCAAATGGTCCCTTAACCTAAGAAACGTAACTTTTTATTTTTCTCAGTCCTGGTTTAAGTCAGAACCTAGATTTTTTGTAAATAACATTGCTTTATAAAAAGACTCCATGAGCAAAAAATCTAAGCTAGTATATATCACCGTTCAAAAGTTACAAAGGAAACAATCCAAAAATTGGACCAAATGGGCTTAACCTAACAGCAGGGTTAAGACATAAATATGTATGGTAAAGTTTGAAAAAACATTTTTTATGAATAAAATAAATGAGGAGCCGCAGAACAAAACGTACTTTTTCGCAAATTTGAAATTGTTGAGTTACTAAGGATTATTTATTCCGTACCTTAATAAAAAAGCACAAACCTAGAAAAAGTAAGAAATTTTTTATTAATTAAGTACTTTTAAGTATAAAACTTCTTCCTAATTCCTGGCTCATGTCGTTTTATAGGCGAACGAAACAGATAACTCTTAATTTTATAAACAATTTTGAAATGCGAAAAAGTACGTTTTGTTCTGCGACTCCACAAATGTAAAATTTTTTAAAAAAATAAATTGATAAATTTTGAGTAATATTTATGCAATTAATAACACTCATTCGCGACATTAAAACAAGAAAATACAAGCATATTACAAAATTGTTATGAAATTTCAAAATTCAAATGCGATTTTCTCGAAATAAACGAAAAACATGTTTCGGATTTTTTGGTGTGGATGGACAATAGACTGGGTCGACCATAAAGGAGAAAAAAAAAGTTCCAATTGGGCGGGCTTAATTTTAATGCTTACCTCGAAAAAGTTCCATAGCCAAAATATTAGATTTTTAGGTCGCGATTTGATACCGCCGAAATCGTTATTTGTTCATAGCTTTGTCATTTGATGTCCGATCGTTATAAAAAAAAAATTGTTAGAAAGTCCTCAGCGAATACTAAATTTGACCCATTTCCGGTTTGGACCTCTGAGGTCATCTTCGTGTTATGAGTGTTAGTTTCTCAACTTTCTACCCACCTAAATGATTTTTATTTTTCCATTGAATTATAGTACTACAAAATTCATGAAATTATTCCCTTAGAAGTACCCTCTTAAATTAATTAACAAAAAAGTTACATTCGATTTAAGATTTTTAAATACAATATATCGAGGGCCTATATTCAAAACCCTCTATCTTCCATTTTCACGAAAATGACTTTTTGATGGCAAAAAATTCAGTAAAACGGCCCTCATCTATGGTGTAAAATTCAGAACAAAAATATTTTTTTTTTGCTATTTTATTTGCATTTTTGGTTTTCTCTATCTCTTACACAATTAATTTTTCTGAATGCAAAACCCTCTATCTTTTAAAATAATTAATTCATAAATATTTTTTTTGAATAATTTCATCATGCATTACATGTTTTCATACTAATTTTTGCATGCTGCACATGAATTTGTCAACAAAATTCCAGAACCACGATTTTGGTCCACTGATGCTAATTTTTTCCGAAAATTCTTGTTTGACTTTTTTGAAAAATATGGCTCAAAATTTGGATGTCTTGTGTACATTATGAAACAAAAATTTTATTCTTAAAAATCCCGATGCTGATCAGCATCTGTGGACCAAAATCGCGTTTTTAATTTTTTTACTATTTTTTACATAACATACTCTACAGTTTGTCAACTTTTGAGACGAATTCGGTAAAAAAAATAATTTTTGTCTTAAAAATCCGCATCTGTGGACCAAAACCGCGATTTCGGAATTTTTTATAAGCCGTTATCATTAATAAATTACGTTAAAAATTTAACGATTTCGTAAATGAAATCATAATAATCAATTTTTATTAAAATGCAAAACCCTCTATCTGATCATTTTTATTCATGTACTTAATATTTTTGAGAAACAAAACCCTCTATCTATCCTCTAAAACCCCCAATAGTGCAAAATTTTAAAATCGAATCATATGTGAGATTCAGTAGTTGATTTAAAAAAATATTGTAGAATATCGAATTTTAATTACTCTAATAATACGCGAAATAAACAGTTTTTGGCTCTCCTGAAAAGTTGTGTTTTTTTAGATAGAGGGTTTTGAATATAGGCCCTCGATATAGAAAATTAGAAAAAAACACTTTTTATTATGCCTTTAAAGTATATTTAATTTTTTTAGTTTGTATTTATATAAATACGAACAAGTGTTTCGAATCTTTTTCTATGGAAAATTAAAATTGAATGTAACTTTTTGTTTATTAATTTAAGAGGGTACTTCTAAGGGAAGAATTTCATGAATTTTTTAGTGCTATAATAAAAATTACACTGTGCAACAAGAAAAATGAGCCTCAATGCCTTCAACGCCATATGAAAGTAGACCATCAAGTGAACAAAATCACCAAAGGGTTTTGCAAAGTCAGTTCGGATTTCTTTTTTATAGCCCACTGAAGTTTTTATATTTTTATCAAAGGCGTTTGGAAAACGTCTAAAATACTATAATAAGAACACATATGAGCTTCAAAATATGATTTGATGTCTTCAGTGAAATCTTATGGTGGTTATTTTCTTAGAACAGTTTAACCCTCTAACTGTCATTTTAAGGGGTCATTTTAGTCCTTTTTCAAAAACTTAACACAGAATTCTAATAAAACGTGCATTTAGAGGGTTAAAATGTTCTACAAAAACTTTCCTCATAAAATTTCACTAGGGGTTGTCATATGTTCAAAGTTTGTGCGAAATGCGAAAAATGCTTAAAAAGGGTCAAGTATAAATAATCAATGTTAGTTATTTTTTTTACCAAAGCAGTGTTAAAAAATATCGACAAAAAACAGTGCAAATATACTTTTAAGCTAAAAATTATATTCCGATGTGTTTTATAAAATTTTATGATGATTCTTTTCTTTGACCAAATTAACCCTCTAGCTCCAGTTTTAAAGGGTCATTTTTGTCCTTTTTTTAAAGAAATACAAAAAAGTCTATAAAAAAAAGCAGTTAGAAGGCTAAAATGTTTTACAAATATTTTCTGCATCAAATTTTACTTGGGCACGTCTAAGACAGAAAGTTCGTCCAGCATATAGAAAATGCTTGAAAATTTTGAAGTATTCAAATTTTTTTTATATTTTTTTTGGGGCGAAATGTAAAAAACAAGTAAAAAAGTTAAATTCGAATTTGTCGAATGTATTGATACCTTCCACAATGTAAAAAAGTTTATTTGCAAAAAAACAAAAAAAAAAAAATTTTAAAAAAAAAAATCCGCGAAAAAATTTTTGGTAAAAAAAAATGCGTGAAAAAATTTTTTGGTAAAAAAAAATCGACGAAAATGTTTTTTTTTTGGTAAAAATATGATTGTTCTTGTTTAAATTCCATTCGGTGATCAATTCTGTTCACATGTGTCAACCAGCAGCCGAATTTAAGCATTTTGTGTTTTTAGGCTATGTTGAATGTACCACAATTTTCGAGGTGTTCTTACATTTTCGTTCATAACTTTTGAACCGCTGAACCGATTTCGCTCAAATGCAATACCAAACTACTTAGGGCAACAACAAGTAAATATGCAAAGTCTTATATATCTGTTTTATCTGTTTAATACTTTGGCCGTGATCACCATTTCAGATATCTTGAGAAAAAGTCGAGTGATGCAGTTCTTGCGGAAATTTGTTGGTGGAGCAAAAATATATTTGAGGACAAAGAAGAATTAGGTGGGGAAAAGACCTAAGCTTTTAAGTCAAAAAAAAGGGCCCGACATAGCGTAAAAAGACAAAATTTGTTTTTTTTTTTGCAAATAAACTTTTTTACATTGTGTAAAAATACATTCGACAAAGTTGAATTTAACTTTTTTACTTTTTTTTTATATTTCGGGCCGAAAAAAAAAAAAAAATAATATTTACTTTAAAATTTTTAAGCATTTTCTGTATGCAAACACATGGCATTTTAGATGAAACTAATTTGAAATTCAGGGTTTTGCTTATAACTTTTGAACCACTGGACCGATTGAGCTGAAATTTAAAACCAAACAGACCCGGGGAACGGCAAAGATACAAGCCAAGCTTCAGTAGTCTCATTATTGTCTTTCGAAAGTTATCGTGTTTTTTATCTCGTAAATTCGCCAAACTCCTTTTGAACCGCTGTACCGATTTGGCTGGATTTCAATACCAACCTGACCAGGTAAATGACAAACATATATGCCAAACTTCAGTAGCCTCTGTAAAGTCTTTCAAAAGTTAGCGTGTTTTCTACGGACAGACAGACGGACGGACGGACGCACGGACATCGCTAGATCGACTTAAAATCGATCGAGGATCATAAATATATATACTTTATGGGGTCCTAGACCAATATTTCGAGGTGTTACAAACGGAATGACAAACTTATATATACCCTCTATCACTAGAGTGGAGGGTATAAAAAAAAATTAATCGATAGCCCATACAAAACTATATAAGAATGCAAATTTTTGATATTGTGGTGCATACCGTTTTAATGTGATAAATATTTAATCAAGGCAAATAGCCACAAATTGTACCATTTTTCCAATATTTGACCACGCCTCCTAAGCCCAGTTTTTGAAAATTAAAAAAAAAACCAAAAACGCAATTTTCTTAGTTCCATATAGGACTATCCAAATAACCTATTCAGAAATTTTCGGGACACATGTTTTTCGGTAGCGAGACATTTGGTGTGGAATGCCTCATATATACTTTTTCGCCTCCAAAGTTTCATTTTGGGCCTTGCAATAATGACAATGCCAAAATATGGATTTTCTGCAAACAAAAATAAAAAACATAATATTATTAGTATTTGACACGACCCAGACAATGAAAATTAAATTTACTTACCTTTGTATCGACAATTTTCACTATTATATGCTGATATTTTAATAGAATTTATTGTTTTTTTTTTTTTTGTTAAAAAAAATAAATTGATATTTTATTTTTTAATTTTTTTGACACATAATTTTTTTTTTTTTAATTTCTAAGAAACAAAATGTTTTGCAATTTTGAATGCAGAGAACAAGCTTCACAATAATTTCCACTTAACTTGTTCTGAATAATTTAAGTGTAATAGTGTATGATTACCGAAGAACCTGTTCCAAAACAAGTGTTGTCAGAATCGGTTCTAAAAAATGTTCCTGGTATGTCTGAACATTATTTACCTCAGAATTAGATTAAATACTTTTTTTACTTAAACGCCTTCGAGAAAATGCCTTCGAATTTTTTACTCTCGCCCAAAACATTAAATCATGATAATGTTTTGCGGAAGATTTGGGTGTACTAGCAAAAGAAAAGTTTTTTTAGAAAAAATAATGTTATATTACTTTGCTATTCCATGCTCAACAAATTGAAATATCAGTCGAGGACCCCATTAAAAAAACCAAAAGAGCTGTACAATTCGTAAGTGAGTGCAAAAATAAGTGCAAAAAGGTGTTTTTACATTTTGGGGAGTATAAAAGATTCGGCACCAAAGAATATAACACTCTCACTTGTTTAATGTACATTTGATAAACAAATGGAAAATTTTTATGCGAAAATCTTAGACTTGGTGAAAAAGTAGTTTTGGTAAAAAAAATGTTTTTTTTTTAAGAAAACAAAATTATGTTAAAAAAAATTTTTCGTGAAAAAAAAGTTTTGATCAAAAAAAATTTTGATGAATTTTTTTGATGAAAAGAAAAATTTTTTGATGTAAAAAAAAAATTTGATGAAAAAAAAAATATAAAAGAAAAAATTTTTGGGGAGAAAAAAAATTGATGAAAACAAATATGATAATAAAAAATTGATGAAAAAAAAAATTGATAAAAAAAAATTAATAAAAACAAATTGATGAAAATAAAATTTGATCAAAAAAAAAAAAAAAAAATTGATGAAAAAAAATGTTTTTTGTTGAAAAATAACTATGTTACTTTTTATTCACCAGCTGGTGAAAAAAGGTTTTATTCACAACGAGGTGAATTATTATGCAAGTTACAATCCCAATTTATTAAAATTTTTGGTTTTAAGAAAATTAAAATAGTAATTCTTGTTTTCTTTTCGTTAATTGTTAGCTTATATAGTCACTGAGGTGGCGTCCTTCAACTTTTTTTAAAATTAGACACCAGCCTAAAAATATTATCATGTTAAAAATTTTATAACTTCAGTGGGTCATAAAAATGTAACTCAAGAGCTTAGTTTTCCAAACCCTTGGGGGTTTTGTTATTCTATTGGTATACTTTCTGTTTTTTTTTTTTTTTTGTTCCCATTCAAGATTTACTCGAAGAGCCCAAATTTATTTTACAGTGTTATCATTTGTGTATCTGAAGAAATACAATATATTTTTCCGCTGATCAAAAATCTAGTCAAATGTGAAGAATAAATTACTTATTTGATTTTTTCTGTAAGTACAGATCGAGCACGGGCTCTAAATATATTTGTTATAAGGGTTTAAGTTGAAAAAATGCGGAAGAAAAATTGAATTTCTAAAAATTATAGACATTTCTGGTATTTCCTTTACCGGTTTCAAACACCCCAGTTAGTGTCATCTTCAGTAGGATTCTAAATATCGTTTGTCTTGTTAATGAAAACTGTTTTTTATATATGTGAATATTTATAGTTTCTACAGAATAAATTTTGACAGTTTCCAACACTACAATTCTATTTCTAGCAATCTCAACCTCACCTCATACTTTCTTATTGTTAGTCAGTCGCGATTTCCTTATAAATATGTCTTATTCACCACAGTAAAAGCTTACTAATTTAAAACCACAAAACATTTTTTTCAATCTAAATTTTTTGTTTTGTATTTTTGAAATATTTATCCCAGGTCTTGGTATAAACAAAAATTTCATCTCCTCTCCCATTACAAAAAAACTGAAGCAGCTCCTGCGTTGCTTAAGTTATACATATATAAACTTCTTACTTCAAGTGATTTTCTTTATAAAAAATATTCTTTATTTAACTTATAAATTGCAAATAGTTTAAGTAGACCATAATTTTAAATGATTTTTAATTGAATAAGATGATGTATTGATGTTAATAAAATTTTAATTAAAATGAGCTTAAATTATTTAAGAATATATTTTAATAGAATAATTATAAAATAAATATTTAAACTCATTTAAATTAATTACTAACAATTTATGTATACTGTAAAAACATTCACATACACATTGTATATAATCTCTTTAAATTTAAATTCTTCATGTTATTAAAGCTACAATCAGTTTGACCTTTTAGTATATTCATTTACATAATCTTTTAATAAAAAAAAATACAAAAAATAAAAAATATATAGTATAACATTTATTTACACACTGACATCAATGTAGTCTTTTGTGTACAACACTGCGTATAAGTGACATTTAACATAACATCAAATGATGGTCTACTAGCACTTTCACTGAGTTTGACATTTCACTAAAAATAATAAATCTGTAAAACAACTTTTAAAATAAATTCCATTCTCAATTAAATTCATTGGTTAAAACTTGAAAACCAAAATCGTTAATTCTTCAGGAAAATCTGTTTAAAATAAAACTCAAACAAATTTAATATTTTTTTTTTTATCAATTTTCGTGAAAATATGTTTAAAACACAAACTTTGGCATTGGGAACTAAATTTGACACGTTGGCTTAAGATGCCAAAGTTGCTGTTTTTAACAGATGTTTTTGTTAATTAAACAATCTTATTATTTTGAGTGTATATTAATTTTTTCATACATGCATTTTGAGAGCCGCAATTACTCTACAGTATGCATAATAGAGTGTCCCTTATTTTGGAAATGTTGGAAATGTTGAGACGGTACCCGCTCATTTTTTTCCATTTGACTTAAAAATAACTCAGGAAAAATTTTCGCCCCTACGACCACGCCCTCCCTACGCGACGGGGCCTTACAGAGCGGGGCATTAAAAATCATTTATACATACAAACCAAAAAAATTTTTTTTTTTTTTAATTTTTTTGTTATTAATTACACTGTAAGTAGGTGAAAATGACACACCAAAACGCCGAAACACGTCAACCTAATTTTGGGTCGTAGAATCCAGTGGTGTACCTCGTTTTGAAAAGTTAGCTCAAAATCCCGAGATACTTCGATTTTAAATTTGTAGATTTAATGCAATTTATCACTTTATTTGAATAAAAGAATTTAAAAAACTTGTTATTTGTCAAAATTTATATCTAGAAATAATGGACGTCCATTTTCAAGCTGACATGGAACAATACTTGCTCTTATTTTGATAAATTTTATATATTTTTTTTTTTTTGGATTTATTCAATTTTTACTCTACATTTGCAAATTTAAAATCGAAATATCACGTTATTTTGAGCTAACTTTTTAAAACGGAGTATACACTCAAAATAATTCTACAGTAAAAGGTTTAGTAACTGATATTGTACCAAAATCTACTAATAAGTTACTAATTTAAGTATCTTCAAAGTACTAAAATTAGTTATTTTTACTGGTTTTCAATCATTTTAGTAAAAAATTTTAGTATTGGTTACCAATTTCTGCACTAGGTCCTTTTGGACTAAAATTTAGTTAAATTTTTAGTATTGAATACCCACGTTTTTTTGTGGGTGTACCACTGGATTCTATGACCCAAAAATAAGTTGCGGTGTCTCGGCGTTTTTGTGTGTCATTTTAAAAGTTTAAATTTTACTTACAGTGTTATTATATTACTTGGTTAGCTTATTCACGACAAAAAATTTGATTTTGGTGGGATAAGGCTTTCAGCTTAAAAAAATTTTAAAAACTAAAAAAAAATATTTTTTTTTAGTTTTGACAAGCAACGGTTTTAGTTGTTATGTTGCTTTTAATGATATTAATTTATTGAATATTTAACATATAATTACAAATCATATACTAAATTAACCTAACCGAGACGGGTGACTGTGACCATTGTCTCGTTGTAGAAAACAACAAACCAAGGCCTCTGGTGGGAATCGAACCCACGACCCCCAGTCTCGTAGGCTAGCACGCTACCAACTAGCCTACTGGGGCGCCTAACTTTTAATGATATATATTAAAAAAAAAAATATTATTCATATCTGTGACATCTTTATCTTTTTCGAAAAAAAAAAATTAGAGCCGTTGTGGTCCTACAGTAAAAAATTTTTAAAAAATATTTTTTTAGTTTTGACCGGCAACAGTTTTAGCTGTTATGTTGCTTTTAATGATATATATATGAAAAAAATATATTATTCATATCTGTGACATCTTTATCGTGTATCAAAAAACATCATAAATACATTTTTACCCTTTTTAGAACACGATAAAAATATCACGGATACAAATAATATTTTTTTATGAATATATATCATTTAAAGCAACATAGAAACTAAAACCGTTGCTTGTCAAATCTAAAAAAAAAATATTTTTTAAAATTTTTTTACTGTACGACCCCAACGGCTCTAAATTTTTTTTTTTTTTTTTTAATTTTTTAGAGCTGAAAGCCTTATCCCAAGCCTGAATAAGCTAACGAAGTAATATAATAATTAATAACAAAAAAATAAAAATCAAAAAATAGTTTTTTTTTGTTTGTATGGAAAAATGATTTTTTAGGCCCCGCTTAGTCTTAGGGGCGTAAAATTTTTCCTCAGTTATTTTTAAGTCAAAAGGAAAAAAATGAGCGGGTACCGTCTCAACATTTCCAACATTTTCAAAATAAGGGACACTTGCATGCTTTAATGTTAGTTACTGTTTCTTATTATGCAATTATTCAAATATCATGATCATTCTAACCCATTAATGACCAGCATACAGTGGTTGTCAACTAATTAGATACGTTTCTATAGTATTAACAACACTGAGTTAGTCGTAAAAATTGCCAAGTTGGGCACCCTGCTGGTAAAGCTAATTCGGGTACGCTGAATTCAATGGCGCTAGAGGTTTTTGAAGTTAGCGCTCGTATTCGCAATATTCGCGATATTCGCGATTTAAAATTGTAAAGCCTAGGTACTACAAAATTTAAATTTTTATGCTTTTGGGATAGTTTTTAAATCTAAATTTAAAAAATGCATTGCATCTGTTATGTATTGTATTCTACTCATTTTCATAAATTAATAGCAAAATAAAAAAAAATTGGGAAAAAAGAAGCGAAAAAAAAATTCGCGAAAAAAAATTTAAGCGAATAAATTTTTTTGAGAATATTCAATAGAGTTAATATACACTGCGAATCACATCAATAAGGAATCGAGTTTTTCACTTTTTAATCGAATATATCTTTATAACAAATAAGGGGAAAAATATAAAAAAATGCACTGATAGAGACCATTATCTAGCTAATAATGTCAAATAATAACAATAATCAAAAGTCTGAAAGAAGTCGTTTAAAAAAATATTTTTTGGCAACTGGTTAAAAAATTACTAGTTTTTTATGAATCACTTGAATAAGGAATTTTGGAATACAGATTTCAGCGGCATTTAACACTTTTTCAGTACTTTTTCCTTTTTGGAAGTGCTAAGAGCTGCGTGAGTCCCATTTTTATTGAAATTCGAAACAAAACTGTTTTGTTTTTATTGTTTGAGGGATTTCTATTCATTACAAATTGGATTCAGGTCCTACTTGGTCTGTATTCCAAAATTCCTTATTCAAGTGATTAAAAAAAAAAACAGTGATTTTTTAACAAGTTGCGGAAAAATATTTTTTAAAGCACTTTTTTCTGTCTTTTGATTATTGTTATTATTTAACATTATTGGCTAGATAATGGTATTTATCAGTGCATTTTATTATATTTTTCCGCTTATTCGTTACAAAGATATATTCGATTAAAAAGTGAAAAACTCGATTCCTTATTGATGTGATTCGCAGTGTACATTCAGCAATTGTCTAAATAATATAAAAAATAGTTTTTTTTATTTAAAAAAAAAATTAATAGCGAATATCGCTAATACATATGCTAACTTAAAAAAAAAAAAACTGATATTACAATGGGATTTAATGCACACGAACTAGCTTTACAAGATGGCTGTCGTAAATTCAAATCAAACTAAAAATATTTGTATTGAACCAATTTTTCACGAAATAAAGATTTTTCGCGAACAAAAAATTTTTTCGCGAAAAAAATTCACGGTTGTTATGTTAGTTTAACAGACTTGAATCGTTTCAAATTTAAAAATTATCACAAAAGCTTAAAAATAGTTTTATTGTACTTGGACATCAAAATTTTAAATCGCGAATATGAGCGCTAACTTCGAAAAATGGCTAGCACCATTGAATTCAGCGAATTAACTTTACCAGCACCCAGCTTGTTATAAAAAAAGTGGCAAATTCGAGCACAGTACACTGCTGTGTAATTAGAAACGCTTTTATATTATATTTTATTTTATTATAAAAATTGTTATGTAGGTAATTTATAAAGCTTGATAGCCTCCTGATTGGGTAAATAATAAATGTACTACTAGGATCGATCGGGAAAATGAAATTATTTATAGACATTTTTCAGAAAATTTTTAAAAATAATTTAAAATTATTTCTAAGTTGATTTTTTCTAAGTTTAAACATTAAAAATTTAAAATTGTCCAAAACTTTTTATTCAGTTATCAACTAATTTTTCCATCAATCCAAACAAAAAAATACAGTAGACAAAACTCGCATTTTTGACCAAAAATTCGTTTGACCATCAATTTTTTATTAAAATTATTTATTAAAATTAAAATTATTTTAATACCTCATATATGAGGCATTCCACACCAAATTTCCAGCCCTATATATAACTAAGAAAATTGTGTTTTTGATTTCTAAATTTTTCAAAAACTGGGCTTAGGAGGCGTGGTCAAATATTGCAAAAATGGTCAAATATATGTCGAGCTACTATGTTTAAATATTAATTAAAATAAAACGGAATGCACCATAATCATCAAAATTCACATTATTGTAAAATTTTGTATGGGCTACAGATAATTTTTTTTTTTTTGGAAAATTTTCAGAACCCTTTCGGAAATTTTCCATTTTTTAAAAAAGTCAATTTATCAAAAATCCGGTCACTTTTGTTTTTTTTTTTTAAGTTTAGATGCTTGTCTATTCACACAAAAAAAAATCAGACATGTGTTTTTCGTTTTTTTTGTGAAAATCACATTTGAATATTAAATTTCATAACAATTTTGGAATTTGCTTGTATTTTCTTGGTTAAACATTGCGAATGGGCATTGAATATTTGCATAAATATTACTCATACACTACGTTGAAACAAGAAAATACAAGCAAATTACTAAATTATTATGAATTCAACATTCAAATGCGGTTTTCTCAAAAAAAAGAAAAACACATGAATGAATTTTTTGCGTGGATAGACAAGCATCTAATCTCAAAAAAAGAAAAATTTAAAAACAAACAAAAGAGGCCGGATTTTTTATAAATTGACTTTTTTAAAAAATGCAAATTTCAGAACTAGTTCTGAAAATTTTCCAAAAAAAAAAATAAATAAAAATTAATCGATTGCCCATTCAAAACTATACAAGAATATAAGTTTTTGAGATTCCGTTTAAATTTGATAAATATTTAAACAAGGCAACCCAGCAAAACTTAGATTACCAAATAAGGTATAAAAGAAGGTATAGGATCTCTTATTTTATACATTGCAGCATTGATGATTTTAACAGGCGATGAGACTCAAAGTAATGCATCTACATTATCACAAAGAATACCAGTAAGGTATAAAATAAGTCATAAATTTATAACGAAGAATACGAGTAAGGTGTAAAATATATGATATTTTATAGGTTACGAGAAATGAAATAATATAGCATACCAAAAGATAATATATAAGGTGTTACGAGTAGTGAAACACCTTTTTTGTATTAAATTTACTCACGTGATTGTAAGTGAGTGTAAGTAGATATAATATGCTCGTGAGTGTGTGTCGTTAGAAATTTGCTGTCGTGAGCCCATCTCTAGTTTAAACTTATGCATTTTTTATAAAATAATTATTTTTTATGTTATTGTAATGCATTATGCATCCAATTATAAATAATGTATTATTTCAAACTTTGAAATAATACAAAATGAAACCAAATATAAGTCATCCATGATTTAATGTTTAGAAATAATACATATGAAATAAATTTTTTTCAATAATCATGCATTACGTAGCAAATTATTAGTAATGCATTATTTTTCAATTTAAAATAACACGTTGTGGAACAAATGTTTGGTAAGACATCCTAAAATAATGCTAAAAATAAGGTATATACATTACCTGGTAATGTGTTATATAATCACTATCCATTACCAAAGTTTTGCTGGGAATTGACACAAATTTACCATCTTCCCAAAATTTTAACCCACCTACAAAGCCCAGTTTTTGAAAAATTGAAAAACCAAAAACGCAATTTTCTTAGCTTCATATAGGGCTATCCATACAATTTATTCCGAAATTTACGGTACACACGTTTTTTTTTTTCGCTGGAGGCATTCCACACCAAATGTCCAGCGAAAAAAACATGTGTACCGAAAATTTCGGAATAAGTTGTATTGATAGTCTTATATAGAACTAAGAAAATTGCGTTTTGGTTTTTCAATTTGTCAAAAACTGGGCTTAGGAGGCGTGGTTAAATATTGAAAAAAATTGTCAAATTTGTGTCGAGTTGCCTTGTTTTAATATTTATCAAATTAAAACGGATTGCACCATAATCTCAAAAATGTACATTCTTGTATAGTTTTGTATGGGCTATCAACGATTTTTTTTTTTTTTTAATTTTCAGAAACCGTTCTGAAGTTTTCTATTTTTTAAATAAGTCAATTTATAAAAAATCCGGCCACTTTTTTTTTTTAATTGTTTATTAAAGTTTAGATATTTGTCTATCCACAAAAGAAAATCAGACATGTGTTTTTCGGTTTGTTCGAGAAAACGCATTTGAATTTCATAACAATTAAGTAAGTAGTTTGCTTGTATTTTCTTGTTTCAACATAGCGTATGATTAATATTAATGCAAATATTTAATGCTCATTCTCTACGTTGAAACAAGAAAATTCAAGCAAACTACAAAATTGTAATGAAATTTAATATTCAAATTCGATTTTCTTGAAAAAAAAATTAAAAACACGTGTCTGATTTTTTGTGTGGATAGACAAACATCTAATCTTTAAAAAAAAATATTAAAAAAAAGTGGCCTGATGTTTGATAAATTGAGTTTTTTAAAAAATGAAAAATTTCAGAAAGGGTTCTGAAAATTTTCCAAAAAAAAAATTAAGTCGATAACCCATACAAAACTAAACAACAATATAAAGTTTTTAAGATTGTGGTGCATTATGTTTTAATTTGATAAATATTTAATCAAAGCAACTCTACACAAATTTGACAATTTTTCCAATATTTGCCCACGTGTCAGTTTTTGTAAAATTTAAAAACCAAAAAAGCAATATTTTATTATAGTTTGGTCACATGATCAATTATTTTTATTTATTCTTTCTATTTATTTACAACTCATTTTTAATTAATTCACCCTAACCGAGAACTGGTAACAATGACCGTCGTCTCATTGCACTATAGGAAATTTTACCCATTTTTTTGGCCAAAAATCAAAATTAAAATTTTTGCAAACATTATTTTTTTTTACATTAATATAAAAAAAACTTAACAAAGTAAACAATTCTTTCTCAATTTTTCGAAAGAATTGATGTACTGTCACTTTATCAGTAGTTTTTCTTGCAATTTCTTACTTATTGTTAGTTATAAAATAACGATTGAGTGCAGTGAATTTTGTGATAGCTTCTAACAAAAGTTTTTATATTAAGAAAATATAGTTTTTAAAAACTAAGAAATGGAAAATAATGTCGAAGGTGAGTACTTTAATGATAAATAGTGAAATGTTGGTGAACTCATCTATTAGATCGATTTAATTGGAAAAATTGAAGTGACCTTAAGATAAACTTATTGAAGTATGAATTGGAATTTTATTTTGACTTTAAAAAAAATGATAGCATATGTTAGCTATAAAACGATAAAAGTTCTCTAGGACAATCAATTACCTTCCGAATTTATTAAATTTCAAGGTCGGATATGTGCAAACTTTTTTTAAAAACGCATTTTTCCAGGTTACTACTGAGTGCCAAATTCAGAGTTATTTAATACATGGCGAGAGAAATAAAATGAAGGTGGATAAAGAGCCGCTATTTCTGGCCATTTCTTTTCACACATTGTTGAGAGTGAATGTTTCGAAAACTTTAAACAATATATAAAGGAGGAATTAAGAATATTTTGTTCAAATATAAATATGAAAAGGATTAAAAGTTGTAGGAGTTTGAAAATTTTTGAAAGACAGCATGCTGTTTAGCTTAAAGGCAATACTTGGCTAAAAAAACTTGAAACGCAGCCTGCCTCCACTAAATCGAAACCTGGGCGACAGCAATTAACTTTTTTGTCAAAATCTGCAAGAACAAAAATACGAGTTACAGCAGAAATCTCTAAAGATCTAAATAGAGAAGTTGAGCCCCTAGCTCTTGCTTCATCTACGGCTGCCCGTAGTGGCATTTTGAAATGTAGTTGACGACTTGGAACTCAAAAATCAAATTTTTGAATAAAATCCTTATTAAAAAGTAGATTTGTTTGACACTTCTTAAAATTGTTAAAATAAATTTCTACTATTATCTTCGAAAGTTAGTGTACACTCAAAAAAAAAAGAAATAGTAAAAACAGTTTATAAAACCATATAATCTATCAAGGATCTAAAAAATCTTAGATGCGGAAACTTATAACCCGGGAACCCTGTTTGGAACTAATTATTAGCTAATTTTTTAGGTAACTTTACTAAATTTTTTTTTTGAGTGTATGAAAAACTTAAAGAGTCACTCCCTCCCTCTAAAGAGTCTTCCAAAAGTCAAATAAAAAAAAATCATTCAAATCGGTCCAGCCGTTTGGCTGTAAATAATTTTGGCCAAAAAATGGGTAAAATTTCCTATAGTGCATTGTAGTGAAAAAACCAAGGGCTATGGTGGGAATCGAACCCACGACCCCCACGTTGAAATGCTAGCACGCTACCAACTAGCCTACGGGGACCAAAAAAGCAATATAGAGCTATCCATTCAACCACTTCAGAAATTTACGGTATACATGTGCTTTTTCGCTGGACATTTGGTGTGGAATGCCTCATAGGTACACTTTAGATTTTTAAAAATTATTTAAAAATCGTGATAGAAAATTGAAAAGAATTCTTTTTTCTGCGTTCTTTAGTGGAATCCGCGCTATAAAACAAAATTTAAATATTATATAAAAAATTTGGTAAAATTTTTATGAAAAACGAAATTTGAAAACATCGTCTAAAGTAAAACATTTGAATTTGTCATTCCCCATGATTTTTTATTCGACAAAGTTCAATTTTTATTCGTTTTACTCCAATAAGAATTTTATGTTTTTTTTGCTAAATGTCAAATTTAACATTATTAATGCTTCATAAAATTAACAACATTTAATTGTTAACTATGTCACTCACTCACTTATTTATTCACTCATTTGTATAACAAAAAATTACAAAAAAAACACAAAGCTAAAAACAATTTGTGTTGTTATTTTATTTTTTTATTTAATGTTTTGTCCTTCTCATGACACTTTAAAACAAAAACAATTTTTATTATTGTTTGTGTCCATATATCACACAACTTGTTATTGTGTAATACACTTACATACACTAACACAAACACACGCACACATGTTCAAAAAACTTGAACTACATGTACAAAACAGCAACTACTACACTACAGCAACATAAAGAATATACTGTTAACAAAAATTCTTTATAGTCCATTTACTATAATTGTAATTGTTGTTGTAATGTAAAATGTAAATATATTTTAGAAAAGTAAATTTACTTAGAAAATTTTAATTAAAATAAAGATGAAAATGAACATATTTTGTATTTTTTCATTTATTTTTAATTTTATATTTTGTACTACTCAAAAAAATACTCATACACAATTGGTCTAACAAACACACACAAGGGCAAAGTTTATTTTATTAAATTGATATGGGAAGTGATGTCAAAATGTGTGTGTTTTTTTAAAGTCCTTTATGAAAATTAAATTTACTGGAGATAATATGCAGGGCACTAACTAGGGAAGTCTCCCTAATGCCACCCTTTGATATTAATGAAATTTGGATACGTCTTTCAAAAGAAAAATTTATAAGACACGTATTTCTTTTTTAGCGGCCCAAATTATAATTTATTTTTTGTTTCGAAAAATCCAGAAACTATCCGGCAATAACATTGTTTCTCTAATATGACTACCAGGATATATGAGCAAAACTGGGGGCAGAGTGGGTAGAACTTTTTGTTCATATCGAACCCTAGATTAAGTAACACAGATCGATAAGTGATTGTCAGTGTATTTCCATGGCGAACAGTAAATGGAGAGAGTTAAGTACAAGCAGATGATTATGACAAAGGACCTAAGTCCTTGCGCAATCAACATTTTTGTGGACAGTCTTGCAGCTCTGAAGGCCTTAGGGTCACACACTGTAAAATCGAGAATTGTTAGTAATTGTATACAATCCCGTCATCGAATCAGTCAGCACACAGTCAAGCTAATCTGGGCTAATCCAGGGGGACATAGTGGGGTCGATGGTATCGAATTAGCTGATGAGTGTGCAAGAGGTGGCTCCGAGTCGGTGGGGGAACGTGTCGAACCAGATATCTCGGTTCCTATAGTGGAGTTGATGAACGAAATTGATAGGATATCGGAGAATATGATGAGGGATAGGTGGATATCGCTGACCACGTGGCCACTGCCAAATCCTAAGAGGATAGAAAGTCTTCTTACCTTTGGCAAACGGACGGTTAGCCTATTAGTAGGAGTACTGACAGGACACTGTATAACACACTGAAACACCCAAAATCGGAATGGGATGAAACCAAAAGCAAATGAAAGTTGACATATTTCATAACCAACCCCTCAAGGCGTTTTTCTAGTTCAGAGCTAGATTTTGTTTTAAACGCATTTGAAGTTAGTGCACTTTTATTATAATTATAATAATAAATGATTGAAAACTGCATTAGTGGCGAATGATTAATATTGTAATTGCCTTTAAATAACAATCATACGCAACGGTGTCCAGTGGTTTATTTTAATAATTTGGCTATTCAGTAAATAGGTACTCGACCGGTTGCAGCAAAATTATACCAGTCATAGCTGAAGTAATTTGGAGCTTAAGTTTGGAAACTGGACACTACATGCCCAATAAGGGCACCACTAGGGGCCTTTAAAGTAGGACATGTTTAGTACACAAAAACTTTAAATGCTTTAAAATCACCAACTTTAAATGCGTGTAAAATAAAATCTAGCTCTGAACTATAAAAAAGGCCTTGAGGGGTTTGTTATGGAAAACGTCAGCTTTCATTTTCTTTTGGTTTCATCCCATTCCGATTCCGAAAGTTCGATTTTGTATCACTGTGTAATCGGCCAAATGGCCGTTCATATGGAAACTTCTGACAGGGACTTTTGCAGAAGTTGTGGAGAGGTGGAGATGGAGGAGTCAGTGAGGCACTTGTTGTGTGAATGTCCGGGTCTGATGAAACGTCGTCTTAAGTATTTGGGGCAACGATTTTTTGATGACTTAGATTGCCTAAACAGTGTCCCATTGATGTCTCTAGCAGAATACCTTAGGGAATCGGGGTGGTTTGAAAGGTAGAATTTTGTATATCAGGGGAGTAGGAAGACAACTTTAGGGGAATCACAATGGGCCTTATGGCCTCCGAGTGAATTCGCCAAATCGGCGGACGCCCATCCAACCTAACCTAACCTAAGTACAAGCATAATTACCTGAATATTCTGCCACCGTTACGATCTCAGACGAACTTGCTAACTACTTTCTCCTAACATAAGGGAATGTCGTTTACTCACGGCAGTGGCCACACACTCAAAAAATTATGTCATTGACTGTTTGTAGTTTATTTAAAAAGTTTTACGTTTTGTCGTTTTTAAAAGAAAAAACATTTGCTCAATGTTCAGTTTTTTTAAATGACTATTCCTGTTATTTGTTTCAAAAATAACAACATAAAAAATAAAGACTTTCGTTAGCATTCAATTTTTAAAGTCATTTTTGTTCTGTAAGTAAACGTAAGTGATTTTTCTTTTATTTTTAATGATTTGTGTACGTTATTTTTTTTTTTAATTGCTGGCATCTTTTAAAGAAAAGTCCTTAATTTTTACCTAATTGTGTTGGTTATTTTTTTGTAGACAGAAAAGTCAAAAAATTATTTATAGAACTTTGGCACGATGGGTAGAGTGTCTGACCAGAATGTAGTGGATTGCGGGATCGATTCCCCAAAAATGTTATTAAAAATTTTTTTAAGTAAAATTCATTTAACAAATTGTAAAAATAACCTACGAAATCATTAATGTTTTAGTAGGTAATTTTTTTTTTTAATTTGTTGGTAAAAATATCACCAACAATCATTAATTTTTAATGTTTTCACACACACAGTGTTTTTTAACCGTGAGCTTTTTCGGAAATGGGATAGAAGAAATATGAAAGATTTGAAAGATAGAAGGGCTTCAGTATGCCAACACTGCAATTGCGCGTCTCAGACTTTGAGACATTTGTTCCTATAGAATATGTTTAAACTTCTGAGACTTTTTGTCAAAAGGAAAAAGTCTCAAATTTTTAGACATTTTATTTTTAAAGAAGTCTCAGATTTTGAGACCTTTTCCAATAAAATAAGTCTGAAATTCAGAGAGGCTGAGACTATTCTCCTATAGAAAATGTTTCGGGTTCTTAGGCCTTTTTCCTATGGAAAATGTCTTTGATTATGTGATTTTTTTCCTGCACCCAAAAAAAAAACGTGGGTATTCAATACTAAAAATTTAACTAATTTTAGTCCAAAAGGACATAGTGCAGAAATTGGTAACAAATACTGATATTTTTAACTAATATTAGTCAAATCCAGTAAAAATTACTAATGTTAGTACTTTTAAGATACTAAAATTAGTAACGAATTAGTAGATTTTGGTACAATATCACTTACTCAACCTTTTACTGTAGAATTATTTTGAGTGTGGAAACAAGTCTCAAATTATTTTTTCTAAAGAAAAAGTTTCAGATTTTGAGACATTTTCTCAGATTCTGATATATTTTTCTTATAGAAAAAGTCTCAGAACCTGAGACGTTTTTCCGATAGAAAAAGTTTCAGGTTCTGAGACATTTTTGCTATAGTAAAAATCTGAGATTCTGAGACATTTTTCCTATAGAAAAATCTCAGATTCTGAGACATTTTTCCTATGGAAAAAGTCACACATTCTCAGACATTTTTCCTATAGAAAAAGTTTCAGATTCTGATATATTTTGCTTATAGAAAAAGTCTCAGATTCTGAGACGTTTTTCCTGAAGATAAAGTCTCACAATCTGAGACACATTCTGATACATTTTTCCTATAGAAAAAGTCTCAGATTCTGAAACATTTCTCCTGTGGAAAAAGTCTCAGATTCTAAGACATTTTCCTATCAAAAAAGTCTAAGATTCTGAGACATTTTTACAGTTTCTGAGACATTTTTCCAATAGAAAAAGTTTCAGATTCTAAAACGTTTTTCATATAGAAAAAGGCTCAGATTCTAAAACATTTTTCCTATAGAAAAAGTCACACATTTTCAGACATTTTTCCTGTAGAAAAAGTCTCAGATTCTAATACATTTTTCCAATAGAAAAGTCTCAGATTCTGAGACACTTTTCCAATAGAAAATGTCTTAGATTCTGAGACATTTTTCCTATAGAAAAAGTCTCAGATTCTGAGACATTTTTCCTATAGAAAAAGTCTCAGATTCTGATATATTCATTCAAAATATTTTGTAGGCAAAAACAAATAAAAAACACACTTTAAACCAGTGAATAAACAATTGAAAACCATCCCAGTAATTATTCATTTGTGTTAACAAACATCAACATTTATTTTTTACTGTTGACAAAATTTTCTAAAATAAATAACATTAAACATTAAAAAATTAAGTTTTTTTTCCCTCTTTTTTACCAACAAATTCGAAAAAAATAACCTACGAAAACATTAAAAATTATTGATAGTTCTGTTATTTTTACCAACAAATTTCAAAAAAATTACCTACGAAAACAATAAAAATTAATGATTTCGTAGGTAATTTTTTACAATTTTTTATTGAAATATTTTTTTTAAAAATTTTTAATAAAATTTTGGGGAATCCATCCCGCGATCAACTACATTCTGGCCAGACACTCTACCCATCGTGCCAAAGTCACTTGATACAAATATGTTTTTATATTTCTATAAATAATTTTTTGATTTTTTTTTATACAAAAAAATAACTGACTTGTGTAGGTAAAAACTAATGATATTTCTTTAAAAAATACCAACAATTTAAAAAAAAATTACTTACACAAATCATTAAAAATCAAAAGAATAATCAGTAGTTTTTACTTACAGAACAAAAATAAATGACTTTAAAAATTAAATGTAAATGAAAGTCTTTATTTTTTAGTGTGCTATTTTTGAAACAAAGGAGTCATTAATAAAAACTGAACATCAAACAAATGTTTTTTCTTTTAAAAACGACTAAACGGAAAACTTTTTAAATTAACTACAAACAGTTAATGACAAAATTTTTTGAGTGTTTTGCTTATAGAAAAAGTCTAAGATTCTGAGACGTTTTTTCTGAAGATAAAGTCTCACATTCCGAGACGTTTTTTTCTGAAGATAAAGACTCACATTCTGAGACACATTCTTAGACATTTTTCCTATAGAAAAAGTCTCGGATTCTGAAACATTTTTCCTGTAGAAAAAATCTCAGATTCTAGGACATTTTCCTATCGAAAAAGTCTCAGATTCTGAGACATTTTTCCCAGTTTATGATACATTTTTCCAATAGAAAAAGTTTCAGATTCTAAAGCATTCTTCCTTTAGCAAAAGTCTCAGATTCTAAAACATTTTTCCTAAAAAAAAAGTCATACATTTTCAGACATTTTTCCTAAAGAAAAAGTCACAGATACTGAGACATTTTTCCTAAAGAAAAAGTCTCAGATTATGAGAAGTTTTTCCGGAAGGAAAAGTCTCAGATTCTGAGACGTTTTTCTTAAAGAAAAAGTCTTGATTCTGAGACATTTTTCCTACAGAAAAAGTCTCAGATTCTGAGACATTTTTCCTATAGAAAAATTCACACATTCTCAGACGTTTTTCCTGAAGAACATTCTGAGATTCTGAGACGTTTTTCTTATAGCAAAAGTCTCAGATTCTGCGACATTTTTCCTATAGAAAAAGTTTCAATTTCTGATATATTTTGCTTATAGAAAAAGTCTCAGATTCTGAGTCCCACATTCTCAGACACATTCTGAGACATCTTTTCTATAGAAAAAGTTTCACATTCTGAGAAATTTTTTACATAGAAAAGTCTCAGATTCTGAGACATTATTCTTATAGAAAAAGTGTCTGATTCTGAGGCATTTTCTATAGAAAAATAGTCTCAGATTCTAATACATTTTTCCTATGGAAAAAGTCTAACAAGGGAAGTATCTCTGCCCTTATGAACCGATTTGCCTGAATCTTAAAATATATATAAATGAGACGATTTTAAGGTTGGGGTGTCTCGGCTTTTCGGCCATATCAGTGTTTCAAAATTTCGTTGTCCCCTTATGAAACAATGTGGACCTCCGGGCAAATTTTGATAACTCCCGAACTAACAGGAATATAATCTATAACAAAAACACGTGTCGACTTAAATTTAATAAAGATTATTTCGTATTCATATGGATATCGTAGCTCTATGTCTTCATATTAATACCCCCCAAAATTTACACATTTTCATAAAAAAAGTATTTAACGAAGCCAAATTTTGACAAGGTTATGCCTCCGTTGGATAGGCATTAAAAAATCCTTTCTTCTCATATGTAAACATCACATAGTTTCTTAGAAAGAAATGGCTGAAAGATCCAAAAAAAAAACGATTTTTTGCCATTTTTAGACCCATGTTTTGAACCCCTAAATCCCCGATATGGCCGATAAGCCGAGACACCCCAACCTTAGAATTGTCTCGTTTATATATATTTTACGTTTCATGCAAATTGGTTCATAAGGGTTGAGATACTTCCTTTGTAAGTAATTTGTTATACTAAAAACGAAAAGTTCGCAACAATTTTTTTCAAACAAAATTTATTTTCAAATAAACATCTAGATTGACAGATACTTTTTCACAAAAAGTTTACAGATTTAGTCACATTTTTCATTTTCAAATTTTAAGATTTGCCCTTTAAAAATTTTCTGATCTTAAATTTTATTTCCTTTGGAAAATTTTGTTGAAAGTTTCATTCTTTTTCTTTCTTCCTTCATTATTTTTTTTTTCTTTCCCCATTTTTCTTTTTTAAATTTGGTCTGGGGGGATTTCCCCTGTTACCACCCCCCCCCTCTTTTGTACCCGCGCATGTTATATCTTTATTTTAATTACTGGATCGTCTTCAGAATTATAAAACCGAATTATTTTCAAAAAAAAAACTGTTTCAATGCGTATGATTAATATTAATTTATAAAAGTTATTAGTTCAAAATATTACTCATACGTCTTTTTCATATTATTTTTATTTTTTAATACAAAGTTAGCACCACTGAACATATAAACATAAGTGTAAGTGTGTTGGTCCTATTCTTAAAATTATATGTGTGTTTGTCTTTAGACATTTTGTTTGTTTAATTGTAGTTGTTCTTTATATTTGTGTACATTTTGTGATGAGAAATTATTTGTAATTGTTTTTTCATTACTGTACTAACATTGTTATATGCAACGTATTAAATGAACAAGTGTTAAACATATTTTTCCTATTTAAAAGTATATGAATAATTTATTAAATGAATCTGGGAAAGAATAAAACTAAAGTAAATTAACAACAAAACCAAGCATATGAATGTAGACATAATGCAAAAGTTATTTACGCATTTAAAACATGTATTCCTTGATTTACATGAAGGATTCCATAGAAATTTAACAAAAATCTTTTATGTTAAAAAAAAAGGATATTAATTAAGTCAAACTGTTTTTTCATGTTTTTATGATAAAACCAATTAAAAACTTGTATCAATTAACTAGATGCAATAATCGTGCTGTATAACAGAGTGTTATTGAAATAAAAATTTAGAACAACCAAGACCTTTGGTCCCCGTTTTTTAAAGATTTGTTGCTCAAATAATTTTTAAACCAAATTTGTTTTGCTACAAAACTTTTTAATTTTTTTTTTGTAATTGTAAGTAAAAATTTATTGTTTATCTTTTTCTTTTTGTACAAATAATTCATTATAAACTATTTTTTTGCCAAAATAATTTATCGATAGAAAGTAAAAAAAAAAAAATAAATAAGAAACAAAAAAGTTAAAAGAGATTATCGATTAAAGCTTAAATTACTTAGTCGCTAGTTGCCTTCAAAAATGCCAATGTGCAAGATTTTTTCAATTTTTTTTTAACTATGACATTGTAGTCCTTTATTGCATATTTGCACGCCCACGAAGTCTTTTCGTATACACAATTTTTCCTAAAATTATATACACAATTTTTCCTAAAATTGTATATACATAATTTTTCCTAAAATTGTATAACAAAAAATTCTTACATTCAGAGACAAATAAGAATCAAATTTTTTTTATTAGAAAATGATAAGGATAGTTATTCGGTTTGAAAATTCCCACGACTTGATGCTATAAACTCTGTGTTGTAAATCATCCGCACACATCCTAAGGATTTTTTTACATCCTGGCCATTTTCTTTCTATGTATGTTCCTTTCGCTTCCTATTCCCATTCTTGGTTTTTATTTTTCTTTCTTTTTTTCTTTCTTTCTTTCTTTCTTTCTTTCTTTCTTTCTTTCTTTCTTTCTTTCTTTCTTTCTTTCTTTCTTTCTTTCTTTCTTTCTTTCTTTCTTTTTTTCTTTCATTCTTTCTTTCTTCTTTCTATAGACTCAGAATCTGAGTCTATATTAAAAAGGTCCCAGAGTCTAGGACTTTTTCTATTGAAAAAATTTCTCAGAATCTAAAAGTTTTTCTATACGAAACATATCTTTGAATCTGACATCTTTTTGTGTCTATGAGTGCTGACGTAAAACGTCAGCAGCCACTTACAACCGTCATATAAAAAAAAAAACTTGTTTGATTTTGTATAAATATTTACTACACTCAACCAAAAATCATTGTATTCCCAAAGAAAATCGTTGTAAATTCAACAGAAATCATTGTTGATTTTGACCCTACAAATATTTATGTTGATTTCAATAAAAATTATTGTCAGTTTTTGTAAAAGTTGATCAACTCGTTTTTTTGTAAATCAACTCTTATTTTTTGTAAATTCAACTCATATTTTTGTTGATATAAGAAATTTTATTAATAAAAAAAGCTTGTTGTTATTTGTAAATATTCTTTTATTAAGTATAAATCACAATATTTTTTTTATTTTCGGCTTTTTAAGCTGCAATATTTGAAGATTTTCACAAAGATTTTCACACACACTTCTTTTATTCATGTTATGCACTTATTAGCTATTCTCTTGTTATCTGATGATACCAAAGCAAAATCCTAAAAAAAAAACAAAAAACGTTTTAATATAGTATGAACACATAAAAAATCAATGTATTTTATTACTTACCAAATATTTACAGATCAGATCCTATTTTTATTTATTTTTCTAATATTAAATAATTTTATAAGAAACAAACACATTAAATAATTTTATAAGAGACATTTCACATTGCTACCAACTCACTCGTTCACTCGTTATAATAAAAAAAAACGAACGAACAGGGTTGTTTTTTCTTTTTTGTTTTATCTATTGAATTCTGTAGACGCCATTGTAATAGTTGAATCAAGTATACTGATTATTCAACGATATCAACATTAATTTTTGTTGAATACGGCATTATTCTGTAAAACTTGATCTACAATGGGTTTACTAATTTTTCTACTAAGATATTTTTATGAGTGTAGACACAATGTACTGTGTCTATAACATACATATAGGGCATTCCATGCCAAATCGGATACTTTGACACTTTTGTTTAGATTTTCCCATTTTTTACAGTTTTTAGTACATTTTGAAAATTTATTGGTGGTAAATTTTCTGACTTTTTTAATGACCCGTTCAAAAGATATAGCATTTTAAAAAAATTTGGAACTTGTTTCTTTACTGTTTGTGTTCTTTGATTTTTTGGGATTACGATTATAACTATTACACGGTCTGACAAAAATGGAAAAAAGTTTGAACTAGAAATTAAATGTAGTAAAACTGTATTTACAGTTTTTCATTTCGTGATCGATTTTCCTTTTAAAAGGACTTTAATGTTTTAGAGGATTAAATTTTATAAAATATTTTTTTTTTAATATTTGTACTTGTACTAGGATGCCACTAGTGATAACAAATGAAAGAGGGTGACCTCTGCTAATTTTTATCTATTTTTATCCATCAATATCATTAAAAATTTTCAACAAAATATTTTGATAAAGTTTTCAAAGGACTTTGTTTACATTCTTTTATTCTGATATGGCAAAATAAAAAAAGCCTGCGAATTTTGTACTCTTGCCCAAAACATTAAATCATGATAATGTTTTGCGGAAGATTTGGGTGTATTTGCCAAAGCAAATTTTTTTAGAAAAAATTATGTTATATTACTTTGCTATTCCATGCAAAAACGAATATCAGTCGAGGACCCCATTAAAAAACCAAAAGAGGTGCACATTTCGTAAGTGAGTGCAAAAATAAGTGCAAAAAAGTGTTTTACATTTTGAAGAGTATAAAAGATTCGGCACCAAAGAATATACCACTCTCACTTGTTTTATGTACATTTGATAAACAAATGGAAAATTTTTATGCAAAAACCTTAGACTTGGTGAAAAAGTAGTTTTGGTATGAAAAAAAATTGATGAAAAAAAAAATATAAAAAAGAAAAATTTTTTTGGTGAGAAAAAAATTGATATTAAAAAATTTGATAAAAAAAATGGATGAAAAAAAAATTGATGAAAAAAAATATGATAAAAAAAAAATGAAAAAAAAAAATTTGTTGAAAAAAACAATTTGATCAAAAAAACAATAATGAAAAAAAGATTTATAAAAAAAAAATTGATGAAAAAAAAATTTAGATGAAAAAAAAATTTGACAAAAAAAAATTAATGAAAAAAAAATTATGAAAAAAAAAAAATTGGTGAAAAAAATTTGATGAAAAACTCCATTAAAAAACCAAAAGAGCTGCACATTTCGTAAGTGAGTGCAAAAATAAGTGCAAAAAAGCGTTTTTTCATTTTGGAGACTATAAAAGATTCGGCACCAAAGAATATTCTACTCTCACTTGTTTTATAAACAATAATGGAAAATAATGATAAACAAATGGAAAATTTTTATGCGAAAAGCTAAGAATTGGTGAAAAAGTAGCTTTGGTAAAAAAAAAATATTTTTTTTTCACGAAAAACAAAATTATGTTAAAAAAAATTTAATGAACCCAAAACTTTTGGTGAAAAAAAATTTTTATGAAAAAAAGTTTTTGATAAATTTTTTTGATGAACAGAAAATTTTTTGATGTAAAAAAAAATTTATGAAAAAAAAATATGAAAAAGAAAAATTTTTTTGGTGAAAAAAAAGTTGATAATAAAAAATTTTATAAAAAAATTGATGAAAAAAAATATGATAAAAAAAATTAAGAAAAAAAAAAATTTGATGAAAAAACAAAAAAATTGATGAAAAAGAAATTTTGATGAAAAAACAAAAAAATTGATGAAAAAAAAAAATTAATGAAAAAAAAATATGAAAAAAAAAAAAATTTCATGAAAAAAAAATTTGATGAAAAAAAAATTGATGAAAAAAAAAATTTGATAAAAAAAATATTTGAAAAAAAAGTTTGATGAAAAAAAAAAATTTATGAAAAAAAAAAAAATTTGATAAAAAAAAAAGTTTGATGAAAAAAAAAATTTTTTTTTCTTCAAAAATAATTATGATACTTTTAATTCACTAGCTGGTGAAAATCGGTTTTATTCACCACGAGGTGAATTATTATCCAAGTTACAAACTCAAGTTAATAAAATTTTTGGTTTTAAGAAAATGAAAATAGTAATTCTTGTTTTCTTTTTCGTTAATTGTTAGCTTATAAAGTCAAACTGAGGTGGCGTCCTGCAACTTTTTTAAAATTAGACACCAGCCTAAAAACATTATCAAGTTAAAAATGGAAAAATTAGGAGAGATCCTCCTCTTTCATTTGCCATCACCAGTGGCATCCTAGGACAAGTACAAATATTTCAGAAATATTTTACAAAATGTATCCTTCAAAACTTTGAAGTCCTTTTAAAAGTGCACAGGATCACGAAATTAAAAACTGTAAATGCAGTTTTACTACATTTGATCTCTGCTTTTAGACATATATCATCCGGTTCATATTTATTATTGTCTGTCGGACAGTGCTATCACTATTATAAATATTATCGCTAAAATGGAGGGTATATGTTAGGTTAGGTTGGATGGGCGTCCGCCAATTTGGCGAATTCACAAAACAACATTTTTCAATGTATCCGATTTGGCATGGAATGCCCCATATGTAGTATATTATATATTTAAAACATCATGAATATTTTTTGGTTTAATTATTATTTTATGTCATAAAACTAAAATATTGTTTGTTTTTATATACTAACCAAAGTTTAATGACTTTGGCTTAGTTTTATGGAAAGAGGTTAGTTTATATAAAAATACAAATGTCATAAAATATTTATGTTGAATTAGAAATTGGTCTGTTAGGTATAACCACAAAACATTTATGTATTTTAGATTTAACATAGATTTCTTTGTAAACTTTGATACTTTAAATTCAATTTAGATTTAGAAAATTCTGCGAAAAAGCAATCTTTAGCAGCTCTAGCTAAAGATTTTTCTGAATTCAATTTGTTAAAGAAATTTTTGTATATGGGGCGAAACGCGTCAACGGTCCACACCAAAAAACAGATTTAAGTATAATTTTGCCAAAATGTTAGGATAATAGTAGGAATATAAAGGTCAGATAAGAAAATTTTTGTTGAAATATTTTTAGAGTTACAGAGATGGGAAGTTTTCAATTTTTCGCAAAGAACATATTTGATTTAATTTTTATAGACACTTTGATGCTATAAAGATTTATTTTTAAAAACGATTTTTAAAGTATTTTTTACGGCCTTTTCAATGGCGTTGGTGGTTTTTTAAAAAAATATAAATTTGACCTTAAAATTCAAGGTCAAATTATAATAAAAATTTTATTTTATAAAGCGCCTATTTTGAGATTATTTTAGCTAAGTTGATTAAAAAGTACGAATACCGCGTGTATTATAAGTAAACAAATAAATAAAAAAATATTTTCGCAATAAGGAACTCTCGATCCATTTTTTGAAAAACGTTTTTTAATGTAAAAAATGTCAAGCTTTCTAATATACTTACAAGGGAAGTCTTTATGGTGCCACCCTCCGATCTTAATGAAATTTGGATATGTTGTTAAGAACGAAAACTAATTCGACACGCATTTTTTTTAGCGTCCCAAACTCATTTTTAGGGGGGTCGATTTGTATGGGGGGAAATCGACCTTTTTAAGTTTTTTACGATTTACCCCTATGTAAACAAAATTAATATAGATATGTGTGGTATCAGATTAAAGGCATTAAAAATACCTATCTAGTGGTGCTAACAACGGGCCAAAGAAGTTAATATTTTTCGACTTATTAACAAAAATGTCCAAAAATTTTGGTATTTTACTCAATATGACGAAAAGTTGTGAATGTTTGGACACGTTCTAAGCACACGTAGATAGGTTTTCCAAAGACCTTTCATTTGGTATGGCTAGGTTTCTTTGTATAATATAGGAGATAAACGAAAAAACTGAAAAATGGCCTTGCCTTCCCCCTCCTTTTTACCCCCTGAATATGAATTTGGGCCGCTAAAAAAATACGTGTCCCTTTATTTTTTCTGATATACAAAATAAAACCAATTCCATAAAGATCCGCGGGTGATACTTGTTAGTAGATTTCTCGGCTTTCTTGGCAGATATCTCTGCTGATTTCACTTAGATAATCATGACAAATTTTCAGCAAACCATGTCTGCTAAAATCAGCATATTTCTCTAATGGCTCAGAATGCGTGATTCCGCGGGCGATACTAGGGAGACTTCCCTTGTTAGTTAAAATAATCTCAAAATATGCGCTCTATAAGAAATTTGTTTTTAATAATTTGATCTTGAATTTTAAGGTCAAATTAATATTTTTTTGGAAAAACCACCAATGCCATTGAAAAGGTCGTCAAAAATACTTTAAAAATCGTTTTTAAAAATAAATTTTTATCGCATCAAAGTGTCAGAAAAAATTCAACAAAATACGATCTTTGCAAAAAAATGAAAACTTCCCATCTCTGTAACTCTAAAAATATTTTAATGCAAATTTTTTTATTTGAACTTTAGACAACCTACAATTATCCAAACATTTTGGCAAATTTATACCTAAATCGGTTTTTGGTGTGGATCGTTGACGTGTTTTGCCATATATTACAAAATTGATTTCTGAGCTCTAGTAACATGTCGTTAATTTAAAATTTTGTAAATATTCTCAAAAGTCCTTGCTTGGAAATCTATTGATATTTTTACTACTAAAAAAAACTTTAAAATATTTCAAATATTCCAAATCAAACATTTGTTTGGTATTTTCTTGGAAAAATTCTCGAATTAAAAAAAAAAAACAAATCTTGAAATATATTTGTTTTTATGTTTCCAAATCTTAAATCAAAGCTTACTATATATATAGTTTTCTCTTAACTCTTGATAAAATATGTGTAAATAGTTTTATTGCAGTTTGTTTGTTGTTGTTGCATCTTACCATTACCATAAGACTAATTTGTTGCAGTAATAAATCTGCACTGAAATGACAATACATCTAAACAAGCAAGTATGCAAGAAGCAACACTAACTACACACACACACGTATAGAAACACACACACATACACTAATACATACAAAATAGTATGCAGACCACATGTCAAGGACTTCATTTAGTATGAACCACAACAACACTAACCAACAATAGCAACAGCAAAGGCAAAACAGCAACAATTGCAATAATATTACCAAGTAGAAAATGAAAAAAAAAAAAAACACCGAAACAGCCAACAAATAACAACACAATGGGAAAGAGGAAAACGAAAATAAATGTTTGCGATAAAAATTAAAGGATTTGTAATGACATTCGATTGTTAATTCTAAAATTTATTTGAGAAAAATTGGTCAAATGCAGAGTAATGGCCAAATGCAAGGTTTGATTTAAATTGTAAGCCATAGAATTTTAAATCATAGAATAATAAAAGGGTTCTTGCGAAATTTCGTTTCCAGTCGACCAGACGCCACCGGTGATTTTTTATGAGGTCCCCTTAAGTATATATCGTCGACTCCACGAGCAATTTTTAAAAATATTGCCATTTACAGTTTTCACTAATCAAACCGAAAATATTACTCGCGATTTTATTCACAATTTTCGTTTTATAAAAAGTAAAAAAAAACCCAAAATCTATAATTTCTGTATTTTTATATGAGATGAACTGCAAAAACATTGGTGTTTCAAAAGTGCATTTTATATGCAAATGCAGTTTTGAAGTGCATTTTGGAAACTTTTACCCGATTTATTTTTTATAATTTTTTCTACAAAAAAATGTCTTCCTTACAATGGACCGACATTGTGTTGTTTTTAAAATATTTTTTTTTTGTTTTAAAAAGTTTCTTAAATTTTTTTAATAATTTTTTTTATTTTTTAAGTAAAACCAAAAACATGTAAAAACATACAAAAATCTTGGTGTTTCAAATATGCAGTTTTGAAGTTCATGTTTTGAAACTTTTACCCTTCTTTTCAATTATCATATTCGAGAAGTTTACAATTCTAATAATGGACCAGCTGAGTGTGCTTGTTTTTAAAATTTTTAAAAATTTTCCTTAAAATAAATGGTGATATTTTAAATTTACACTCTAAAAAATGCATGTAAACTTACTACTATAAATTGGGTAAATTTTTGTTGAATAGCACGCATTTTGTGTTAATATGAGCACAAAATGCTTTAAATACTTTTAAACCAATTAAACACAGCAAATTATAAATATTATCCGTTAATTCAAATATTTTACACACAAATGTGTAAATAAAATTGTCGAATAACATACATACACACATGTTAAATAACTAAAACGCCAGATAAAAGTATAAGCTTCCGTAGCGTAGTGGTTAAGAAGTGTGCTTTCAAATCGGAAGGAGGCGAGTTTGATGCTGGCTGGCGCCGAATGTTTTTTTGTTTTTTTTTTGTTATCTTTATTCACCTCTTTTTTAATTAAATTGACCACTAGTGGTCAATTTATTCAATTTACACATTCAGAGTAAAATTACCCAATTTATAGTAGGAGTCCAGTTTCCTACTATAAATTGGGTAAATTTCAACAAATTTTGATTAGAGTGTAACCAAAAGAAATTAAAAACTAGTGAGAGTGTTAAATTCGGCTGAGCCGAATCTTTAATACCCTCCAACATGTAAAAAAAAATAATAAAAAAAAATTGTCAGGGGCGTATTTTTTTTTGGGGCGGTAATGGGATCAGTGGGGGCTTTGAGAGCACCTTCCCATCGCGATAAATATACCAAATGTTTGATTTATTTAACAAAAAAACCATGTAAAAAAGTGTTTTTTTCAGAGGGTGGTTCAATTCTTCAAGGGGGAAATTTTTTCCCCCTTGTCCGATTTTGCCCATTTCCGAACTTAACCTGCTAAGGACCATAAGACATATTCGTGCCAATTTTCAGGAGGATAGCTCTTTTATTATGGACTGCATCGTGTCATCTACAGACAGACGGACGGACATTTACAGAATGTATTAGAATCGATCATGGATCAATAATATATATACTTTATGGGGTCGCCGATCGATGTTTCGATGCGTTACAAACGGAATGACAAAGTGAGTATACCCACATACTGTGGTTGGAGGGTTTAAAACATGGTCTTTTTAAAAAAATTATAAACAAGTGAGAGTGTTAAATTCGGCTGTGCCGAATCTTGTATACCCTCCAACGTTAAAAAAAAAAAAATAAAAAAAATGCAGGGGCGTTTTTTTTGTGGGGGGGGGCTTGGCGGGGGTCCTTGGGGAAACCTTTTTTCCGGTCAAAAATGTTTACAAATTTAATTACTATGCTTTTTGTACAAAAGATATACAATTTCATCATTATTTAAATTATTTGCTAATATCCACGCCCACAAAAGGGGGCGGACCAAAAAAAAGTCATTTTCAAATCCCCTGGGTCCAAGTCCAAGACTTTGAACTTTTTCAGGCATAAAAATGTTTCATTTGTTAAACAAAAATACAAAAAAACCTATAAAAAGTTACCTTTTTTCATCGGTTGGTTAACTTCGTCAAGGGGGAACTTTTTCCCCCCTTGTCCGATTTTGCCCATCTCCGAACTTAACCAGCCTATGAACATAAGACATATATGTGCCAAATTTCAGGAGTCTAGCACTTTTTTTTTGGACTGTATCGTGTCTTCCACAGACGGACGGACGGACAGACGGACGGACATCGCTAGAATGTCTTAGAATCGATCACTGATCAATAATATATATACTTTATGGGGTCCTAGACCGATATTTCAATGCGTTACACACGGAATGACAAAGTGAGTATTCCCCCATACTGTAGTTGGAGGGTATAAAAAAATAGCACACACTGTGGGTCCATTATAAAGACGACAGTTTTTGTAAAAAAAAATTGAAAACTTAAAAGGGATGAAACTTTTAAAATTTCAATTGCATTAAAATGCATTTTTGAAACACCAAATTTTTAACGGTTATAAATAAAAAAAACTAGACAAAAATAAATTTCTAATGTGCTTAAAAACAACAAGATACGATTATTAACTCAAAAACAATCTTGTCAAATTACTAGAAAAAGTCTCGTTATCCCATTTTACCAATTGTTGACAGTATTCCTTGTTTTTTAACAATAGAAATTTATTTTTTTTTTTTTTAAATTTTACAGTTTTTCCTGTAATTTTACAAATTTCCAAGATTTTTTACAAAAAAAAATCTATTAAATTTACGGGAATTTCCTGTAAGTTTCATTTCGTCAAAAAAGTTGCAAGTATACAAATTTATTGGTAAAAACCTTGTAAAATTACAAAAAAGTTCGTAAATTTTAATAGGAATTCTCGTAAATTTGGAGGTAGCAAAAAATCTAGTAAAATTACGAAACCTCCGTGTAAGTTTTATCGCGTCGAAAAATTGTAAATTTACAAGTTTTTTGGTGAAAAGCTTGTAAAATAACAAGGAATTCTTGTCAAATAAGATGTAGCAAAAAAAAAAGTTACAAACTTTTCTTGTAATTTTACAAGTTTTTTTTTTGAGTGAACGTAATGAAATAAAACTGTTTAAAGCGATGTGTTTTTAAAGATTTTTGGTATTTCTAAATTCTGATTAATTTTTATTAAACAATAAAAATTGTTTTATTCGACCTTTAAAATATTATATTTTGAGGATGTTTATTCTGGCTCGGGGTCATTATTTTCTTTACTAACTAAAACCATGATATTCTCATACCATAATTTTCAAGAAAATATTTTTTTTGTTTTAAATTTATGTATGTTGGTCATTTTTGCAAGACTTAATCGACACGTGTTTCGTAATTTGCCAGATTCCATTGTCAAGATTATTTAGCAAAAATAGAAACGTGTCGATTAAGTTTTGCAAAGATGACCAACATAAATAAATTTAAAACAAAAAAAATATTTTTTTTGCAATGAAAATATCATGGTTTTAATTAGTAAAGAAAATAATGACCTCGAGCTAGAATAAACATCCTCAAAATATAATATTTTAAAGGTCGAATAAAACAATTTTTATTGTTTAATAAAAATTAATCAGAATTTGAACATAATGGTTGGCACGACATAGTGATGAATAACCCTAATTTGGTATTATTACACTCACAACAACAAATAACATATTGTTGTACTCGAATGGACTATCATATGTAAAAACGTTTTAAATATTTTTGGTGGTTATTGACAATCGTTGCCTTACGATATATTAGAGCGGAGTGAATTGTTCGGTGCAAAATTTTTGACAAAATCGTCTAGGTTATTTGGATTCTGTATAAAATTCTAAGAAAAAATGCCGAACAAACCATGTCTCAAAAATCAGTTTTGACCCCCCAATTTTCAGAAATAGTTTTGTACGATATACGCCTTTTCCATTAATCAGCACGAGATAAAGGGTATTTTTTGACCTGGGATCTTTAGACTGTGTATTGTGATTAGATACACTATGGAGCCATTTAGCCATTCCCATTTACAGTTTTATTAAATTCTAAAATCTCGTGATTTTATTCGCGATTTTCATTTGTTAAAAATCACAAAATATGAGAATGTAGTGAAGTTTGATGAGCGATAACTTCTTAAGTAAATATCCGATTTTTAAAATCAAAATTGAAATTAAAAGCTTAAGTCCTCTACATTAAACTTGAAAGTTAAACAAAAATTGTGTTATTAAAAAAATGTATTTTAAATGCAAATGCATTTTTTAGTGCATTTTCGTCAACTTTCACCTCTTTTGATTTTGTTTTTAATTAACATATTATGAAAGTATGACATCCCGGGTGAAATTGACCATGTATGTTCATACATGTTCATTAGGGTGGGGCGATTTGAACATCTTAATGGGCGCTTCGCGTTTCTGATTCTTGGGATTGTACTGAGCAAAAAAGTCAACTAGACCATACGTCTACGGTGAAAATCGAGCCTCCCGATTTTGACTTGAAGTTTTTTCTCAGACATTATTTTTTTGGAAAATTTGCAAATATTCTTGGGCTCATATTTCGTAAACTATTTGAAATTTTGACTTATTTTCAAAAGTAAAGTTGTAGCTATTGTCTCGGGCTACAATTTCTCTGAACAAATTACTTAGAAAAAACTTCGTTCATGGTCAAAAAGTCGAAAATGTAGAAAATTCACCACTTTTTGTAATATTTTTTTTGATATTTTGGCCTATAACAGCCAAACTATTAAGATTTTCGATCCAATACTAAGACAAAAATTGTAGCCAAGACAATAGTTAAGAACTCTCTTGTACATTGCAAAAGCATTAGAATGCTCCTTAAGGTAGTTTTGGCCTTGTGAAAGCGCAAATTTTTTGTGAAAATATTGATAAATTCCATTTTCAGTTGTTCATAGCGCAAAATCATAAAAATGTTCTATTTATTATTTTTTTCCACTTTTTTTATCCAAAAATATAATGTTTTTTCTTTGTTTTGTTCAATATTTATTTTGAAAATTCATTTAAAGTACAAAGTAATTGTATTGGTAGAGACAAGGTATGAATCAAGAAGAATTCCAATTTAGTGTATTTTTCATTCAAAGATTGCCTTCCAAATCTTTTCGAGATTCCATACTAGGCGCTTTCTTTCGGCCTTCAGATACAGATGCCATTATACCTTCACGGTTTTGTCGATTGAGCGCTTAGCGAAGCTCAGTTAAATCGCATACGTTGTCGCGAATATACAATATTTTTTTGAGTGCCAATGTACGAATTTCTTTACAATCTATATAAATAAAAATCAATTGTCGTTCGTTGGTAACAGCATCAGTTGAGAACGGCTGGACCGATTTGGACAATTTTTTTTTTGAAATGTTCGTCATAGTCCAACTTAGGTTTTTACGTAAAAAAAATTGACCACGCCCACTTTTACGCCCACTTTTTTCGATTTATCTAAAATCGGAAAACGGCTGCACCGATTTGTGTAATTTTTTACTTAAATGTTCATAATAATCCAATTTAAGTTTTTACTGAAAGAAAAATTTACCACGCCCACTTTTACGCCCACTTTTTTCGATTTATCTAAAATCGGAAAACGGCTGCACCGATTTGTGTAATTTTTTACTTAAATGTTCATAGTAATCCAATTTACGTTTTTACTGAAAGAAAAATTGACCACGCCCACTTTTACGCCCACTTTTTTTGATTTATCTAAAATCGGAAAACGGCTGCACCGATTTGTGTAATTTTTTACTTAAATGTTCATAGTAATCCAATTTAAGTTTTTACTGAAAGAGTAAATCGACCACGCCCACTTTTTTAATTAATCTTAAATTTGTGAATGGATGCACCGATTTGACTAAATTTTTTTTAAATGAATTTTTTATCATTTTCCAATTTTGGTTTTTACGAAAAAAGAAATTGACTACGCCCCCTTTGGCTATTTTTTGTTGAAAATGTTCCATAATTAAACAAAGGTTTATACTGATAGTAAAATTTCCCACGCCCACTATTTTCTATGTATCGAAAGAACATATAAAACGATTTTAAGGAAAGAATAATTGTCCACGCTAAATTTCTCACTTTTCTCGATATATGTATTTCAAATCATGGAATGGCTGGATCAATTTGTCTTATTTTGTTTTCAATGTTCGTTATAGTCCAACTAAGGTTTTCCGGGCAGAACCATTTTCCATTTCTACGCCCACTTTTAAATGGATGGACCGAGTTGGTAAAATTCAAATAAGGTTTTTACGGTAAGACTCTTTTTTCGATATACAGTTGAACCTCGATTATCCGGGTTGCACGGGACCGGACTAAGCACGGATAATCGAAAAACACGGTTGAAAGAGGTTATATATTTGAGGTAAAAACCATAACAAAAAATACAATATGTACGTACATGTATGAATTGCACGGATAATATAGGTAAAGCACGGATAATAGAGGTAAAAAACAAACACACAGCATGCCGGTTAATAGAGGCACCGGTTAGTAGAGGGCCGGATAATCGAGGTTCAACTGTATATTAAATTTGATCTTTAGAAAAATAAAAAATAAAAGTGGGCGTGGTCGATTTTTCTTTCAGTAAAAACTTAAATTGGATTACTATGAACATTTAAGTAAAAAATTACACAAATCGGTGCAGCCGTTTTCCCATTTTAGATAAATCGAAAAAAGTGGGCGTAAAAGTTACGTAAAAACCTAAGTTGGACTATAACGAACATTTCAAAAAAAAAAATTGTCCAAATCGGTCCAGCCGTTCTCAACTGATGCTGTTACCAACGAACGACAATTGATTTTTATTTATATAGAAGATATCTAAAATAGAAGAACAGCAGGGCCGATTTGGCAATTAGTAGTATTTGTTGACGTTCGTGATAGTACAACTAAAGTTTTTACGGAAAGAAAAATTGTCCACTCCCACTTTTTTTAATACATCTAAAATCGGAGACACAAATTTTAACGAACACTTTTTCTAAATATGTCGACTACTAATGACTGGGCCGATTATTTTATGTAAATTATAGTTTTAATTAGATTTTTAAGGAAATATAAATGAGAAAAGTGTCCCGGAAAAATGGAAAATTTGGAAAAACTATAACGGGTTGTTAAAACTCAAGACAATAGCTCACAATAAGAACGAAGGATATGCGTAATTTATTTTTGTGTTGTTCGTAATGATATTAAAGAAGTTTTAAATTTATATTTATCTACCTAATCGTGTCTTTAAAACCACGCCCACAAATTTTTCTAAGCCAAGAAATTCATTACATTTTTTGCAAGGCTATATATTTGAAGCAAGACGAAATATAACACTGATCTTATGTTTGGGCCAGCAACGCGGACCGGGCCAGCTAGTCATTGTATAACATGCTCAACAAAACATTTTCACTTTGTGCGAAATAGGAATTATTCTGTATTACGGGATTTATGATGTTACGTAAGTTGTCTGGTAAATATTGCGTCCACTGGATGAATTTTCCAAGCAGACCACTACCGTATACAGCCGAATTGTAGTATTTGACATTGAAATACATGGGAACATACACTTTCATGATGTACCTTGCCAAAATTTGTAAATTTTGTGATGGATTTTCTGTCGCAATATACACACGGAGCAATCTACTAGCTTTTGTTATCCATCTCGAATGTCCTACACTCAAAATAATAACTCTGTAAAATACTCTGTAAAATTACTGTAATCTCAATTCAACAGATATTTGACAGAGTTTTCTGTCAAAATACAGATTTAAAGAAAATACTTTGTATTTTGTTGTGGCAAAAAAACAAAGAGTCATCTGTTATATTACTTTTTACTTCGTAATCTTAATTTTACAGATAATTAACAGAGTTTTCTGCTAAAATACAGACCTAAGCAAAATACTTCGTATTTTTTTATAACCAAAAAAATTTTCTGTTTTGAGTAGTTTTTGTTACCAAACATCAACATTTTATCTGTATATTTTTATTTTTTGAGAAAAAGTTTAAATAGTAGCAAAAAAAGTTATCAAAAAAATTTTTTCAGAAATTTTATAAAAATTTTACAAAATAACATGCATTTAACTAAACTCTGTAAATTTACAGAGTTTTTTCTGTATTTTTTTTGCATCAAATGTATTTTACAAATATATGTAAATTTACATACTTTTCTTTGCTAAATGGTGGTTTATTTAACCACCAAAATCAAAATCATTTTACAGAGTTTTTTAGTAAAATTACCAAGAAATGTTGTTAGCTGGAAAAGTATGGTGTACTCTGTTAAATTAGCAGAGTTTTTCTATAATTTAACAGAGTTATTATTTTGAGTGTACTGTTCCAGGTTTGATGTTTGCAAGATTAATTGCACTCAAAATATTTTGTAAATAAATTCAACTGAAAAAACGTTTAAAACAATCGTTTTTCCTTTTAAAAAACGGACTACTTATATTTCATTTGAAACAACATACTTTTTCAGTTATTTTTAAATGTTAATAAATAATATACGGTATGATTAGAGTATTTAAAACCGAAACCGAAATCCGGTTAACCGGTTTTTCATTTTTAGAAACTCGACCGGTTTCGAATAGTTTTGAATTTCGAATATTCGAGAAACCGTTTTTTTTGTGTCGGTTAACCGGTTTTTATAAAAAGGTTTAATATAATGAGTTAAAATAAATATTGACATTACACAGTTTTTTAGAAACACTCATATAACTTAGCGGTACTAACATAATCAGTTTATGGGTATGTTGGTATGTCAATATCAATATATCAACGAGTTCCGGATGTCCGTCTCTTCCTTTATCATTGAAATCAATATATATTTTTTTAAATTTGGCACCTTGGAGTTCTATGGCAAACCATTTTTTTTAAATTATCCTTTTGAAATTGTTGAAACCGGAATGGGCTAAATCAGCCCAAATGAATATGTTAGGACAGATGTCTGAATTTATTATCAATTGTGCTCTTTAAACAATTCAATAAAAACAAATTTGTAGATAAAGGGGCCTGTCACAGACTCAATTCCGTTCGGAAGTGGAATAAATGGTTTACTCGTAAAACGCAAAGCTAATATTTTTTCGGAATGAAAACACTTTTATACAATTCAATTCCACTTTGATTTTTGAAAATAATTTCATTCCGAAAAAAGTAATATTCGTTTTGAGTTTTACGAGCAAACCACTTTTTTCAAATCCGAACGGAATTGAGTCTGTGACATGCCCCAAAATCTTTACGGATTTCCGCTCGCAATTGCAAAGAATTCAAATTTAGTTGTTACTTCCTGTCGAAGTTTCCAGCGAAATTGTGCGACGTTAACGGTGTCATACAGATGATGCTATTTTCGCTATGACTTATCGATTTTGTGTTTATTGGTTTATGCCTGTTTTGTAAAAATATAATTAAATTTAATTAATTTTTAACATGAAGAATAAAAACCGAAAAAACCGGTTTAACCGGTTTTTTTGCTAAAACCGAAACCGAAAACCGTTTTTTCAAAAATAAGCTTTTTCGAATAAACCGAAAACCGGTTTTTGAAAATGGCGGTTTTTTGAATACACTAGGTATGATCAGTCACAAATAATTTAACTGATAATAATATTTTTCCGTAACTTTTGTAGTTTATTATTTTAACAACTGTATAAATCGTTCAATATTTTATTTTCATTGAAAAACAAACGATAAAACGTTTAAAATAACTTTAACTAAAAACTTTTTGAATAACCGTAAATAGTTACTGTAAAACCTTTCTAGGTGTGAGCAACTACCATTTGAAACGGCTTGGGCAATTTGGTATAGATATTTAACGTCCGTAGAAAGTTGATTTTCAGCATCTGTACTCATTGGAGGAATGTGTTCAAGTGGAATAAGTTGAAAATTTTCGATAACCTGAAAAATGTTTAGATTATTTAAATAAAAAAATTACAAAACTATATCGTATGCGAAGGCTTATGTTCTAGATTTGATGATGACGCTGATGATTCTGGCTGCATCTCCATCTCCACATTCTCTGTATTATCAGAATCCACTGGATTATCCATATTTTTTATATCTTAAATTTTTTAGTAGCACTGCACAGTTTATACACGAAACAATTATTTCTAAAACTTACATTCAAAAACTATAATAAGTAAAGACTAATTATGGGACCGTTCCTTTTGACGTTTATAGGTGGGGTTAGTTGTTTATATGGTATCTGGGAAAGCTGGATGTTTTGTTTACCTTTTATTTTTCGCTATGAACAACTGAAAATGGTAATTTATCAATATTTTCACAAAAAATTTGCACTTTCACAAGGCCAAAACTGCCTGAAGGAGCCTTCCAATGCTTTTGCGATGTACTAGAGAGTTCTTAACTATTGTCTTAGCTACAATTTTTGTCTTAGTATTGGATCGAAAATCTCAAGGGTTTGGCTGTTATAGGCCAAAATATCAAAAAAAAAAAATTACAAAAAGTGGTGAATTTTCTACATTTTCGACTTTTTGACCATGAAACCGAAGTTTTTTCTAAGTAATATGTTCAGAGAAATTGTAGCCCGAGACAATGGCTACAACTTTACTTTTGAAAATAAGTCAAAATTTCAAATAGTTTACGAAATATGAGCCCAAGAAAATTTGCAAATTTTCCAAAAAAAAATAAAGTCTGAGAAAAAACTTCAAGTCAAAATCGGGAGGCTCGGTTTTCACCGTAGACGTATGGTCTAGTTGACTTTTTTGCTCAGTACAATCCCAAGAATCAGAAACGCGATGCGCCCATTAAGATTTTTTTCCTTCCTTACTAATCGCCCCACCCTAATGTTCATACATGATTCCATGTATGATAGTATATGAACAATATATGGAAATGTATGTCGTATATGGGAGCATATATGAACATACACAAGTAATGTAATATTCCATATATGTAAATGTATGCAACTATGTGTGGATAGGTATATGTCATGCTCCTTCATATATGCTTTGCATCTGCATAGCATACATGTCTTAAAAACAATTTTTTTAAAGGCTGGGTTCGGCAGAACTTTACAAAATTGGACGAAGTTCATGTATGGGTTCAGTCTGAAAAGTCGTTCGGTTGGACAATAATGATCATACATCATCAAGATTGATTATCATTTTTGTATTCTATAGGCGAATATGAAGGCACTATCGTAAACAACCAAATTTAGAAGAAAATTCGAACACTCTGACGGTATTACTGTCAGAGCTGCGAAGGATTTCATTCCTTAATTAGATTTGGTGTTCTGAATTAAACTTTAATGATTGCGTTCCCCAATCACAATTTATCGAATGATTTGACATTTGATTTTAAAATATAGAATGAATTCGGTTTCTTTTTCATTCGACTTTGAAATTAAATGCGTAAGTTTTTATAAATTCGATTTTTAAAAGTCTCATGAATAATGAATAAATGAAATAAAGAATGCATTCAGTTTTTAAAATTCTCATAAACAAGAATTCGACTTAATGGTAAAAATCGAATCCATTCCAAGAAATATTGATATTTAAAGATAATTGTATTCAGTGACTATAAAAATCGAATGTATGTATTTTATTTGTGAATTCATTCGAAAAGTGGTTAATTCTTCGAAGCTTTGATTATCCTAAAGTATCATAAAGTCCAAAGTATATTTTGTAAATATTCGTTAGTTTTTATTAAAAAATCAGTGTCATAAATTAGTACAAATTATTTATATTTGAAAAAATTTCAATTAATAGACGTTTTATGGAAAACAAGTAGAAAAGTTAAATTCGACTTGGCCGAATCTATGAATACCCTCCACAATGCCCATTTTAAGTGATAGTAAATTTTCTAACGTGAAAAATTAACAGTTATGATTAGAAATATTTTATTTTGTGTAAAAAATTTTTTTTTAGTAATTTTTGAAAAAAAAAATATATAATACTATTTTTTTTTGAGTGTAAAATTTTTTTTGAGTGTAAATTTTTTTTCGAATTTTACATTCAAAAAAAAATTTACTAATTTTTTTTTTTAGTGTAAAATTTTTTTCGAGTGTATTTTTTTTGTTTCAAAATATTTTTGAGTGACAAAAATACGTTTTAAAATATTTTTGTGACTTACCAATGGTTTTAAAACAGGTTTAACGGGTTTTCACCACGTGAATTTAAGGTGAAGCTAATCTGATATTCACGGTTTTGCTAATAACTTTTGAACCACCTGACCGATTTGGGTGAAATTCAACACGAACTAGACTGGAGGAACGAAAAATATATATGCCAAGCTTCAGCATCCTCAGAATTGATTTTCGAAATTTATAGTGCTTTTTATCTCATAAATTCACGAAAAACCCTTGTCGAAATTCAGTCTTTTGCTCATAACTTTTGAACCACTGGACCGATTTCGCTGGATTGCAACACCAACCTGACCAGGTAAATTCCCAACACATATGCCATACTTCAGGAGCCTCCGTAAAGTCTTTCAAAAGTTAGCGTGTTTTCAACAGACAGACAGACAGACGGACAGACGGACGGACGGACGGACGGACGGACGGACGGACATCGCTATATCGTCTTAAAATCGATCGTGGATCATGAATATATACACTTTATGGGGTCCTAGACCAATATTTCGAGGTGTGACAAACGGAATGACAAACTTATATATACCCTCTATCACTAGAGTGGAGGGTATAAAAATAAAAAAAAAAATGTACATACAAATTCATGTATGACAATGTATGATCATTAATGTACATGTACCCTCAAATTACGGATATGCACTTGTATGGACATCCATATATGCATCATATATGAACATTAAGGGTGTTCTTAACAGTAAGGGAAAAATTTAAAATGTTTTAATTGCTTGGCACTGGGCAAATTATTGTTCCTTTATACTAAAAACTTAAAAAAATAAAATTTGGAGTTAATCCGATAACTTTAAGTGGACGCGGAAACGACCTGAAGTTTGAAAAACGAATTACAAGGGGAAAAAATGACTTTTTACTCATTTTCTCAATTTTTTCGACATTTTAAGTTAACTTTGAATTCAAATGGTTACAGAATTGTGATGTGGCGTACATTACCTTTGTAATAAGGCAATAAAAATTAAAATCGGTTAAAAATCAGCCAAGTTATCACAACTGCCCCAGGCAACTAGCGTGTGGCAGACCACTTGATCAAAGATATCGAGTTCCATTTTTGAAATTGATTGAAATTATCTACTATAGCAGCATTTTTTTATTCTTTAAGTCCCAATGTACTAAGGTGATAAGCATTTTTCATATTGTTTTATGCTAACTTGTTTTAAATAAATGGTAAAAAGGTCTTAATTTTCCAACCCTGTTTTCAAATCTCCAATTTCAAATTTTTATTTTTTTGGCAAATAAAATCTAAAAAATTGACCATTGGACTATAGGATTTTAATTAATTAATATCCGCTCAAAAAATTGTTAATCTTTAAAAATTTTAATTCTTCTAAAATTTGACCTTTGACCTTTAATTGGGTCAATTTTTCATGTCTCAATTTCGCTCTTATTGAAGGAATTGAAGTATTCTATATTAATCAGCAATAATTCGGTAGAAAACATGTGAGGTTTGTTAAAAAATAATAAAAAAATTAACTAAAAGCTAAAAAAGTTACCAAAATCACTTTTATCGCGAAATCCGCCGAAATAAAATCGCTGAACTAGCCGAATGAAAAAAGGAATGTCTACAATTTTTGTAGTTTTTATTCCCTTATATGTGCTTAACAAAACCCTATAGTCCAATGGTAAATTTTTTAAATTTTATTTGCCAAAAAAAATAAAAATTTGAAATTGGAGATTTGAAAACAGGGTTGAAAAATTAAGACCTTTTACCATTTATTTAAAACAAGTTAGCATAACACAATATGAAAAATGCTTATCACCTTAGTACATTGGGACTTAAAAAATAAAAAAATGTTGCTATAGTAGATAATTTCAATCAATTTCAAAAATGGAACTCGAAATCTTTGATCAAGTGGTCTGCCACACGCTAGTTGCCTGGGGCAGTTATAATAACTTGGCTGATTCTTAACCGATTTTAGTTTTTATTGCCTTATTACAAAGGTAATGTACTCCACATATCAATTCTGTAACCATTTGAATTCAAAGTTAACTTAAAATGTCGAAAAATTTGAGAAAATGAGTAAAAAGTAATTTTTTCCCCTTGTAATTCGTTTTTCAAACTTCAGGTCGTTTCCGCGTCCACTTAAAGTTATCGGATTAACTCCAAATTTTTTATTATTAAGTTTTTAGTAAAAAGGAACAAAATTCTGCCCAGTGCAACACAAAAATCCGAAATAAAAAAATAAGAACACCCTTAATGAACATACATGGTCATTTTCACCCGGGATTTTTATTTTTTTTTTATTTTGTTAATAAAAGATTTTAGGATTTTTAAATCGTTTATCGATGTACTTTGAAGATCTATAACTCCTTAAGTAAACATCGGATTTTGATAATCAAAATTGAAAGCTAAAATCCTCTTATTTAAAAGAAAAAGTTTTAAAAAATTGGGGCAATAAAAGAATGGTGTAGTTTAACACTTTGTGTTTTTTTGTGGATTTTTAAAAAATTAAAATCGCGAATAAAATCGCGAGTTTTTGGAATTTAATTAATCTGTAAATGGGAATGTCTAAATAGCTCCTTAGAGTATCTGCCTTCATAATAAAAAAAATCTGAAGACCCAAGTCAAGATTTTTGTTTTTTAGCGGCCTCTAGCGGCGGTTTAGAGCAAAATAATTATCAAATATGGATTCCCCGTATCCAAAACTACCAGGTACACCTCTTAATACAAAATAAAAGCAAAATTTATTAGTAAAACAATATAAATAAAACTATTTTTGAAAATTGGGGGGTCAAAACTGATTTTTGAGACATGGTTTGTTCGGCATTTTTTCTTAGAATTTTATGCAGAATCCGAGTATGCTAGACGATTTTCTCGAAAAAAAAAATTACTCCGCCCTAATATATGTATACACTCAAAATATTTTGTAAGCAAATTCAACTGAAAAAAGGTTTAAAACAATCGTTTTCCCTTTAAAAAAACGGACTAATTATATTTCATTTGAAACAACATACTTTTGAAGTTATTTTTAAACGTTAATAAATGACTAGACATTCCGTAAAAACAAACGTTATTTTAGCTATTTTAACTGTTTACAATTTTTTATTTTGTGAAGTAAAAATATTTTTTTTTATTAACAAACTTCAAAAACAGAACTTCTGTAAAATTATACGGAATAATCAGTCACAAATAATTTAACTGATAAAAATTTTTTTCGTAAATTTTGTAGTTCATTGTTTTTAGAACTATATAAATCATTTAATATTTTAGGTTTTTTGAAAAACAAACGATAAAACGTTTAAAATAACTTTAACTAAAAACTTTTTGAATAACCGTAAATAGTTACTGTAAAACTTTTCTGGGTGTATACCCTCTATCACTAAAGTGGAGGGTGTAAAAAAATGAATAGAAAAAAAAAATTAAAATAGCACACATTCTCTGTACATTGAAAGGCAGAAAAAATCGTTAATTTTCCAAAAATGCTAATTAAAAAAAATTGTGTATAAGAGTCGCAAAATTCACTTCAATACTTGATTTGCATATAAAATGTACTTTGGAAATACCAATATTTTTGCAATTTAGCAGACATTAAAAAAGGAAATGAACTTAATTTAAAGAAAATTCATGATGATTTAGCGCTATGGATTTTTAAATACATCACTAAAAATACAAATCCCTTAACCCATTGTTATTACAAACTGACAGAATAATAAATATAATTTTTTAATAAAGTTTATTTAAAGGAGTGTTAAACTTATCTGGTCTTTTGGAAAGACCAAGAAAAAGAAGAATAATGCAAAATATTGCCAAAGATTTTGTGTGCAGTAGGAAATTATGTATATCGTATATATTCTTGAAACTTTTGGATAATAATTTAAATATTACTTATAGAGAATTCATAAAGAAGCTAAAGGGAGATTTGGTTCTAAGGGAAAACTAAAGTTCAACTTAATAAACAATATATATAAAGAAATTAAAAAAAAAAAAAACAAACATAAATACAAGCAATATAAATCATTGTTTTTAGTTTAGTTTAAAACATTTGCAAAATTTCAAAAGTTATCTTAACATATGAGGGGCCACTATTGTGTATTGTTAAAGTCAAATCTATGCTAACTAAATAACAAACAGAAGTTAGTTTTATACAAGTTCCTTGTACATTATACCAAAGTTAAGGAAACGTATGTGAATATGTTAGTAGAATGTTTGCATGATTGTGTTTGTGTTCTTTTTTTATGTTATAGTTTTAGAAATGTTAACAAAGATTTAAAACTAATTTTGGTCAATGTTTTTTGCCATAAAGTTCTACAAAAATATTTGTTTGTATGGCAAAACTGCTTTTTCTAATTTAACTTGGGATTTTAGTATAATTATAGTAGCTTTCCAAAATAATAACTACAATAAAAGCTTTTAAGTTTTTTCTAAAATATTATTTAGTCCATGCTATTTAACTAGCAAGGAGAGTCTCCCTTGTGTCACCATCCGATCTTCATGAAAATTGGATATGTTGTTCAGAACGAAAATTAATTTGACACGTATTTTTTAGCGGCCCAATCTCATTTTTAAGGGGGTCGATTTCTGTGGGGGAAGTTGATATTTTTCAGTTTTTTACGATTTACCACTATTTATTTAAAATTAATATACACTCAAAAAAAAAAAAACTGTAATGTTAGCAAAAAAAGCTTGTAAACCTACAAGAAAATTTGCTGATTTTTAACCCACAATTTTTTTGCTAAAGTTAGCAAAAATGTTTTGCCAATAATTAGTTAACTATTTTTTTTTTTTAACTTAGTTCATATACATCTGAGGACCCCATTGGGTTCGGACCCGATAGGTCCAGACCCCGATGGGCCTAGACCTAGTTGTGTTCCTTAAAAATCGTCATAGTTTTTTATCCAAAATTTGTGTTCGTTTCGCTCTACCTTGCTTAGTTTTTGAGATACGTGATTATAGCGGACCACTGGGGTCTTGAGAATTAAAAAACTCGATAACTTCAAAAATATTACTCGGAGGGCTTTTGACTATTTTGCGGTCTTTTTCTACGTGTTGAGAGTTGCAAAAATGCTTTTTGACTTTTTGTTGTGTCGGCAATATTTACCGAGATATGAGCATTTTAAAATTTTCGGGAATGCTAACTTTTTTAGATTCAAAGTTAGGGCTCATTAGGGTCCATACATGTGAAGAGGACCGGCGATACTATGGAGAGCCCGAGAACCAAAAATGGCCTCCATTTTGCTCTATCTGGCTTAGTTTCCGAGATAGCGCCATTTTAAGTTTTCTGAAAATAAAAAAAAAATTTACCATTTATTTTGCTAATATTACCAAAAAAGCTTGTAAAAATTTGGTCAACTCAATTTTAAATCTAGCAAAAAAAATTAGTTCAAATTTTGTTTAAAATTACTAATGCGCTAAATGAAGTTTACGAGATATTTTTGCTAACATGCTAATCTCAACTAAAAATTTGCTAAAAGTTAGCCAACCAGCATTAGCAAAAAAAAAAATTAGTAAATCTACTAATGTATTATTTTGAGTGTAGGCATATTTGATATCAGATTAAAGGTATTTCAAATATAAATCTCGCGATGCTAACAACGTGCCAAAAAAGTTAATATTTTTTGACTTACTTATTAACAAAAATGTCCTAAAATTTTGGTATTTTACTCAATATGACGAAAAGATGTGCACGTTTGGACACGTTCTTTGCACACGAAGGTAGGTTTTCAAAGACTAAGTTTCTTTCAAAGACTAGGTTTCTTATAGAAGATAAACGCAAAAAGCTGAAAAATTATCATTTCTTCCCCCCTCATTTTCACTCCCTAAATATTAATTTGGGCCGCTAAAAAAAATGCGTGTCCCTTTATTTTTCCTGCTCTACAATATAAAACCAATTCCATAAAGATCGGCCGGTGACACTAGGGAGACCTTCCTTGTAAGTTAAGGGAACTTGGAACACCTACGATATTATATTTACACAAAGGTGAGAAATTGTTGTCACAATCATATTTTGTTTAGCTGCTCGGCCGGTTATTGGTTATTTTAAATACTGGATTATAAATGGAGCAAGACTTAAATCCCCATTTCTGAAATTCTGCTACACCCCATAGAATATTTCAGGGAATTTTTAATATAAATAAAATAAACAACCTAGAACCTGACATCTCGGTTCCTATAGTGGAATTGATGAACGAAATTGATAGGATATCTGAAAATAGGATGAAGGATAGGTGGATATCACTGACTACGTGCAGGATATCTAGAACCCTGTGGCCACTGCCGAATCCTAAGAGGACAAAAAGTCTTCTTACTTTTGGCAAACGGACGGTTAGCCTATTAGTTGGAGTACTTACAGGACACTGTATGATTGGCCAAATGGCCGCGCGTATGGGAATTTCTGATAGGGACTATTGTAGAAGCTGTGGGGAGGTGGAGGAAGAGGAGTCAGTAAAGCACGGGTCTAATGAGGAGCCGCCTTAAGCATTTCTGGCAAAGATTTTTCGATGACCTGGACTGCCTAAGCGGTGTCTCATTGACGTCTCTAGCGGAATACCTCAGGGAAACGGGGTGGTTTGAAAAGTAGAACTTTGTATCAGAGAGGGAGAGGGGAAATATGATTAGGGGAATCACAATGGGCCTTATGGCCTCCGAGTGAACTCACCAAATGGCGAGCGCCCATCCAACCTAACCTAACCTAAATAACCAAGCTCGAGGTATTTTGTTGTAAATAATCTTTATTTTACTTCTCTAATATATCGATATTCATCAAATATCATCATCGGGGAATATGTGAAAAATATTTGATTAAGGACCACAAACTTTTTTCTAAAGCATTATGCCTTTAAATAAGCAACAAAAAAAAAGAATTTATTTATTTTTATACCCTCCACTTAGTGATGCAGGGTATATAATATTATATTATAAGTTATTACGTCCGTTTGTAATTAATCGAAATATCGGTCTAAGACCCCATAATGTATATATGTATATTATTGATCAGTGATAGATTTTAAGACATTCTAGCGCTGTCCGTCCGTCTGTCTGTACGTCTATGAAAATGGGAATCAAGGCCAAAGTTTTAAACAGATATGACTAATTGTAAGACTTATCATAATGACTTGCTGATGCCCTAGGCATTCGAGCAAAATTGGTTCAGCGCACAGTGCGTTGAGCCCATATAACGAAGGGACAAAAATAGAATGAAGTCAGATACTTTTGGAATTTAGTAAACTAGCATAAAATACCTAAGTTAAGAAAAATATTAATTTTTGGAAAATTCGGCGCAAGAACACGCCTACCTCCCATGTGTCCTGAAATTTAAAACTTTTATTTTAGCTACAATATTGTCCGAAAAATTACAAAAAGTGGTCATGATGACACACATAGAACTAGCAACTTGTGCGTAAATTTTCATTTAAATCGGAGCAAGAATTAAAGGTCCTGCCATATATCCTTTTTCTTAAAAATGCCACACTCAAAATAAATTCTCTGTCCAATCAGAAGAAAAATCTGCTGAAAATACACCCATTTTAAGCCATATGAGAAATCTGTTGATTTTAGCAGACGCGGTATAATAGATTTTGCCGGGGTTAGGTCAGTCAGAACCAGGATTATTGAAACACAATTATTTTCTTTAAATCCAAAATATTTATTCACAAATTATCACTAAAATTGAAGACCAACGCAGCAACCAGGATACAAGCTTGAGTCAAACTATTTAATAACGTTGCGATTATTCCCTGTACTCGAATAATCGCACACGTTCACGATCGATGCTAGATTTAAACCAGGATATGAGCCCTGTACCAGAGATGTTTGCAGTCACCCACGTTTGTGACTGAAACCAGGATCTAGACGTTTTCGATGAAACCAGGATAATTAATGTTTGAAAAGAAACCAGGATAATTGCCGGACAGAGTAACGCAAGTTACCCGCTGCACGGGTGAACGCTTTCGCGGTAGACAAGAGACTCCTCGAATTAATGCTCGAGTCATATTTTTATAGTGTGGAATTTTTATTGTTTGTTAGTGTTTTAGTTACCACTACAGACATGGGATCTATGGCCGTTTAAACCAGTAGACTCCCTGGTCACTAATACATCTACCTGCCTGGAAACTATGGCCACCTTAACCAGTAGTTTTCCTATGCACTACCACTACTGTGCCTGGGGACTATTATTTATTTAAATAAGTAGAAACCCTCTGCAACTACTACATTGAGTTGAACTTGGCTGTACTTGTGAACGACTACCACCGAAATCTAATGACCTGCAGTGCTACCCGTACACTTGGACAGCACAAGCTCAACTAAAGTTGTAGTAATGACCAAACTAACTACAAACCAACTACGTACGTTAGTAGTGAGAGCTAGAAAAAACGAATGTATGCGTGAGCTTTGAATTTACTACCGACCGATCAATACCACTGTAGTAGTGAGATCAAGAGAAAATTAAAATGTATGTGTAGCATTGGTTGATGCGTTGGTTCTCTTATACAGACTACTCTTATATTTATGTAACTGTAAATCTCTTAAAAACTAGAAAGAAATATTAAAATATTTAAATGAAAAAAATAGTATTTTAATAAAAAATATAAAAATTACCAATATGTAACGAAAAACTTCGTTACATCTCCCCATTCGTTTGGAATTTGTAAAGGAACTGTGGACTTCATGACCACGTGGTTTTACCGCTTCTACCAGAACTCTCAGATTGTCCACGTGGTGACCCAGTTTTGTCCATTACCTTTGACATAGCTTTTCTGTGTTTACAGCTTAGTACTTGTAATTCTCGTGCACCTTCCAGAAGATTGTTGTTTTCAGAATTTAAATTTGCTGGAATACGAACCAGATTTTCAGGATACCGATGATTTTTTTTTTTGTTTTCTCAGAAGCTAGACCTTTTTGTGTAAAGCTTTATCTTTGCAGAAGACCGATGATTTTTTTTTTCAGCAGCCAGATTTTTTGTATTACCAATTTGCGTTGAATATAGAGAATCCGCTGCCAGCCAGATTTTTTTTTTTCAGAATTTTTCTTGTTTTGTGGATTTGGAAAACTTTTATTTTTAATAGATTTGGTTTTCTCCACATTTATTTTTCCTCTTTTTTAGAGTCCCTGCTCGGGCGCCATTTATAATAGATTTTGCCGGGGTTAGGTCAGTCAGAACCAGGATTATTGAAACACAGGAATTTTATTTAAATCCAAAATATTTATTTTTCCTCTTTTTGAGTCCCTGCTCGGGCGCCATTTATAATAGATTTTGCCGGGGTTAGGTCAGTCAGAACCAGGATTATTGAAACACAATTATTTTCTTTAAATCCAAAATATTTATTCACAAATTATCACTAAAATTGAAGACCAACGCAGCAACCAGGATACAAGCTTGAGTCAAACTATTTAATAACGTTGCGATTATTCCCTGTACTCGAATAATCGCACACGTTCACGATCGATGCTAGATTTAAACCAGGATATGAGCCCTGTACCAGAGATGTTTGCAGTCACCCACGTTTGTGACTGAAACCAGGATCTAGACGTTTTCGATGAAACCAGGATAATTAATGTTTGAAAAGAAACCAGGATAATTGCCGGACAGAGTAACGCAAGTTACCCGCTGCACGGGTGAACGCTTTCGCGGTAGACAAGAGACTCCTCGAATTAATGCTCGAGTCATATTTTTATAGTGTGGAATTTTTATTGTTTGTTAGTGTTTTAGTTACCACTACAGACATGGGATCTATGGCCGTTTAAACCAGTAGACTCCCTGGTCACTAATACATCTACCTGCCTGGAAACTATGGCCACCTTAACCAGTAGTTTTCCTATGCACTACCACTACTGTGCCTGGGGACTATTATTTATTTAAATAAGTAGAAACCCTCTGCAACTACTACATTGAGTTGAACTTGGCTGTACTTGTGAACGACTACCACCGAAATCTAATGACCTGCAGTGCTACCCGTACACTTGGACAGCACAAGCTCAACTAAAGTTGTAGTAATGACCAAACTAACTACAAACCAACTACGTACGTTAGTAGTGAGAGCTAGAAAAAACGAATGTATGCGTGAGCTTTGAATTTACTACCGACCGATCAATACCACTGTAGTAGTGAGATCAAGAGAAAATTAAAATGTATGTGTAGCATTGGTTGATGCGTTGGTTCTCTTATACAGACTACTCTTATATTTATGTAACTGTAAATCTCTTAAAAACTAGAAAGAAATATTAAAATATTTAAATGAAAAAAATAGTATTTTAATAAAAAATATAAAAATTACCAATATGTAACGAAAAACTTCGTTACATATACATATACACTACAGAACTTCGTATCTGTAGTGATAACGTGGGTTGAATCAGCAGAAAAATCTGCTGATTTCAGCAGAAAAATCTGCTAATTTCAGCAAAAAAACTGCTGATTTCAGCAGAAACATCTGCTAATTTCGGCTGAGAAATATATGATTTAAGCAGAAAAATTTGAAATTACACCTAGTTTGAGCCAATTGATATCTTTTCTGTAAAAATATCTTTTTTCTAAAATAACAGTTTTGTATAAAATTGGAAAAAATATATGTACAATGTACATATGGGTAATTGTCGGTTTAAAGTAAACATTTTCAAAAAAATTGTCAAAATTACATTTTTGATCCAAACTTACCATTTTGTATTATGCTTACCTAGAGCTAAAATACGCAATCAAAAATGCATAAAATGTTTGCTAAATATCGAGATATTTGCATTAAACCAATTTTTTTTTCGGCACATTTCCCAATTTTTTGAAAATAAAAATGTTCCCAGCAGTTAAATTTTTTTTAGTAAAAAATTTCCAAATGCATTAAAAAAATCTCAAAAAAATTTCTTAGTTGACACTATTATTCTATCTCTAATAGGTAAGAAAAAGCAGTGGTTTAAAGGGAACATTTTTGAAAAAAAAATTTAATAATTTTTGATTTTTTTTTTAATATTTAAAGTCTGATTTTACAGTGTTGTCCTTCACTAATAACCATAGATGGGACTAATTAATTAAAGGGACCAATTAATTGATGGTTTAATTACCATTTAATTGATGTCAATGGTAATGAAATTTTTTTCATTACCATTGGTTGTATCAATTGTACCAATTAAATTATTTATCAATTTAATTACTAATGAAAATTAAAAAAAAAATAATTACCATTGGTATGGCATCACTTAAAAAAAAATAATTACCATTAGTAAAAGTCGTCACAATATTGTCAAAATCGTTAATATTTGGAAATATCTGTTGTTTTGTGTTATATGGTGTTTTAGTTTTTCACATTTTATAAACCAAACACACGTTGATTGCCTTTGTATAACACAATATTTGAAATTTTTATTTGCCTTTTGTTTTTTGTCTTTAACATTTTCATATTTTTTTGTAAAAACATACTTTGATGTTTAAATTTTTAACTTTTCAAAAAAAAACAATAATGTGCAAACCAATGGTTTTGAAACCAATTATAATTGGTGTTTTTCAACAATTGGTGCATTTCATTACCATTAGTAATTATTTTTTCAATTAAAAAAATTTAATTACCATTAAATGCTAATGAAAATTTTTTCATTACCATTGATTTTAACCAATGGTAATTAAATTTCAATGGTAATTAAAAATTCCCATCTATGCTAATAACACAGTGCAACACCCAAAATCGGAATGGGATGAAACCAAAAGCAAATGAAAGTTGACATATTCCATAACAAACCCCTCAAGGCTTTTTTCTAGTTCAGAGCTAGATTTTGTTTTACACGCATTTGAAGTTAGTCCACTTTTATTATAATTACAATAATAAATGCTTGAAAACTGTATTAGTGGCGAATGATTAATATTGTAATTGCCTTTAAATAACAATCATACGCAATGGTGTCCAGTGATTTATATTAATAATTGCCTTTAAATAACAATCATACGCAACGGTGTACATGGTTTATTTTAATAATTTGGCTATTCAGTAAATAGGTACTGGACCGATTGCAGCAAAATTCATACCAGTCATAGCTGAAGTAATTTTGAGCTTAAGTTTGGAAACTGGACCCTACATGTCCAATAAGGGCACCACCAGGGGTCTTTAAAGTTGGACACGTTTAGTACACAAAAACTTTAAATGCTTTAAAATCACCAACTTTAAATGCGTGTAAAATAAAATCTAGCTCTGACCTAAAAAAAGGCCTTGAGGGTTTTGTTATGGAAAACGTCAGCTTTCATTTGCTTTTGGTTTCATCCCATTCCGATTCCGAAAGTTCGATTTTGTATCACTGTGTAATTGAAACTATTCAAAGTATGATTAATAATGATAATTAGGGATGAGATTTTCATGCACTAAAAAATCGAAAATATGCGCTTAAAATATGCACTAAAAAATTGAAAATATGCAGTAAAAAACCTAAAAATATGCACTAAAAAAATAAAAAGTGTGCAATAAAAATATTGCTTTCATAGGAAAAAACTTTTTAAAAGGCAAAAAAGTAACGCCGGGTTTAAATACTAACATTTAAAACTTTATATAAGCAAGATTTTTTAAAAATAAAGACAATTTATAAAAAAAAATTGAAAGAAAAAAAAATAATTTTTCTTATTTTCAAAATTAATTTTTAAAATTTAAGTAGTTTTTGAAACAAATAAATTTCAATTTGTGTTTTTGCTAATTTATGCCAAAATATGCAAAAATATGCACTTAAAAGTTGGAAATATGCACAAAATATGCACTTAAAACCAAAATATGCAAAAATATGCATTTTCGTCAAAATATGCAAAAATATGCAAAAACAAATCGATGCCATTTTAACTCAAATTTCTAGATTCGGAAAGATAATTGGTCGATATTGTTTTTAGACTATCGACAAAAAACATGCATTTGCATGGAAATCTCATCCCTAATGATAATATTAACGTTATTACGAAATATTTTAACGTTATTTCTAATTTTATTAAGGTTATAACAAATTTTAGCGATTTTTCGCGATTTTCGCGACTGCAAAAATCAATGGACTAATTTTGAAATATTATTCGAATAAGAAATGTCAAAATCTATCAAAATGCATTTCTTTTCTACTTTTTTAAGTAATGTAAGATTTTATATAAGCATTAAATTTGAAAGTATCAAAAATTAAAAACCACCGAAAAACCGCTTAAACGTTAAATTTTTTCGGGTGCGAATTAACTGAAGCTATTAAAAAGACTACCAAACGCGCCCCCACCGACCAATTTCTATAAGCGGCCTGGATGTGCCTTACAAAAAAGCGAAAACTGAAAAACACCGCGGAATTCGCTAATATTAACTTTTGATCAATGTTGCTTTCTATGATTTATTATATTTGCACATACTATTGTTTCTGCATGTTCAACTTTCAGCCATGCACATTTGGCTGTCCATTAATGCAAAACTAAAATACCGAAATTTTGCAAAAAATTTAAAAAGCTCATAAAATTTTTGCAATTGAATATTTTTGGGGTGAGTTTGTAAATCAAGTGGGAAATGGTGGACTATAAAGTTCACAAAGCATTCGGAACCATTCGGAATAAAACTGGGAGTGTGCTTCGCAAAAAAACAGACTTTTTAAAAAATTCACGTTTTTTCTTCCCATGTTTGGAGAGCTGCAGATTCGTAACCATTACGAGCACATCACTCGAATCAAGCTCAAATTGTGCGTATTTACAAGGGCTTTAACTATGTGTATTTAAATTTTGAAATTACAGTTTGCACCAAAAGCTACAATCAAAAAACCTCGAAAAATTTAAAATTGAAAAAAATTGGTATCAACGATTTGTGTCCATGTAACTTTTTTCTAATTGATGGCACATCCACTAAACCTACACCAAATAATTGTCCAAGTCTACTGATTAATGAGACCTTTTGCGCTATGCCCTTGCACTATTACTCTTTAAGGTTCCCTAAACTTATCATCATTCACAGGTACCATGTAATTTACAAATAAAAAAGGTATTCCAAAATTAACAGAATATCATAAGTGTTAAAATTTAATGACAATTTTTCCATATATATTATGAAATTTAATTTCATACCATTTCGTTACATATTGAATTTTTGGCGACAAATCACACGACTTTGACCGTCTCTAGTAGCTACAAAAAATTCCAAAAATGATTTTGTTTGTAATTCGTTTTTAGTACATAATTAGCTACTAAATATAAAAATTTCATCAATTTCTAAAACCATGGCCACATTTTTGATTTTTGTCTATGGGACAACGCACTATGCAGCGGTCAAAAGTTATAAAAGAATCTTTAAGGACACCTCGAACATTGTGGTACATTCACCATAACCCAAAAATACAAAATGCGGCTGCTAGTTGACACATGTGAACAGAATTGTTCACCGTATGGTATTTAAGCAAGTACGAACATAGGCCTTACCACAAGAAAACAAATGTCTATTTTAACAAAAGTTTTATTTTAAATTTCAAATTTTCAATACATTTTTTGAAAGCCGATTTAAAAAAAATCATTTTGTATGAAAATAAAATTAAAAGCTGATTTTAAATACATTTTTTTTTCTATGGTAAGGCTGATAGTTTTAAAAAACCGTTTTTTATACCCTCCAACTACAGTATGGGGGTATACTCACTTTGTCATTCCGTGTGTAACGCATTAAAATATCGGTCTAGGACATAAAGTATCAGTGATCGATTCTAAGGCATTCTAGCGATGTCCGTCCGTCCGTCCGTCCGTCTGTCCGTCCGTCTGTCCGTCTGTCCGTCTGTAGTTAACACGATGCAGTCCAAAATAAAAGAGCTAGACCCCCAACCTTTGGTACGAATATGTCTTATGTTAATAGGCAGGTTAAGTTCGTAAATGAGCAAAATCGGACAAGGGGGAAAAAAGTTCCCCCTTGAAGAACTAAACCAACCTCTGAAAAATACCATATTTTTTCATGATTTTTTGTGTTTTTGTTTAACAAATCAAACATTTTTATGCTACAAGAAGTTCAAAGTCCTGAATTTGGAACCACAAAATTAGAAAATATCGTTTTTCGGTCCGCCCCCTTTTATGGGCGTGGAATAAACTATTTTTTTTTAAATAATGATAAATTTGTATTTCTTTAGTGCAAAAGTATAAGAATTATTTTTTTTAACACTTATTTGAGAGGAAATGTGCCCCCCCCCCCCAATTACCACTACCGATCCCCACACCAAAAAAAAAAGAAGACGCCACTGGAATTTTTTTTTGTTTATTTGTATGTTGGAGGGTATAAAAGATTCGGCACAGCCGAATATAACACTCTTACTTGTTTTAGAATGTTATTGTCTTTCGATCCAAAATTTCTAGTACCATTATTTCACAATATATAAAAAGTACCAATAGTACACTTTTTATATCGGTTTTCATATTTTTTAAGCCATCTACTGTAATTTAAACATACATGCATTATACAATTTAAAAATTTTAGTTGTGTGGTTGTTTTAAGTTTTAATTGTAGTTTAATTTCCGTAAGATATTTTGAAGCAGGTCAAATGTTAAACATAGTTTTAGAATTCTACTCTTGTACATGCAACATGTGATATTTAAAAAATAAATAAAAATACAATGCAGCATGTATTCAAAAGATAAATACTTACATATAGAATAAGTTATAGAAGTTATATTACTGACAGTAGAAATAGAAGTAATATAAATAATTGTTGGAAATATTTCAAACAGCTGGTTGTTTACCAACTCCCACGGTCTAATAATTTACATAGAAATTTATTTCTTGTATTTTCAAACAACATAGATTTGTGTACATTTAAACTATTCCTGAAGTTTTCTGATGAGATTGATATGAAATTTGCCAGCATACATAGTTTTTAGATTATTTATATTTTTTTTTTATAAAGTTTTTTAATTAAAATTAATAAAAATAATTGTTTAAAGATATATAAGTGGGTAAAAGCATTCCATTGCAGGAAATACTTAAAGAGATTTTAAACAAAGCGAATGCAATTGTTCATTTTAAAAAAGTAAAGAATGATTAATTCGGCTTTACCAAGGTTAGAGTGGTTGTGAGTCCTTCTGAGGCTGCACCCAATTAGCACAGTAATGCCGGTTTGAAACCAAAGTTTTTTTTTTAATATTATAATTTTTACTGATTGTCTTCGCCATGCACTCATTTGTAACAGCTTGTGAGAATTTTTCACAAAAAAAAATCTAAATTTTGTGTAGGTTTTCCCAAATGAAAATTTGTCAATATTGGCGAGAGAGATTTTTTTTAAATGTTTTTTTTTATTATTCTAAAAACTTTTCCAAAGAAAATAGTTGTATTTTATGAGGCAAAGTCCCTAACCGTTATTAAAGGATTTGCCTTAAAATATATATAAAAAGAGACGATTTTAATGTTGGGGTGTCTCGGCCTAGCGGCCATAAAAGTGTTTTAGAGTTGTGTCGTTCATGAACGAACTAGTTCAATTGAACTATTAACTTAACTAGGCGGTTTATATAGTTCATTAAATTTAACTATTTTAGGTATTTTCGTTCATTCAGCTCAATTGACAATTGTTCATAAAAAATTGTATTTCCTTTAGTTCGATCGTTTAATTCAACTTTTTTATTAATTTTTAATAGCTTTAGTTTCCTATCATCTTTTGACGAAATTTCTAAGAATTTATGTTTTTTAATTTATAGGTATTTTTTAATTAGTAATATTAATTAATAATTCCTTATTTTTTAGATATATCGTTTTTTTCTCATGTAGTAGCTTGTGAAAACACTCTTAAAATTTTTATTCAACATTTTTGTATTTGAACGAAAACAAAATTGACCGATTGAACTAGAAGAACGAACAACTACAGACATGATAAAAATGATTCGTTCACGAACTGTTGAAACCAACAAATGAGTATTGAACTAGAAGAACGAACTAAGTCTGTTATCTGAAATGAACAAAAACCAGCGCACCACCACTCTGTGGTACAGGGTATAACATAGTATATACCCGAAATACAGGTCCTAACCAACCTTCAAGTATGCCAATCAACTCAGAATCGCTTTTTGCGTTGATTTAGTGATTTCCGTCTGCAATATGTCTGTCTGTCTGTCCGACCATCTGTCCACGTACACAGTGTAAGCGCGATACACCGCAACTTCAATCGCTTTTGCTAAAATTCCAATTTATATCGAGTGAAAATCAACGGTTCGTGTTTAGATTTGGTCACCCATATAAACTTCCACTTAAATTTGGCTTTAATGACTCTTTTAATTTTTTACTAACAACATATCCGAGGAGTGGTAAAAATAATTCTATTAAAACTTAACGTTTATTTTGTGGTCAATTTTTTTCAACTGAATACTTACGCTAATGCTGACATGGGGTAAATTAATTCCAAAGAAAAAATATTGAACCACTAGACCGATTTCGATGGATTTCAAAAGTTACCGTGTTTTCAACAGACAGACAGATGGATAGACAGACGGACGGGCATCGCTAGATCGTTTTAAAATCGATGGAGAATCATGAATATATATAATTTATGGGGTCCTAGACCAATATTTCGAGGTGTTACAAACTGAATGGCAAACTTATATATACCCTCTATCACTAGAGTGGAGGGTATAACAATTTTCTGTTTTTTTCCTTTAACAAATTCGTGCCTTATGAAGTTCATTGGCCTACACTTGGATCAAGAAGATTAGGAAATGCATTATTTGCGTCCCGCCTGAATTTGTTAATACTTATGTCAAGGAAGAAGAGATATCAGAAGTGCAATAAAAATAAGTGGATTTATTTTTTTAAATGTTGGCAAATAATGAAATAATAATAAATTTGTAATTTCTTGTATTAATTAAGATCCAAGTGTAAAAATGTTTTTTAAAGATAGTAAGCCTACAAGTAACTTATAAATTCTTATTCATTTTTAAATAAACGATAATAAAACTTTATTAAATTGCTTGTTTAACAAACAGTTAAAGTTTAAACATTATTTCATCTTTTGTCATTACTTAAAAGACATAACTGAACCCATCTTCTGGTGACAGAACTTCAACGATTATTATTAACATCATGATACAAGTAAACATTCTAGTACGTATTCTAAGAGTTTTTGAAGAAAAATAAAAAATAAATAAACTTTGTTAAGCAATTATTTTTTCCAACAAACAATCAACTTTAGATAAATAACAATATAACAAAAGTTCAGATCACCCTCAGATAGAGGTGAAAGCAAAAACGAACAACTCACTGTCATTTAAATAAAAAAATTATACTTAACATAAAAACGAATTATTATTACACCATTTATACAGGAATCAAAAAATATCTGAATCTCGGAAAACTTTTCATAAGGACGAACGTAAGAAATCTGACTACACAGTGCAACAGTAAAAATTCGACAAATATACACAAAAAATGCCTGCGAATTATGTACTCCTGCCCAAAACATTAAATCATGATTATAAGATTTGGGTGTACTTGCCAAAGCAAAGTTTTTTTTAGAAAAATTATGTTATATTTCTTTGCTATTCCATGCAAAACGAATTGAAATATCAGTCGAGGACCCCATTAAAAACGACAAGAGCTGTACATTTCGTAAGTGAGTGCAAAAATAAGTGCAAAAAAGTGTTTTTACATTTTGGAGAGTATAAAAGATAAAATTTTGATGAAAAAAAGTTTTTGATGAAAAAAAATTTTTTTGATGTAAAAAAAAAAATGATGAAAAAAAACGTTTTGGTGGGGAAAAATTGATAACAAAAAATTTGATGAAAAAAAACTGATGAATAAAAATATGATGAAAAAAAATTTATGAAAAAAAATTTTGATGAAAAAAAAATTGATAAAAAAAAATTAATGAAAAAAAATTGATGAAAAAAATAATTGATGAAAAAAAAAAAAATGATGAAAAAAAAAAAATTTTGGTGAAAAAAAATTGATGAAAAAAAAAATTTGATTAAAAAAAAATTATGAAAATAAAAGTTTGATGAAAAAAAAAAAAAAATTTTATAAAAAAAAAATTTATGACAAAAAAGTTTGATGAAAAAAAAAAAAAATGATGAAAAAAAAATTTTTATGGAAAAAAAAAATTGATGATTTGATGAAAAAAAAATAAAAAAAAAAAATGGTGAAAAAAAAATTTGATGAAAAAAAAAATATGATGAAAAATATATGAAAATATGAAAAAAAAAAAAAAATTGATGAAAAAAAAAAATTTGATAAAAAAAAAAATTTTTTTTTGTTGAAAAATAATTTTTATTCACCAGCTTGTGAAAAACGGTTTTATTCACCACGAGGTGAATTATTATCCAATTTACTAAAATTTTTTGTTTTAAGAAAATGAAAATAGTAATTTTCGTTAGGTGTTAGCTTATATAGTCAAACTGAGGTGGCGTCCTGCAACTTTTTTTAAATTAGACACCAGCCTAAAAACATTATCATGTTAAAAAATATTTGCATCAGTAAAAGATTTAATAGTATTGGGTAAACTTTTAATACAAATTTATAAAATGTTTACTTAAATTATATTTTGAGTCGGTTTATTCTAGCTCGGGGTCATTATTTTCAAGAAAATTATTTTTCTGTTTTAAATTTATTTAGTTGGGTCATTTTTGTAAGACATAGTCGTCAAGTATTTCAAAATTTGTCAGATTCCATTGTCAAAATTATACAGCAAATATAAAAACCCTGTACTACAAGAAGCATAGGGAATTTAAATGACAATTCGCTAATATTCCAACTAAAATTTTAATACATATTCGACTCTACTCCCATTGAGAATGAGAGGAAGAAAATTGTGCCATCGTAATAAGATCACGATCGTCAAATAAGTAACAAAAAATTTGATTTTCTTAAAAATTATTCTATGAGATTTTAGCGTCCGACAGCCAATATTAGACATGAACCGGATGATGTACGTCTGAAAGTAGTGATCAAATGGAGTAAAACTGCATTTACAGTTTTTCATTTCGATATCTTGTTTCCCTTTAAAAGGACTTCAAAGTTTAAAAGGATACATTTTGTAAAATATTTGTACTCATCATAGGATGACACTGGTGATGGCAAATGAAAGTGGAGGATCTCCCCTAATTTCCATGTTTTTTTATTTTGCCATGACAGAGTAAAAGGATGTGAACAAAGACATTTGAAAACATTATCCATATATATTTTTGAACATTTTTAATGATATTGAAGGATAAATTTTTGAAAGGACGTAACTTATCTCCCTTTTCAAGATATGTAAAAATAATAAAATAGGAAAATTAGGGGAGATCCTTCTGTTTCATTTGCTATTCATTTGGCATCCTAGGTCAAGTACAAATATTAAAAAAATATTTTATAGTATTTAATAATCTTAAACTTTGAAGTCCTTTTAAGAGGAAACAGGATCACGGGAAGAAAAACTGTAAATGCAGTTTTACTACATTTAGTTTCTTGTTTTCAGTTCGTGTTTATTTTTGTTTCATTTTTGTCGGACGGTGTTATCATAGTTTTAATTAGTACTAAAAATAATGACCCAAGCTATAACATTTTAAAAGTTGAATAAAACAAAAAAAATATTTTTTAATAAAAATTATTCAGACTTACTCAAAATTTTCAGTTTTTTGTAAGTATTTTTTTAGATGTGTCAAGTTAAAGTTTACTCAAAATTATTAAGTTTTGGAGCGACATTGCTGGAATGCCTTAGAATCGATCAAGGATACGTTACATACGAAATGACTAACAAGGAGAGTCTTTCACAGGGCACCCACCGATTGTCCTGAAACTTAAATATAGGAAAGAGGGGAGCAAAATAAGGGTTACCTGTTTTTTATAGCTGCCCAATCTTACATTTAGCGGGTCAAAAAGAAGGGAAAAAAACGATATTTTTTCGTGTTTTGAGGATTTTTACCATTTCTTCAAAATAAACTATATGGACATTTTATACAGATCGAAATTCGTTATTGCCAAAAATGTATAATCGTTTGGGTACTTTATATGGAGATGTATATACATACAACTCTATCAAAATTAAGCTGACCCGTATTTTCTCGTTTCGCAAAATTCCTGCTGGTTCGGCTTTTATACGGATTTTCCCGAAAGCCCTTATTTTTTCATAAGGTGGCAACCCCTTTTTAAATTTGAGATTGGGCAGCAGAAAAAAAAAACAGGCAACTCTTTTTTATTTTTAAAATTTCAGGACAATATGTGGGTGCCCTGTGAAAAACCTTCCTTGTAAGTAAGTGCCGATTCTGATATCTATTATATAAGTGATCCATTGTTAAATGCAATTAGAAATGGTGAGATATTCTAATCAAAACTATAATTGTATTTCTCAGAACATTAAATATTACCTCAAACTTTGCAATATTTCATATTTATACATTTTTATTACGAATGGATGCTTTCCCTTCACTTATTATTTACTAATTTTTTAACAGAAATCACCAACACAGAGAATGATAACAAGAAAATTAATTAAAAACTTTTGTTAGACATTTTATTTAAAACAAATAAAAACTTTTGAGAGTGTGTTCTAAGGATAGCAATATCTTGACATCCCAGTAAAACCTTAAGTATGATAATGGTTATATAATGCATTATCATGTAATGCATAGCCAAAAAAATGCAAACATGTGTATTATTTTTACCCTACTGCCTACAATATGCAATACCTTTTTTGAATTTTATATGCATCACTCAATAATTACCCATTATTTTGAGACTCATCCAAAATAAAAATCGTCAATCTTGTATGTAGAAAAGTAGTGGTGAGATATCGATACAGCATTGATGAGGATGGCCTTTTAAATGAATATAAAGCAATGGTTGCTTTTCTCACCCATTCTCACTCAGTATTAAGCATGAAATTCAACTTCCTATCTAGAAACACTCTACGATAATTGGATTTATCTGAGAAGGCTACATGACAACCATGTGCTTCTAGAGAGACCAGCATTCAATGCCAGGATCCAAAATTTTCAAAACCCGTTTTGAAATTTTCCATTTTTTAAAAAAGTCATTTATCAAAAATCCGGCCACTTTTTTTTTTAAATTTTTCTTCGTTCTTCGTTTATTTTGAGAAAATCGCATTTGAATTTTAAATTTCATAACATTTTGTAATTTGCTTGTATTTTCTTGGTGCAACAGAGCGTATGAGAAATATTTATGCAATTAGTATTACTCATTCGCAACGTTAAAAATAGAAAATACAAGCAAATTACAAAATTGTTATGAAATTTAAAATTCAAATGCGATTTTCTCGAAAAAAACGAAGAACGTGTTTCTGAATTTTTTTTGTGTGGATGAACAAACATCTAAACTTAAAAAAAAAAAAATAAAAAAAAGTGGCCGGATTTTTGATAAATTTACTTTTTTAAAAAATGGAAAATTTCAGAACGGGTTCCGAATAATTTTTCAAAAAAAAAAAAATTTAATCCATAGCCTATACAAAACTATATAAGAATGTAATTTTCTGAGATTGTATTGCATTCCGTTTTAATGTGATAAATATTTAATCAAGGCAACTCACCACAAATTTTACCATTTTTCCAATATTTTACCAAGCCCAGTTTTTGAAAATTTGCAAAACCAAAAACGCAATTTTCTTAGTTCCATATAGCGCTATCTAGAGTTTTTTTTCAAGAATCACATTTGGCAAGATAAAATCTTTAAAATGTGTAATTTTTAAATAATCTTTAACAAGAACATCATTTAAAGAAAAAATTGTCAAACATTTGTTCTCACTTTATTTTAAATATAAAGTTTGCTGTTGCTTATTTCAACATGCATTTTAAATTCCTTTATACGGGATGAATAAAAAAATGTTAACCAAATTGTGTAATCGAATTATAATTTATACATTACACAGTATTCGCATATTTTTTTGATGTATGTTGTACATCGTAGTATTGGTTGCCTTTTTACAATATTAAAAGAAATCATATTTTGAGGATGTTTATTCTGGCTCGAGGTCATTATTTTCTTTACTAATTAAAACCATGATATTCTCATAGCATAACTTTCAAGAAAATTATTTTTTTGTTTTTAATTTATTTATGTTGGTCATTTTTGCAAGACTTAATCGACACGTGTTTCGGAATTTGTCAAGATTCCATTGTCAAGATTATTTAGCAAAAATAGAAACGGTTTACTACAAAGTAGCAAACGAGTCTAATGACAAATCGTTTGTGCACAAACTAGAATATTAATACATATTCGCCTCTATTCACAATGAGAATTAGAAAGACGAAGAAATTGTACCATACTAATAAGGCAACGATTGTCAATAACACTGTGCAACAAGAAAAATGAGCCTCAATGGCTTCTGTAGCATATCACGTGTAGTTTTTGGTTGGCAGATGGTAGGGTGAAGCAGAGCTAAAAGGGCACACTTTTTCACCAGCCTTATTGCTCGTCGGAGGGGAGGTTCGAAACTTTTGCCGCCTCTGTGCCAACTAGCCACAAACACAAATTTATTTTTACTAGTGTGCATTGTAGAAAGGAAAGAAAAGTAGGAAATGGAAACGGACCTGAATTCATAAAGTATCTTGAAAAGTTGTAAAAATTGTGTTGTGACCTGATGTTATTGTCACAACCATTTTGCCCTCCCAGCCTTGATCATAAATAAAAACCTGAAAAAGAAATACATTATGATCCCAATTCCACCACAACGATTCCCCCAAAAGTTTAAATCAAAACAGTATCAATTTAAAATTATTCACAAATCATTATGATTTATTTATAAAAAAAAATCATTTAAAAACAAAATAAAAAGTTATAATGAGAATTAAATTAACTTTAAGAATATTTGGTTTTATAAAATTCATTAAGAAACCGGAAAAAAAATTAATAAATAAAAATTTATAAATATGAAAAAAAAAATCAAAAATAAAAATACATTTTTTTTTTTTTTTAAAAAAAATATAAAATTATTTATAAATGATAAATAATATGGATTTTTAATAAATGAAACTATTTTATAAGGGACAAAATATAACGCTTTAGTGTTTCATGGGTTAATTTTTGTAAAATCGGTCATTGACCCGAAGAGAGATATTCAAAATTTTAATAACGCGAAAATTAAATTAACCAGCTTGAAATTTTTATTAGAAATTAATGGCATTCATTGAAAATTATTAATATTTTATAAAAAAACAAAAATTTAATTAATCAATCATTAATTTAAGCAAAAAAACTTAATTATTTAATTTAATTTTCATTGTTTCAAGCTGGTCACTTTAATTTTATTATTTAAATATTCTCAACAAAAAAACTAGAACAGATGTTCAAAAAAAAAAAAACTCAAAAAAAATATAATATGTATGTAAATATGTAACAAAACTGACTTACTCTGACATTTGATGCTCCCACGACGAAGGTACCTTCGAAGAGTTCTGCATTAAAGGCCTAGTTAGCCGAGAAAACATAACCGTAACCCTAACGTAAAAAGTCAGCTGATTGTTTTTGATATGCGTAAACTAATGAAAACGATTAGCGAATTCAATTGTCACGTAAACGGAACGTTCCGACCTGTTTAAAATAGAATTTTACAACGTTTCTACGTGACATTTATAAACAGCTGATTTTCGGTTTGTTTATTTCCAAAAAAAATGTGATACAAAACTAAAAGTGCAAAAAAAAATAGAAAAATCACTAATTCAATTTAAATAAACAAACTAATTTAAAGTCTACATATAAAAAAACATAAATAAAATAACAAAAATGAACGACGAGTTTTTTTTACGTCAAAAACATATGACACGTTATTAAGTTTCGATAATTGCACTAAATAAATACGCTACTGTTAGGGTAAAGATACGGTTACGTTTTCTCGGCTAACTAGGCCTTAAGTGTTGTTGTTGTTGGTGATGTTTTAATAACTCTTAACTACTCTTGCTTATTAAAGTTTTTTAAGAGGCATGTTGCTAGGAAATGTTTAGCAACATTTTGTTGTTAATTTCAAAATAACTAAGAGAGTTTTACTTGTGTTTTAATATGGGTGATTTTAAATTTTGTTTTAATATTGGTAAATTATACCATGAAACACTTTACACTAGTATAGGGTCGTATAATATTAAAGGGAAAATGATATAATTTTTAGATTATATAAAAACACTTTTAATTATGATTTTGATTATTTTTGATTAATTCACAGCATCTGCATTATTAAGAGTAAATCCATATACATGTTGCATTAAAGATTTTTTTGGGGCATTGCCATATCAAACAAATAGACAAGAGCTCAAGCAAAATCTAATGTAAATATGTATATACGAATGTGTATGGTTTTACTAGCAATTAATGCAATTACATTGAAACACCAAAAATTTAAAATAACTTGAACAAGTGTTTAACACCAACCGACAATTATTCGGTTTTCAAGAAATAGAAAAAATATAAAAATTAACATCCTTTTAAAACATTTTTAAAGCAAAAAAAAAATAATTAAAATTAATTAAAATAAAAAAAACATAATTTCGGAAAATTAGCACTACCACGAATGATTTTAAATACGATTTTGAGATAATTTGGAAGCAAATTATAAATTAAAATAAAACATTTTGAATCACTAATTTATATAAATCGATTCGAATGGAATTAAATTTCGCGGGTTTCAGAAAAAAATTGGATTATGATTTATAAGTTTTTGCACGATCTTAGAAAATTTTGTTGAACTGTGTAACTTTTTTTTTTTTTATTTTATTTAGTTTTAAGCAAAATTCTTCTTCACGTTGTTGTTGTTTTTTTTTTCTTCTTTGGAATTTTATACGAATTAAGGAATTTTTTGCCTATAAACTTTACACAGAATTTTCTTTGATAAATTTATGGGATAATTTACATAAAAACTGCTATAAAAATCACTATTTTTCGCACGAATTTTAAACGATTTTCACAAAAATGTCTGTCTATAATTTGAGTTCACTTTCGAGGGATTTTTTTTTTTTTCACTTTTCACCAACTATTTTGTCACCGAATTTCGTTGAACAAACCGCCACCGCACAATTTAGAGTTGAACTGAAGCAGAGAAATCGATCAAGCAATTACCAGTTGAAGAGAACCAAAAAGCTTTTTCATCCACCAGCATTGAATTTTGCAACAAAGGTTTTGCTTTTCTATACTGCACATTAAGTGCCAAATCTGCATAAAAGAATTTTTTTATGAGATTTTGTTTATTTGAGAAAAAAAAATTTATATAAAAATATTTACCATTTAATTTGGCACTTTGATGAAAAAACAAAAAAAATCTGCCACACCAAACCGGATAATAGAAAAATTTGCTCTTGAATTTAGTGATTCAAAAAAAAATTTGTTTCAGAATATCACGGCCAGAATTCCAAATTCGTCCAAGGACTAAAATTATGAATTTAAAATTTTCCCAATGTCCTTTGAATAAAAAGTAGTTTATTTTGTCCAAAAGTGTTTTTAATTTAAATTAAATTTCTATATAAAAAAAGGATACAAACAAAAAAAAATATTGTTTGTCAGTAAAAATTAATGAAATTAATTCCTTGTAGAAACTAATTTGAATTTCTGTTGAAAAATACTTACTCCACAGGATAATTATTAAATATTTCAACAAGGATTAAATCCTTAGAAAAAATTAAAAAAAAAACACTTTAAAAAAAAAACTTTCAAAAAAAAAACACTTTCACTTTTTTCACAGAGAGACAACTTTATGCTACAAAGACTTGGCAGAATAATGGCAGAGAATTCTAATGTTTCTCAAATGAAAGCTCGGTTTTTAGAGCGTGATTTTGCATAATTGGCAATCTAACGCCTTTATTCCAAAATCAATAGATTTTTATGTATACTCAAAAAATGTTTGAAAGCATAAATGAGAATAAAGAAAAACAATTGCAAATAATTAAAATAAAGGTGGTGGGTTTGTTTGACGTTTAGATGGCGTTAATAGTCGTGTAAAATATGAATTACAGCATAACTAAATCATGTAGGAATTTAAAAATTTAAAATAAAATTTTATAAATATATTCAAAAAAAATTTGAGGCAAGCGCCAGTACAAATCCCCCCCGCCAAAATCAGACTTTGGGGGTTGAAGAATCAACACACAAGGATGATCCCGCTTGCAAAATTAAAATTACAAAAAAAAAATCATTGTTTTATATCTTTAGCATGGTAGTTTCCCAATAAATTTCCCCGTAAATCTTCAAGCTCATAGTAACTATTACCTAGCTTTCTACGTACACGAGCCTTGACAAAAGTTGGAGCAAGTTTAGCATTGTAACCCTGTTCAAAATTACTCTGCTTAAAATTCCTACGGAAAACCTCTTGACCTACTTCATAGGACACCTCTCTAGCTCTTAGGTTATAGGATCTTTCGTTTCTCTCAAACTGCTTTTGCATCTTTTCAGCAGCCCTTTTACCCATAATTTGAATAGAGTCCTCCCGATCAAAACGTACCGATCTATCTTCCAACATCTCAAGCTGTCGTAGAAGGGGATATGTAGTACCATTGGTAATCATATGTTGACCAAATGCAAGATAATACGGGGATGTCCCAATGGCTGAGTGGACTGCCGACCTTAGGGCACAACAAATGTTGCTGAGCAGTTCATCCCAGTTCTTTTGATCTGGTTTCACATATGATTTTATTGCCGATAAAACAGAACGGTTGACCCGCTCAGAAGCATTTGCTTGAGGGGCATGTACAGCAGTGTAGGTATGGTGAACACCATAACGTTTAAGAAAATCATTAAATTGGTTAGATTTAAATTGCGAACCATTGTCCGATACGATTATTTCAGGGACCCCGAAAGTATGGAAAAGTTCCTGTTCCATATACTTGACGACGACATCTGAAGTAAATTTTTTTACAGCCTTGAGAAAAGGGAATTTTGAATAATGATCTAACACTATGAAAATACCAATGTGCCCTGACCTAGACCTGGGGTATGGTCCTAAAAAATCTACATAGAGCTTTTGGAAGAAACGCTGGGACCCAGTCGTCTTTCCCATAGGTGGTCTTAAAATCTGATTAGGATGTTTGGACGCCTTACAAATTTCGCAAGAATTTATATAATTTTTTACATCTACCGCAAGATTTGGCCAGAAGTAAAATCTACGAATTTTCTCTAATGTTTTATTTATACCACCATGAGCTGACAAAGTGTCATCATGGGCTTTTTGAAGTACTTCTGGTACCATATCTTTTGGTATCCATAATTTCCACGCAAGATCGTCATGCACTTGTTCTCCCGTGGCATGTTCTGTTCGTCTGTACAGGTAACCGTCAACAATCTTTAAGTCAGGCATTTTATCGATATTTTTCCCTATATTTTCAAGTAAGTTTTTATAATTGTCCGATTGAAAGTGTGTGGATTTAAGATCCACGAAGACCCCGCTGTCATTTTCTAAACCAGACAGACTTAAAACACCTAATTCGGACAAGTCCTCGGTATTGGCCCTAGAAAGAGTATCCGGAACTATGTTCTGGGTACCACGCCTATGCTGAATGCTGAATTTATAACCTTGAAGTTTTAAAGCCCATCGAGCAAGCCGCGTACTGAGGTCAGTCTGGGACATGAGCCACTTCAATGACGCATGGTCAGTGATGACAGTGAACTCATGTCCTTCAACATAAGCTCTGAATTTTTTTATACTAAGCAAAGCTGCCAAGCACTCTTGTTCGGTGACTGTATAGTTACGTTGGGCTTGGTTGAGTTTCTTAGACATAAATGCTATAGGAACCTCTTCACCCTCCGCATTCTTTTGCACCAAGACGCTTCCTATCCCAGTTTTACTTGCATCACAATGTATATAGAACGGTTGTGAGAAATCAGGACTATGTAAAACGGGTGCAGTGCTCAAATAGGACTTCAAAATATCAAAAGCTTTTTGGGCTTCATCAGTCCACACAAACTTCTTTTTACCTTTCAGCAAATCAGTTATAGGGGTAGTAACAGCAGCATAATTCCGTATAAACTTCCGGTACCAACCCGTCATTCCCAGAAATCTTCTAACTTGTTTTACAGATCGCGGAACTGGGAAGTCAGTAATAGCAGACACTTTTCCCGGATCTGTCTGAATAACCCCATTACCAACCAAGTGTCCTAAATATTTTACTTCAGGGACACAGAAATGACTTTTTTCAACATTAATGGTCATTCCAGAGTCCTTAATCTTTTGAGCAACAATTCTTAAGACGTCAAGATGTTTTTCGAAAGATTCAGAAATGATCAACAGATCATCGAGATAAACAAACACTTCCGCCCTGAGAGCCGGTGGTATAACCTTGTCCATTAACCGGGACATGGTTTGAGGAGCATTACAAAGCCCAAAAGGCATAACGTTATAATGATATAACGGCCTCCCAGGTACGGTAAATGCTGTTTTATCTCTAGATCCTACATCCAGCGGAATCTGCCAAAAAGCATCTTTGAGGTCCAAGCTAGTTATAAATTCCGCCTTAGGGAGTCGGCTGAGAATACCATCAATTTGTGGAAGGGGATAAGCATCACCTATCGTGACAGAGTTCAATTTGCGGCTATCCAAACAGAGCCTATTTTTCCCTGGCTTCCTATGCAAAACAACCGGTGAAGACCACGCACTGTTTGATTCCTCTATAACGCCTAACGCCAACATTCTGTCCAGCTCATCATAAATGAGTTTTTCCACAGCTGGAGAAACAGGAAAGTGCCTCTGTTTAATGGGCTTAGCATCACCCGTATCAATCACATGACACAGCACACTGGTCTTCCCTAGACCCTCCTTAGCAAATGATGGGAACAATGTGATCACCTGTTGTAACCGCTGTCGCTGAATTTGAGTCAAAGGAATTTGATTAACAATTTCACAAATTGAAGAATTATCAGAGCTACCAAAACGTTCTAAACCAGAAGGAAGTAAATTATACAAATCCCAAAAATCCACGCCTAAAAACAAATTTCTCTCTAAACTGGGTATAATAAAAATCGTAATAATTTTTTCAACCCCCTTAAAACAGATTGTAGTCTCCACAAAACCCACTACGTTTTGACTCCTTCCGTCAGCAGTTTTCACAGAGGATTTTAACTTCCGGTATGGCATACCAGAAATTAAAAAGTTTTGAGCTGCTTCCGATCCAATGCAGCTGATTGAAGCTCCAGTATCCAGCAAACCTAAGAAGTTTTTACCAAAGAGAGTGACCTCAGCATATGGTCTCACGTCACAGGGTTTATCTAAGACAGAGCAAACGAACTTTTTTCTAAACTGCTTAACCTTTTGCCAAAAACTTCGCATACGTAGAGTAGAGCGAGAAGAATTAGGGGTTTCATTAAAAATCCTATCACGAGCTTCGTTATACTCCTTTAACCGAATGTGAAAGGGTTTAAATCTCTGAGGAATATTAGAAAAATCTGTTTTATTATCAGAAACATTTGGTTTTAATAAATTAAAAGTATGTCCGGTAGAATTTGTATTGCCAGTTAAATTAGTGTTATTTACAGTATCGCGTTTAAGAACTGAAATTACACATTGGTCTCTGTTACCTTGTTCTTTATTGGTTTGCGTGCACTTTTCTGTGCACCCAATTTCCCGTTTTTTGAACAAGATTCACAATTTGGTAAATATGTGTCAGGTTTACCGCAACCATAACAAAATATGTTTCTATTTTTGAAACAATGCTGATAAGTATGACCAGCTTCACGGCAGTTCCAACAAGTGATATTTAAAGCCGCTATTTCGTCTACGTCAAATTCTAAAGTATCCTCACTATCGTTTTTGAAATCTTGGTCAACTTCAGAAATTCTTTTCTGAATTGGCTGCGATTTCGAAAAACCATAGCTGGATTTGGGCTGGTTATCAGCCAAGAATTGTTCACGACGACGCAAAACTTTACGAAGCTGTTGGACCGAATCAAATTTAGTATCTAAATACCTCGACTTAGTCTCCGGGAGTAAATTGCGACGCAATGCCTCAACTAAATCATCACCATGCAGTGGAGCCTCCATACGATCCACCAAGTCCATGATGGCTTCATAAAATGCATCAAAAGGCTCGTTAGATTTTTGCTTACGGGCTCGAATTAACTCCCGATAATCTTCATCCGAACGAATATCTCTATACTGCTCACGCAGAGCTTCACAGAAATCTACCCACACAAAAGGGTATTCCCTTTTATGATAACGCCAGTACCACTCACTAGCTTTACCGTCAAATAACAAATTGGCGTAATCGCATAACACCTCAAAATTACCCCTCAAAGATCTTTTGGTCAATGATTTTATCCGATAAATAAATTTGTCAACGGGCATACAATTCGGGGTGCCCGAAAATTTCATTTTCCAATTGGATATAATATTAATGACTCTATCTGGACGGAAAAAGTCATAAGAGGAGGACGTATTAGACGCAGATGTCTGATATCGTGGGACAGCACCATTAGCTTCATATTGTTCTCGTGAGGACGAGCTAGAGTCACTAGCTGGCTGAAGACCTAGTAGCTCACGGAACGTTTGCTGCTCTACCGCAGGTAGAGTAGGCATCTGTGGCGAATTATGCTCTACAGCAGGTGGTGGCTGCCTTAGAGTCAAATTTGACTGAATTGAAGGGGGTGGCTGTCTCAGATCTACAGTCTGATAATTTGGTGGTGGTAAATTTAAATTTGAGCTAACATTCGGTGGCTGATTAAGATTTAATTCTGCCATGCTGGCTTGTAAATTAGATTTTACCAAGTCCGCAATTTGACTATTTAAGCCAGCAAGGAACTGAGCCTGCTGAGCAGCAAGAATGGTTGAAATCATATCTCTAAGAGATTCATTTTGCTCAGTATTTGAACGTACATTTGAATTTTCACGATTTGAAGTATTCAAATTAGCATTAGGTATAACCTGATTAGAGGTAGACGCTCCTGCACTATCTGTTGTAGGATTTCCAACAAAAGATCGATTGTGCTGGTCAACAGATTGAGATTGAGCCTGGCTTCTATTTGTAGAACGAGTCTGAATAGGGGTAGCACCTTGACCTGGAGGATCATTCACAATTCGTGTGTTACAGAGGGGACAATATGGTCTGGTTTTTAAACACTTCGAAAGACAAGCCTTGTGAAATATGTGATTGCAACAAGTTTGAATCAAAAGTGTCTTCGAAGTAATAGACTCTCCACATGCTCGGCATAATGGATGTTTATCAACAGGCTGGGCTGCACCAGCTGCCTGAAGTTCATCGTCACCAGTCATGTTTAAAAATTATTAAATTTTAACAAAAAAAAAAATAAATAAAATAGAAAATAAAAAATAATGACCCAAGTCAATAAAAAAAAATAATTTTATGAAATTAATTAAAATTGTAAAATAAAAATAATAAAAAAAGTTATATTGACCGATGTAAAATAAAAAAATAGACTTTGCACAAAATTCAAATGGCAAAAAAACAATAGAACAAAGATTTCACTTTGTTTTAATTTAATTAAAATTATAAAAAATTAAAAATTTATTTTTTCTAATTTTCAAAAATAAAAAGGAAAAACCAAAAATATTGATTTTTAAAAATAAAACTAACAAGGGAAGTCTCCCTGGTGTCACCCTCCGATCTTCATGAAATTTGGATATGTTGTTAAGAACGAAAATTAATTCGACACGTATTTTTTTTTAGCGGCCCAAACTCATTTTTAGGGGTCGTCGATTTGTATGGGGGGAAATTGACCTTTTTCAGTTTTTTACGATTTACGCCTATTTAAACAAAATTAATATAGACATATGTGGTATCAGATTAAAGGTATTAAAAATATCTATCTCGTGGTGCTAACAACGGGCCAAAGAATTTAATATTTTTCGATTTATTAACAAAAATGTCCTAAAATTTTGGTATTTTACTCAATATGACGAAAAGTTGTGCATGTTTGGACACGTTCTTAGCACACGTAAATAGGTTTTCAAAAGACCTTTCATTTGGTATGTAACATGACTAGGTTTCTTTGCATAATATTGGAGATAAACGAAAAAAACTGAAAAATGGCCTTGTCTTCCCCCCTCCTTTTTACCCCCTAAATATGAATTTGGGCCGCTAAAAAAAAATACATGTCCCTTTATTTTTTCTGATCTACAAAATAAAACCAATTCCACAAAGATCCGCGGGTGACACTAGGGAGACTTCCCTTGTAAGTGAAATAAAATTTGGTTTATATTTCACTTGGAAAAGGAAATAGAAAAAAATAAACAAAAATTCCGGGTATGTATGTAGCTATAACAACAGGAAACTTAAAATTTCTTATAAAGTGTTACCACATAAAATTATGAGCACAAAATATTATGTTGCTAAAACATTAACATATGCTCGGAAAAAAAAAATTTGATCATACGTCGTGGTGTCTATGTTAATTGAGTAACATAAATATACAAAACAAAAAGACGATTATGTCTGCTTGCTGATAGACACACAGATCGATTAGAACTATTAGTACCTATCGTATGTTGAATACGAATGGTATAAAAATATGCAAATTAAAACTTCGCTAGTTTTAATTAGATTTAATGTACCTTCAAAAATATTGAAATATTTTATTTTCGGAAAAAAAAATTAAATGTCTCGTATATCTAAAGAGACAAATTCTCATAAAAAATTAGTTTTTATGAAAATGAAAAATTAAGTGTGATACAAATTTGTATCTTTATTTCTTTTTAAAATTAAATGTGTGTATTCTACACGACATATAACTAATAAAAAAAATAAAGCAATCTCAAAAATAAGTTTACAAAAAAAATTACGAGTATCTGGTAGATAATTTTTTATTTTTAATCCAGACAAATTAGAAAACGAAAAAAAGTTTTATATAAAAAAATTGTAAAACAATTTTGATTACAAAAAAAATAATATGATTATTTGGAATAAAATTTCAGAAAAATATGAAAAAAAAAAAAAAATTATGAGAAATTGATTTCAAAAATTTTACTAAAATTTCTAAAAAAAAATAAATAAAAATTAGTTCTTTCGCAACAGTTTTGTTCTCAAACAATTTTTAGAATATTTTGGATTTACAACTTCGTGTTGTCTTAACCCGTCTATCAAAACTAAAAACAACAACTTGACAAAAAAACTCAAAAGAAAAATTTTGCTTTTAAGGGAACAAAAAAAAATTAGAAAAAAATGTAAAGCAACTTGCTTTATTAAAAAAAATAAAAATTCAAATCGACTCGATCAACCCGATTTGAATAAGCTGAAAATCAAAATTATTAATTAAAAATTATAAAAAAAAATTAAAAAAAAAAAAAATATGCAAAAACACACTTGAAAAAAAAATGTTTTTTTAGAAAAAACTAAAATTGAAAAATTAACTATCAATTTCATGTTAACTGTTTTGATTCTTTTACTAATGGTTTAAAATCGTTGTGGGAAAAAAACTAATAAAAAAACTTTATAAAATCAAGAGGGAAATAATATTGAAAAAGAAAAATAGAAAATTATAGAAAAGATTTTTATTGTTATGGTAAGGTTTCATGAAATTTAAAACCTATAATTCCAACAACAATATTAATAAGTTAACTTGTTTAAACTACACATTACAATGGTCAGACTTAGCTTTTACATCCAGGATCTGTATTCCTAAAAATAATTAGCAGATTTCACAAATTAACTGGGATAGATATTTAGATATAAATAACAGAAAAATAAAAGGTGGTAATTGAGAAGCGTGTAGCATTAGATCAAAAACGAAATCCATAAGATTTTCTGTTACTCGGAAAAAATAGAAAAAAACAAAATCGTAAGAAGTTAAAGAAAATATTAAAAACAGAAAAATTAAAAGTGAAAAGTTAAAGAAAATACTAATAGCAAAAAGGAAAAAAAATTAAAAGAAAACAAAAAATAAAAATTTAGGAAATAGAAAAAAAAAACTGGAAGAATAGGAGCCGAGCAAAATTATTCTAAATTGCTGAAGGCAAATTAAAAGGTGGATATAAAAAAAATAATTTTACTTGCTCGGGCCCCACGTTGGGAGCCAAAAATTTATATTGTAGCATATCACGTGTAGTTTTTGGTTGGCAGATGGTAGGGTGAAGCAGAGCTAAAAGGGCACACTTTTTCACCAGCCTTATTGCTCGTCGGAGGGGAGGTTCGAAACTTTTGCCGCCTCTGTGCCAACTAGCCACAAACACAAATTTATTTTTACTAGTGTGCATTGTAGAAAGGAAAGAAAAGTAGGAAATGGAAACGGACCTGAATTCATAAAGTATCTTGAAAAGTTGTAAAAATTGTGTTGTGACCTGATGTTATTGTCACAACCATTTTGCCCTCCCAGCCTTGATCATAAATAAAAACCTGAAAAAGAAATACATTATGATCCCAATTCCACCACAACGATTCCCCCAAAAGTTTAAATCAAAACAGTATCAATTTAAAATTATTCACAAATCATTATGATTTATTTATAAAAAAAAATCATTTAAAAACAAAATAAAAAGTTATAATGAGAATTAAATTAACTTTAAGAATATTTGGTTTTATAAAATTCATTAAGAAACCGGAAAAAAAATTAATAAATAAAAATTTATAAATATGAAAAAAAAATCAAAAATAAAAATACATTTTTTTTTTTTAAAAAAAAATATAAAATTATTTATAAATGATAAATAATATGGATTTTTAATAAATGAAACTATTTTATAAGGGACAAAATATAACGCTTTAGTGTTTCATGGGTTAATTTTTGTAAAATCGGTCATTGACCCGAAGAGAGATATTCAAAATTTTAATAACGCGAAAATTAAATTAACCAGCTTGAAATTTTTATTAGAAATTAATGGCATTCATTGAAAATTATTAATATTTTATAAAAAAACAAAAATTTAATTAATCAATCATTAATTTAAGCAAAAAAACTTAATTATTTAATTTAATTTTCATTGTTTCAAGCTGGTCACTTTCATTTTATTATTTAAATATTCTCAACAAAAAAACTAGAACAGATGTTCAAAAAAAAAAAAACTCAAAAAAAATATAATATGTATGTAAATCTCAACTGATAGTTAAACCGTGCAGACGTTGTGAAATGAATTCTCCGCCAAAAACTTTGTGTGCAAAATGTTATCATTCAGCAAAAACAAATTTTATTACTTGTCATATTTGTCGAGGAAAGGTGCATTATATTTGTGCTAAACTTGATGAAAAGTTGTGCGAGCTTTTTAAAAACAATAAGAATATTGTTTTTAATTGCGATGATTGTTTGAAGGTGTCGTTGGATTTAGTTGCAAATATTTCTTCATTGTCCACTGAAATAAGAGAACTTAAAAAACCAACAACAATAATAAGTGATGATGTGAAAGAGATAAAGCAAAAGGTTAACGAACTTGTAAATCGTGGCCTTGAACAATCAAAAAATCAACAAAAAACTATTTTTTCTAATCGTAATATTGCTACTTCTACAAAGAGTGTAAATGCAAATCAACTAACACGAAATAATGTTGTTGGTGGTCCTAGTGTAGACAATAAACGAATGGACGATGATGTGAGTTCTATTGCTTCTTATCCTACTGCTTCAAACATGGGTGAGACTGATAACGAACAAAATGAATGGAGGAGTGTGCGTAGACGCAGACGAAAAAATCGTATAATTGCCTTTGGTGAGAATACAGCAGAGGATCTTGATGTTATACCAACAAAGAAATTTTTACATATTTCTTCTTTCAAAACTTCGGTTACTGCAGAGCAAATTATTTCGTATATTGAATCAAATACAGAGATTGGTAAGCAACATATTGAATGTACGAGGCTCGTTAAGAAAGATGTGGATGTTGAAACTCTTAAGCATGTAAATTTTAAACTAGGCATTTCAGATTGCTTTTACAATGATATTATTAAATCTACATTGTGGCCTGTAAATGTAAAATTACGCCCTTTTGTTTTTTTCGAACGAAAACCGGCAGAGTTGCCAGTCGCTTAAAAAAGTTCTCTGATTTAAAAATCTATTATCAAAATGTCTCGGGAATGCGTACAAAATCCCATAAATTGTACGATTTTTCATCTCAATGCGATTTTGATATTTTTGTAATTGTTGAAACTTGGTTGAATGCAGATTTTCTAGATGGTGAATTCTTCAATCCAAGGTTTTATAATGTATACAGGAAAGATCGAAGTGCTGTATTAACTGGATGTTTATTAGGAGGGGGAGTCTTAATTGCTGTAAAAAAAGAATTAAACTCCTATTTATGCTCAACGCTTGTAATCGATAACTTATTGGACCAATTATTTGTTATACTTCCATCTGATAGTGGTATGATTTGTTTGGGTGTATCTTATATACCACCTAGTAGCCAATATAGTTTATATTCATCTCATATTGATAACGTTAATTATTTGTACACTAGCATGGATGTAAATACTCGTTTTTGTATATTTGGAGTTTTAATTTACCAGACATAATTTGGTCTGAATCTTTTTATGAAGAATTATTACCATCTAACATTAACAAAGATTATGAAATGTATGTTATTGATAATTTTATGGATTTTGGTCTCATTCAGGTAAATAATGTTTTCAATAGTTTAAATAGAATCTTAGATTTGTTTTATATTCCATCTAATCTCAAGTATGTCGTTTATGAGTGTTTACATCCATTCTCTCCTATAAATGCCCATCACTCTGCATTAATTATTGAATTAGAAAACTATAATTTTATCAAATGTTCTACCAATTTTAATGAAAAAATTTTCGATTTTAATTCATGTAATTTTGATGTTTTAAATTCCGCCTTAAGTAATGTTGCTTGGTCAGAGGTATTTTTTGCTAATGATACTAGCACATGCTATGAACTTTTTTTAAATAACTTTCTTGAAATTTGTCATAAAAATATTCCGCTAAAGAATAAAAAGTCTTTAAAGCATCCATGGTACACGAAGGGATTAAAGAAAATTAAAAATCAACGTAATAAGTTGCATAAGCGTTATCTTACTACAGGTTGTTTAGAAGCTCAAAGCCAATATATTTTGCGAGAAAGGGAATTTAACTTCTTAAATAAATTTTTGTATAAACAATACATCTTAAAAATTGAAACCGATATTAAATCTAATCCAAAATCTTTTTGGACATTTATAAGGTCTAAAAAACAATCGTCTGATATACCATCCTCGATGATTTATGGAAATCAGACTTCGGACAATCCTCAAGATATTGTAAATCTTTTTGCAGACTATTTTAAATCAGTTTTTGAAGATAATGTTTCTTTGAACAATGCATCATATGATAATTTAACACTTTCTAGTAATCTTAATTTAGGGCATTTAAGTATTTCGGAAAATGATGTTTTTCAAGGAATTTCTGATGTGAAAAATTCTTTAAGCAAAGATGCTGATGGTTTATGTTCATTTTTAGTTAAAAAATGTGCATCCTCACTTATTTGCCCGCTTATGAATATTTTTAATAAATCTTTAACAGAAGGTGTTTTCATCGACCGTTGGAAGTTTACATACATAACCCCTATTTTTAAATCAGGGCGGAAAAATAATGTGAGTTGTTATAGATCAATTTCCAAATTAACTGTGGTTTCAAAGATTTTTGAACACATAGTCTTTAAAAAACTGTATTTTGCAACAAAGTCATTGATAATTTCAGAACAGCATGGATTTCGTGCTGGAAAGTCTACTATCTCTAATTTATCTGTTTTCTCTGACTTTTGTATTTCGTCTATTGAACATGGGTTTCAAGTTGAGACTATTTATACAGATTTAACTAAAGCTTTTGATAAAGTGTCACATTTTTTGTTATTGAAAAAATTACATAAAATTGGTATTCATTCTAATTTTTATGATTGGATTCTTTCATATCTTCAGAATAGAGTTTGTATTGTAAGTATTGAAGAATTTACATCTGTTCCCTATGTACAAACCTCGGGAATTCCTCAAGGCAGTATTTTAGGTCCTTTGCTTTTTAATATTTTCATTAATGATATATGTTCCTGTTTTAAATATTCTAATTTTCTACTATATGCAGATGATTTAAAAGTCTTCTTAAAAATAAAAACTTTAGAAGATGCTGAAAAATTGCAATCTGATATTAATCGTTTGTTTTCATGGTGTATAAATAACAGGTTATCATTTAATTTGAGTAAATGTGCTAATGTTACTTATTCTCATGCTCGTCATCCGCTCGTTGTTTTTTTCAATATTGGTAATTCCCCAATTCAAAAAGTTGATGAAATTGATGATCTAGGAATAGTTTTTGATTCCAAATTAAGTTTTATAACACATTTGGAAAAAATAATTCCTAAAGCATACTCCATGCTTGCATTTATCAAAAGAAGCAGCAATGATTTCTCGGATCCTTGCACTCTGAAAACTTTGTTCGTTACTTTTGTAAGATCAAAGTTGGAATATGGTGCAATGATCTGGAGCCCTTATGCACAAAAACACATTGATCGTGTTGAAAAAATTCAAAAAAAATTTGTTAAGTATGCATTAAAGCAAGTAAAATTTAGTGACCCTATACCGTCATATAACGAACGTAGCCTACTGATTGGTTTAGAAACGCTTGAGATTAGACGAAATGTACAGGCAATGTTGTTTATTTTTGATATTGTAAATGGTAAAGTCGATTGTCCTGACTTACTGGAAAAAATTCCTTTCAATGTACCGTGTAGGAATCTTCGTCATCAATTTTTATTTTATATTGAACTTCATCGTTATGAATACGTTCTAAATAGTCCTTTTATTAGAGCTTTAATTCTTTTTAATAAATTACCTAATGATGTGTTGGTGGAATTTAATACATCAAAAGAATATTTTAAATCTTCCCTTTTTTATATTATGAGAAAACATAATTAATGTATATATTTAAATAATATGTTATTTTTTTAATTTTAAACTAGAATAAGTTTTCATAGTCTGTAAGGAACTTTTGTTCTAGAGACTAATAAATAAATAAATAAATAAATAAATAAATAAATATGTAACAAAACTGACTTACTCTGACATTTGATGCTCCCACGACGAAGGTACCTTCGAAGAGTTCTGCATTAAGTGTTGTTGTTGTTGGTGATGTTTTAATAACTCTTAACTACTCTTGCTTATTAAAGTTTTTTAAGAGGCATGTTGCTAGGAAATGTTTAGCAACATTTTGTTGTTAATTTCAAAATAACTAAGAGAGTTTTACTTGTGTTTTAATATGGGTGATTTTAAATTTTGTTTTAATATTGGTAAATTATACCATGAAACACTTTACACTAGTATAGGGTCGTATAATATTAAAGGGAAAAGGATATAATTTTTAGTTTATATAAAAACACTTTTAATTATGATTTTGATTATTTTTGATTAATTCACAGCATCTGCATTATTAAGAGTAAATCCATATACATGTTGCATTAAAGATTTTTTTGGGGCATTGCCATATCAAACAAATAGACAAGAGCTCAAGCAAAATCTAATGTAAATATGTATATACGAATGTGTATGGTTTTACTAGCAATTAATGCAATTACATTGAAACACCAAAAATTTAAAATAACTTGAACAAGTGTTTAACACCAACCGACAATTATTCGGTTTTCAAGAAATAGAAAAAATATAAAAATTAACATCCTTTTAAAACATTTTTAAAGCAAAAAAAAAATAATTAAAATTAATTAAAATAAAAAAAACATAATTTCGGAAAATTAGCACTACCACGAATGATTTTAAATACGATTTTGAGATAATTTGGAAGCAAATTATAAATTAAAATAAAACATTTTGAATCACTAATTTATATAAATCGATTCGAATGGAATTAAATTTCGCGGGTTTCAGAAAAAAATTGGATTATGATTTATAAGTTTTTGCACGATCTTAGAAAATTTTGTTGAACTGTGTAACTTTTTTTTTTTTTATTTTATTTAGTTTTAAGCAAAATTCTTCTTCACGTTGTTGTTGTTTTTTTTTTCTTCTTTGGAATTTTATACGAATTAAGGAATTTTTTGCCTATAAACTTTACACAGAATTTTCTTTGATAAATTTATGGGATAATTTACATAAAAACTGCTATAAAAATCACTATTTTTCGCACGAATTTTAAACGATTTTCACAAAAATGTCTGTCTATAATTTGAGTTCACTTTCGAGGGATTTTTTTTTTTTTCACTTTTCACCAACTATTTTGTCACCGAATTTCGTTGAACAAACCGCCACCGCACAATTTAGAGTTGAACTGAAGCAGAGAAATCGATCAAGCAATTACCAGTTGAAGAGAACCAAAAAGCTTTTTCATCCACCAGCATTGAATTTTGCAACAAAGGTTTTGCTTTTCTATACTGCACATTAAGTGCCAAATCTGCATAAAAGAATTTTTTTATGAGATTTTGTTTATTTGAGAAAAAAAAAATTATATAAAAATATTTACCATTTAATTTGGCACTTTGATGAAAAAACAAAAAAAATCTGCCACACCAAACCGGATAATAGAAAAATTTGCTCTTGAATTTAGTGATTCAAAAAAAAATTTGTTTCAGAATATCACGGCCAGAATTCCAAATTCGTCCAAGGACTAAAATTATGAATTTAAAATTTTCCCAATGTCCTTTGAATAAAAAGTAGTTTATTTTGTCCAAAAGTGTTTTTAATTTAAATTAAATTTCTATATAAAAAAAGGATACAAACAAAAAAAAATATTGTTTGTCAGTAAAAATTAATGAAATTAATTCCTTGTAGAAACTAATTTGAATTTCTGTTGAAAAATACTTACTCCACAGGATAATTATTAAATATTTCAACAAGGATTAAATCCTTAGAAAAAATTAAAAAAAAAACACTTTAAAAAAAAAACTTTCAAAAAAAAAACACTTTCACTTTTTTCACAGGGAGACAACTTTATGCTACAAAGACTTGGCAGAATAATGGCAGAGAATTCTAATGTTTCTCAAATGAAAGCTCGGTTTTTAGAGCGTGATTTTGCATAATTGGCAATCTAACGCCTTTATTCCAAAATCAATAGATTTTTATGTATACTCAAAAAATGTTTGAAAGCATAAATGAGAATAAAGAAAAACAATTGCAAATAATTAAAATAAAGGTGGTGGGTTTGTTTGACGTTTAGATGGCGTTAATAGTCGTGTAAAATATGAATTACAGCATAACTAAATCATGTAGGAATTTAAAAATTTAAAATAAAATTTTATAAATATATTCAAAAAAAATTTGAGGCAAGCGCCAGTACACTTCAACGCCACATGAAAGTAGACCATCAAGTGAACAAAATCACCAAAGGGTTTTGCAAAGTCAGTTCGGATTTCTTTTTTATAGCCCACTGAAGTTTTCATTTTTTTATCAAAGGCGTTTGGAAAACGTCACAAATACTATAATAAGAACACTTCTGAGCTTCAAAATATGATTTGATGTCTTCAGTGAAATTTTATGGCGGTTCTTTTCTTAGAACATTTTAACCCTCTAACTGCCATTTTAAGGGGTCATTTTAGTCCTTTTTCAAAAACTAAACACAGAAGTCTAATAAAACGTCCATCTAGAGGGTTAAAATGTTTTACAAATATTTTCCTCATAAAATTTCACTAGGGGTTGTCAAATGGTAAAAGTTTGTGCGACATGCGCAAAGTGCTTAAAAAGGGTCAAGTATAAATAATCAATGTTTGTTATTTTTTTTTTTACCAAAGCTGTGTTAAACAAGTAAAAAAGTTAAATTCGGCCTTGCCGAATGTAGTGATACCCTCCACAATTTCAAAAAGATTATTGCAAACAACTTTATTTAAAAGGAAATTACTTTTGAAAAAAAAAAAAATTGAAAAAAAAAATTTCCGCGAAAAAAAATTTTGGTAAAAAAAATCCGCGATTTTTTTTTGTCAAAAAATATGTTCGTACTTGTTTAAATACCATTTGGTGTTCAATTATGTTCACATATGTCAACCATAAGCCGAATTAAAGCATTTTGCATTTTTAGGTTGTGAATGTACTGAAATTTTTGAGGTGTGCTTACATTTTCGTTCATAACTTTTGAACCGCTGAACCGATATCGCTCAAATGCAATACCAAACTTCTCGGGAGAACTTCCAATATATGTGTTAAGTTTCAGTCATCTCTGTGCAATATTTTGTCCGCGAGAGCATTTTCCACAGACAGACAGACAGACAGACAGACAGACGGACAGACGGACAGACGGACAGACGGACAGACGGACAGACGGACAGACGGACAGACGGACAGACGGACAGACGGACAGACGGACAGACGGACAGACGGACATCGCTAGAATGTCTTAAAATCGATCGGGCATCATGAATATATATACTTTATGGGGTCCCAGACCGATATTTCGATGAGTTACAAACGGAATGACAAACTTATATATACCCTCTATCACTAAGTGGAGGGTATAAAAATATCGACAAAAAACAGTGCGAATATACTTTTGAGCTAAAAATGATGTTCTGGTGTGTTTTATAAAATTTTATGATGATTCTTTTCTTTGACCAAATTAACCCTCTAGCTCCCGTTTTAAAGGGTCATTTTTGTCCTTTTTTAAAAGAAATACAAAAAAGTCTATAAAAAGGCAGTTAGAGGGTTAAAATGTTTTACAAATATTTTCTGCATCAAATTTTACTAGGGCACGTCTAAGATAGAAAGTTCTTCCATCATAAAGAAAATGCTTAAAAATTTTAAAGTATTCAAATTTTTTTTATATATTTTTTTTGGGCCGAAATAAAAAAAAAAACAAGTAACAAAGTTAAATTCGACTTTGTCGAATGTATTAAGTAATACCCTCCACTATGTAAAAACTTTATTTGCAAAAAAAAAAAAACAAAAAAAAAATAAAAAAAAGAAACCGCGAAACAAATTTTTTGTTAAAAAAAATCATCGAAAATGTTTTTTTTTTTTAATATGTTTGTACTTGTTTAAATACCAACCGGTGATCAATTCTGTTCACATGTGTCGACCAGCAGCCGAATTTTTAGGTTATGTTGAATGTACCACAATTTTCGAGGTATTTTTATATTTTCGTTCATAACTTTTGAACCGCTGAACCGATTTCGCTCAAATGCAATACAAAACTAATTAGGGCAAGAACAAGTAAATATGCTAAGTCTTAGTTATATCTGTTTAATACTTTGCCGTGACAACCATTTCCACAGACGGACAGGCATCGCTAGAATGTCTTAAAATCGATCACTGATCAATAATATATATGGGGGTTTTCGTGTCAACTGACACAACTTTTGATCCCGATCTACTATCCTATTGGATAGCAGTGCAGACACAATTTTTCAACGAGATCTGTCAAGGACTCTCTGAGTTAGAGGGGTCGAAATTTTACATTTTGGCCAAGAAGTGTTTATTCTCATCCATATAACTTCTTACCAATTATTTTTAGCAAAATGTGTCCCAAACAGTTTAGATAGCTTTTTCTTCAATCTTGCGAAAAAAAAAAATATAAAGAAATAAAAAAAAAAAAATAGTTTGATTTTTTTTTTTTAATCCAAAACTTGTTTGACTTTTTTGTCAAATCGGGCCCACCTAATTCTTATTCGCCTCAAATATATTTTTGCTCCACCAACAAATTTCCGCTAGAACGGCATCACGCAATTTTTTCTTAAGATATCTGATATGGTGATCACGGCCAAAGTATACCAATACCAAAACAAACTAACCAATTTGGTATTGCATTTGAGCAAAATCGGTTCAGCGGTTCAAAAGTTATGAACAAAAATGTAAGAACACCTCGAAAATTGTGGTACATTCATCATAACCTAGTAACACAAAATGCTTTCATTCGGCTGCTGCTTAACACATGTGAACAGAATTGATCACCGAATGGTATCTAAACAAGTACAAACATATTTTTTTACAAAAAAAATATTTTCGTCGAATATTTTTTTTACCAAAATTTTTTTTTTTGTCGATTTTTTTTAAATGTTTGTTTTGTTTTTTAGCATGTAAACTTTTTTACATTGTGGAGGGTATCAATACATTCGCCAAAGTCAAATTTAACATTTTTATTTGTTTTTTTTTTATTTCGGCCCAAAAAAAAAATAAAAAAAAGATTGAATAAGTACTTTACAATTTTTAAGCATTTTCTATATGCTGGACGAACTTTCTGTCTTAGTCGTGCCCTAGTAAAATTTGATGCAGAAAATATTTGTAAATTATTTTAACCCTCTAACTGCCTTTTTTTATAGACTTTTTTTGTATTTCTTTTAAAAAAGGACCAAAATGACCCTTTAAAACGGGAGCTAGAGGGTTAATTTGGTCAAAGAAAAGAATCATCATAAAATTTTATAAAACACATCAGAACATCATTTTTAGCTCAAAGGTATATTTGCACTGTTTTTTGTCGATATTTTTTAACACTGCTTTGGTAAAAAAAAAATAACAAACATTGATTATTTATACTTGACCCTTTTTAAGCACTTTGCGCATGTCGCATAAACTTTTACCATTTGAAAACCACTAGTGAAATTTTATGAGGAAAATATTTGTAGAACATTTTAACCCTCTAAATGGACGTTTTATTAGACTTCTGTGTTTAGTTTTTGAAAAAGAACTAAAATGACCCTTAAAATGACAGTTAGAGGGTTAAAATGTTCTAAGAAAAGAACCGCCATAAAATTTCACTGCAGACATCAAATCATATTTTAAAGCTCAGATGTGTTCTTATTATAGTATTTTTGACGTTTTCCAAACGCCTTTGATAAAAAAATGAAAACTTCAGTGGGCTATAAAAAACAAATCCAAACTGACTTTGCAAAACCCTTTGGTGATTTTGTCCACTATATGGTCTACTTTTATATGGCGTTGAAGGCATTGAGGCTCAATGCGATGACCCAAAATTTGTTGCACAGTGTAACCAACAAAAATATTTAAAACAATTTTACATACGATAGTCCATTGGACTACAACAATATGTTTTTTGTGTTGTTGTTGTGAGAAATAAACCATATTAGGGTTATTCATCACATGGCGTGCCAACCATTATGTTCAAATTCTGATTAATTTTTATTAAAAAATAAAAATTGTTTTATTCGACCTTTAAAATATTATATTTTGAGGATGTTTATTCTGGCTCGAGGTCATTATTTTCTTTTCTAATTAAAACCATGATATTCTCATAGCATAACTTTCAAGAAAATTATTTTTTTGTTTTAAATTTATTTATGTTGGTCATTTTTGCAAGACTTAATCAATCATCTTTCTAATTCTCATTGTAAATAGAGGCGAATATGTATTAATATTCTAGTTTGTGCACAAACGATTTGTCATTAGACTCGTTTGCTACTTTATAGTAAATCGTTTCTATTTTTGCTAAATAATCTTGACAATGGAATCTTGACAAATTCCGAAACACGTGTCGATTAAGTCTTGCAAAAATGACCAACATAAATAAATTTAAAACAAAAAAAAAATAATTTTCTTGAAAGTTATGCTATGAGAATATCATGGTTTTAATTAGTAAAGAAAATAATGACCTCGAGCCAGAATAAACATCCTCAAAATATAATATTTTAAAGGTCGAATAAAACAATTTTTATTTTTTAATAAAAATTAATCAGAAATTAAAAGAAATCTTTTTAATTTTCTTGGCAAAATCATGTTAACAAAAATTATTACAAAATCTTTAAATCAAGATTACAAAAAAATTTAATAATAGAATAAATAAAATGTTTAATTAAAAAAATAAAATGTTAAAAAAAAATCTAATTTAATAATGTATTTTTTTAAGGAGAATGTAAAATCCGTCACCAAAAAATCATAAAATTGTTGATAAAGTTGTTTTGAAACAAATTGTAGAATATATATTTAATATTTGTATTAGTAGTGATGTAAGATATCGATTCTATTAAAAAATTCACTAAGTGGCAATAATCAGTATCTTTGGAAAGATGGCAACACCTAACATTTGTGTCTAAAATATAGACCACGTCTGGCAATGTTTGCAAAAATAAGTACTTACAAGGGAAGTATCTCAACCCTTATGCACCGATTTGCATGAAACGTAAAATATATGTAAAAGAGAGAATTCTAAGGTTGGGGTGTCTCGGCTTATCGGCCATATCGGGGATTTAGGGGTTCAAAACATGAGTCAAAAAATGGCGAAAAAATCGTTTTTTGGATTTTTCAGCCATTTCTTTCTCAGAAACTATATGATGTTTACATATGAGAAGAAAGGTTTTTTTAATGCCTATCCAACGGTATAATCTTGTAAAAGTTTTTCTTCGTTAAATACATTTTTTATAAAAATGTGTAAATTTTGGGGGGTATTTATATGAAGACATAGACCTACGATATCCATATGAATACGAAATAATCTTTATTAAATTTAATTCGACATATATTTTTTCTCTAGACGATATTCCTGTTAGTTCGGGAGTTATAGGAATTTTCCCGGAGGTCCACATTGTTTCATAAGGGGACAACGAAATTTTGAGACACTGATATGGCCGATAAGCCGAGACACCCCAACCTTAAAATCGTCTCTTTTATATATATTTTAAGTTTCAGGCAAATCGGTTCATAAGGGTTGAGATACTTCCCTTGTTAGATCAGAATTGATGAAGGAGAGGAAGAAGAATAATGATTACTAAAAATAAAAGTTTGTTTACACATAATTACAATAACAACTCTTCTGTTAGAAAAAACAACAGCAACAACCACCCTCGAATTGAAAAAATCAGATTTAGTTGATACTTGCTTAACAGCCTACTTGGCGTACACTCAAAAAAATAACTTAGTCAAAATATTAGTAAAAGGTGTTGTAATTTACGTCAACTAAGCTTTCGCAAAAAAAATTGTAAAAATTGAATTTTTACAGAACTTTTTTGTACTTTACTATTGGTAAAAAACAACAATTTTTTGATATTTTTTGGTATTTTTACTATATATTTTTGCAAGTTTTTTTTTTTATTTTACAGTAATTTTAGCAGAAATTTTAGTATTGTCGTTAAAAAAATGGTAATTTTTATTTTTTAAGGTTGATTTTTTACCAAAAAAGAAATGGTATTGTTGTAATTTTATCATTTTTTTCTTAATTTTTTGGTTAGCAAAATAGTTTTGCTAATATTACTAAAATTTTTGCAACGTCCAAAACTACAAATTTTTTTGGTAATTTTAACCATAATTTTTGCTAGTTTTACAATATTTTTTTTTTGAGTGTATCAGTCTAGAGTGATTGTACGTTACAAGCAGTTAATAGCAAAGTATTACAGATGATGATTTCAATCCTTGTCGGCTGCGATCTGTTAATAATTTTCACATATAGAGTTCTACACTCAAAAAAATACGTTAGTTGATTTACTAATTTTTTTTTTTGCTAATGCTAGTTAGCTAACTTTTAGCAAATTTTTAGTTGAGATTAGCATGTTAGCAAAAAATTCTTGTAAACTTCATTTAGCAAATTAGCAATTTTAAACAAACTTTGAACTAATTTCTTTTGCTAAATTTGAAATTGAGTTGACAACATTTTTACAACATTTTTTGCTAACATTAGTAAAAATAAATGGTAAATTTTTTTTTATTTTCAGAAAACTTAAAATGGCGCTATCTCGGAAACTAAGCCAGATAGAGCAAAATGGAGGGCATTTTTGGTTCTTAGAAAATCCATACCTTGGCGGGTCCTCTTCACATGTGTGGACCCTAATGGAACCTAACTTTGGATCCAAAAAAGTTAGCATTCCCGAAAATTTTAAAATGCTTATATCTCGGTAAATATTGCCGACACAACGAAAAGTCCAAAAGAAAAATAACCAAAAGCTCTCCGAGTAATATTTTTGAAGTTATCGAGTTTTTTAATTCTCAAGACCCCAGTGATCCCCTAAAATCACGCATCTCAAAAACTAAGCAAGGTAGAGCGAAACGGACAAAAATTTTGGATCAAAAACTATGACGATTTTTATGGAACCCAACTAGGTCTAGGACCATCGGGGTCTGGACCTATTGGGTCCGAACCCAATGGGGTCCTCAAATGTGTATGAACTAAGTTCAAAAAAAAAAAAAAAATCAGTTAACTAATTATTGGCAAAACATTTTTGCTAACTTTAGCAAAAAAATTGTGGGTTCAAAATCAGCAAATTTTCCTGTAGGTTTACAAGCTTTTTTTGCTAACTTTACAGTTTTTTTTTTTTGAGTGTATTGACTATTAACTGAATAAATTTGACATTAAAAGTTTTTCTGAAGATTATTATAACTGGATAATCTTAAATTTTTAGAAAAATTAAAATTTTTCTTTCACACTTTTCTCAATTCAAAACCATATCGTGAACCTATATTCAAAATATGCCAACTCAAATTTGACGGAAATGAGTTTCCGATGGCAAATAGCTCCCCTATGTAATACCTATCTGCCATAAAAATTTCAGAGCAAAAAAATAATTTGTTGTCGTTTTACATCCATTTTTGTTATTCTGCTAACTCAAAGTACATATTTTTTTGGTGGAAATAAATGCCAAAACTCCCATTGTAAATTTCCAAAAATTTTTCAAAAATTTTTTTAAAAAAAATTAGACCACATATCTTATTGCATTTGCCATGCTAAACACGAATCTTGTAAAGATTTTGATATCTTATGACTGGTTCTCGAGATATTGCCATTTTGAAAATATCGTTAAATTGTGTTTGCAAAAAAAAAATGCTTATATTTATGTAACTTTCAAACTATTTATCAGATTGAAACATTATGAATGGTGCAAATAAAGTCAATGATATAAGCTTTCAAAATAGCTAGTTTGGAGTGACCCTATTGCAATACAGCGTGAGTTACAGAGTGCCAAAGTTGACCACCCTGAGATTAAAAGGCTTTCGGAGCTAGTAACTTTTAAAAATATGCAAAGATTTTTAATTTTTTGTTCAGTTTTTGCCATTACCGTACTAAGGATAACAAAAACCAAAAAAAAAAAAAATTTAAAAATTTTTCCAAAAAAAATGTATTTTTATTTTCCGACAAAATATGCCAACTCTAAAAAAATATTTGTTTTTTGATATAGTAATAAATGCCATCTCTGAAAAATACGCAAACAAGTGCAAAATATGAAAATTTTTGCATAGGTAAAAATTGTTTAGAATATTTAAACCATCTTGTGGAAGGTACATTGTTTACTTTTGCAATAATATGCGAAATAACTAGTTTTTTAGCTCTCCTGAACAGTAAGCCTTTTCGAGTTGGCATTTTTTGAATATAGTTCGACGATATATAAAAAATTAAAATTTTTTGTTTGTACAAATTTTGGCTCAAAAACACTGATATTTTTTGATTTCACCCATATGCTACCAAAAAAAAAAAGTATATCATTCCTCATAAATAGAACAGGAAAATATCTAAAATATTGTATGTGTGTCTTCTCATAAAATTATTGGTCAATGCAGCTGATGCTTTATGAAGCAATATCAAGTGTAAAATAAACTTTTTTGTATTTTAAAATCTAGCTGAACATGGTATGTGGGTGGTACTGTATGGTGGAATTCTGCAGAATCGCCTCGGCCGAACCAACTTTAAACTCAAGATGCAAACAGTGTAAATGTGTTTCTTGATTATGAATCTAGTATATCGACGTAAATCAAAATCAATGCCAGAGCCGTTTTTTAAAAACGCTGTCAAACGTCAAAAAATTTTCATCTTAATGTTATCTCGAAAATGATAAAAGAAATGAAAAAATACTTAAGACAAAAATTTAATCGGTTCTGTTGCAAAAAAAAATGTGTACAATATGAAGCAGCCCACACCAAATGTCCCGCTACAGAAAAACATGTGTGTCATGAATGTCTGAATAGGTGGTATGGATAGCCCTTTATGGAACTAAGAAAATTTACGTTTTTGGTTTTTCAATTTTGAAAAATTGGGCAAAGGAGGCGTGGTTAAATATTGGAAAATGGTCAAATTTGTGTCGAGTTCCCTTGAATTAATATTTATCAAATTATAACGGAATATACCACAATTTCAAAAATGTATATTAGGGTTATAACTTTTTGAATGTTTTGCAAATATCAAAAAGTCTATCCCATAGTTGCATAGGTCATGAAAAAATATTAAGAAATGATGTCTTACTTTTTCGCGATCGTTAAAAAAGTTCACACAGCAAACGCGATGAAGTTTTGAATATTAGTTTTTCTTTTAAGTATAAGCAAATTAAATTCGATTGCAAAATATTTAGGATTTTCTTGTAATTTAATTAATTAAAAAACAAAATCTCATCAATTAAATGGAGGGCGCTACAAAATCGCGATATTATGAAACTATTTCGCGGATTTTTTAAATTAGCTAAATTTTAGTGTCAAGATATAGGTGCTATGAGGCTGTAATTCTTTTCAGCAACTAAAGATTATAATCGCGGAATTTTAGTGCTTTTTCGCGGATGTTATAAATAAATTAAATGTTGGTTCCTTCTGTTAGGTAGTCATGAGTTTGTGATAGTTTTCAAATAATTAAGATATGACGTCATTATATAAAATTTTTAAAACAAAAAATAAAAAAAAAAATCATTCTTGGGGGAGTTTTAGAAATTGCATTTGGTGCGTGAACTTTTTTCACCGAAATGACTGAAAAAATAGATTTTTGTTGTCTCTATAACACTGCCCATAGCGTGGTGGGATGGAGTTTTTTTGTCCAAAAAAAAAGTTATAACCCTAATGTATATAGTATATTTTTTTTTGGGTTACACCGCTCAACAGTCATTTTCCGGTTTGAATTCTGGTGATCAATTTTAGTAGACTTTGATCTCCTGATTCCAAATCTGTACTCTAAATTTTTCCATCACGTCCAGATTTTTAGTTATTCAGGGTTAAAAATGCGAAAAATTAAGATTTTTGCATTATTTGAAAGCCTTCACTGCAGCCATTGAGTGGAATTCAAATCTGGTATAAAGCGCAAAAGCCTAATTTGTCTTTGGTCTCCAACATAGAAAAGATTTTTTTTCTAATTATTGCGTTTGGTTGGGTTACAATTGCATTTTAAAATTACTCTGTTAAAATTATAATTTTTGTAAAAAAGATAAGTTTAGTTTTTTTTGATACACTCAAAAAAAAAAAAAAAAACTGTAAAGTTAGCAAAAAATTTAGTTAAATTTAACTAAAAAAGCACCTGATTTTGAACCTACTAAATTTCTAGTTAATTTAACTAAAAATATTTAGCTTACTTATCGTAGAATGAATGTAGCAAAAAAATCCGTAACTTTAACTAAAAATTCAGCTGAAAATTTTGTAACATTTTTATGTACATATTAACAAAAAAACAGTTGAATTCAGCTAAACTTTTTGTTACTATTTTGTCAAAAATTGTAAGTTTGTTAAATATTGGTTTTAAACACTAACACTTCACTTATTTTTTTCTTTTTTTTTACAGCATTAAGTTCAGCTTAAGTAGAACTTATGAGATTTGCATAGGAGGCTACACAAGAAATATATAAAAAATTTTTACTTAACAAATATGTTACGAGAAATCAACAAATTAATGAGTAAAAATTCGTTAGCTCAATTTAAAATTCAACAAAAAAAAATTTAATTCAAATTTTGTTCAAAACTAGTATTTCCGTAAATTGAACTTAACTCAAAAAAGTATTTAAAACGCTGATTTTAACTAAAAATTTGCTAAAAAGGCAGTAAACTCGAGTTAACAAAAAAAATTTTGTTAACTTTACAGTTTTGTTTTTTTGAGTCTATTTTTCAAAGAAAAACTATAAAAATAAATATTTTACAAATTTAAGTTTTCTGTGTTATTTTCGTATAAACCGGAAGATATCTTTAATGGGTTTAAAAGTCTATAAGAAAGAATGAGATTTTGTCTAAATTTTGAGCTCATCACACTAAAGATTGATCATCTGGTTTTTGTTTTTGAGCCTTTTAAAAATGGTGCTTTTTCTAATTTTTTTCACAGTGTTTTTTTAAAATACGTGTTTGGCCAATAATAGTGCAACAACTTCAAATTTTTTTGATCATATATTTGAGATCATAGTTCAATTCAACTCTAACGCTTTATACCAGATTTTTATTCCACTCAGTGGCTGCCGTGCAGGCTTTCAAAAATGGCAAAAATCGCGTTTTTTCGCATTTTCAACCGCGAATAATTAAAATTCTAGACGTGATGGAAAAATTTGGAGCACAGATTTGGAATCAGCGAGTCAAAATCTTTAAAAATTTTGTATCAAACTTCAAACCGGAGTCAAAAACCTTCGATTTGTTGAGCGGTGTTATCGATTAAAAAGTTTTATTTTGGAAAATTTTCAAAAACATCTACTACTATAATTTTTAATTTTTTAAAAAAGTCAATTCGATAAATAAATATATAAGAATGTAAATTTTTAAGATTGTGGTACATTTCAGCTCAGTTTTTAAAAAAATTTAAAAATCAAAAAGTTTCTTAGTTCTTTATAGGGCTATCTATACTATAGTTTGCAAATAATCGAGATATTTCATAATCGCGATTGCGATTAAAAAAATCGCCGTTAATCGCGATTAACGATTAATCGAAATTTTTAAATAATTTCAGTTTCAATAGTTTTATTAAAAAATTCTTTAAAAACTTAAATTTCAGAACGCACGAAAATTCAAAAATTAATATTTTTAAGAAATTAAATTACAAAAATTATAATATAAACTATTTTGTTGATAAAATTTCAACATATTTTCTTTTTTGACATCTTAACCCTTCTGCATCCCTTGTATATGTGCCCTTCCTATGATCCTTTGGGTCAATATGACCCAACATTAAAATGTAAACAAAATTCCATGTTTTAATATAATCAAAAATAATGAAAACTAAAATAAATAAGCCCTCCCAGAGCAATTATTAAAAAAAAATAAAATCAAATTTGAAATTCAACCTTTTTTTACTTTGAGCCAACACTTAATGTAATGCATTGTGTTGGTGTTAGAAAATGGGTTATGAGGAGAAGGAATGAGGGAGTAGTGTTTGTGGACATTTAATTTTAATTTTTTCAAATTATACACATACAAAAAAAGTTTTTCAAATTACTAGGAAAAGTCTCGTAATTTTACCATTTTACCAATATTTGACAGTTTTTCTTGTTTTTTAACAGACAAACTTGGATCAAAATTTAAATTTTTTTTTGAAATTATACAATTTTTTTTTTGTAATTTTACAAATTATATTTTGTGAGGATGTTTATTCTGGCCCGAGGTCATTATTTTCTTTACTAATTAAAACCATGATATTCTCATAGTATAATTTTCAAGAAAATTATTTTTTGTTTTAAATTTATTTATGTTGGTCATTTTTGCAAGACTTAATCGACACGTGTTTCGGAATTTGTCAAGATTCCATTGTCAAGATTATTTAGCAAAAATAGAAACGATATACTACAAAGTAGCAAACGAGTCTAATGACAAATCGTTTTTGCACAAACTAAAACATTAATACATATTCGACTCTATCCACAATGTGAATTAGAAAGACGAAGAAATTGTACTATGCTAGTAAGTAACAATTGTCAATAACCATTTTACAAATTTCCAAAAAAAAATGTACAAAAAAAAATCTAGTAAATTTATGAGAATTCCTTGTAATTTTAATTGCGCCAAAAAACCGTAAATTTACAATTTTATTGGTAAAAAGTTGGTGAAATATTATAAAATTACTAGAAATTCATGTAAAATAGGAATTAGCAAAAAATCTAGTAAAGTTACGAAATCTCCTTGTAAATTTTATCGTGTCCAAAAATTTGTAAAATTACAATTTTATTGATGAAAACCTTGTAAAATTACAAAATTATTGGTTAAAAGCTTGTAAAATTACTAGGAATTCTTGTAAATAGGAGGTAGCTAAAAAAGTAAAATTTTTTTCTTGTAATTTTACAAGGTATTTTTTTTTTTGAGTGTAGCTGACTGGGTAGACTTCTGCAGGGATTGAATTCCACATAGGGCTAGTTTGACTGATGAGAAACGAATTTTGTCTGTAATTCGTTGTGCAAGACATTGGACAGTAGACAACGAAAGGATGTGATCTGCTGGAAAGGCGCCCATCTCAGCTGAACACTTACCGTGGTTATATCTATATAACAATGACGCACAACACTCATTCCGACTATGCTCCAATGAGTCAATAGAGCTGGATACCCTACTGTCATTGATGAGCTTCAACGCACTTCTTTGCACCTGATCAGGTAGACCTTGAAGCACCTGCCCAGATATGCGAGTTGTATTCCATTTTCGGTCGGATATAGGCGGCATAAATAGTGAGATCAGACGGAGTGAAGAAATTCTTGCACCGTTTTAGGAAATCAAGACACTTGAATGCTTCTTTCGACACTTGAAAAACATGTTTGTTCCAACGATCTCATTGGATTTTCATGCCTGATTCCTCAATAGCTATTCCACCCATGGATACAGATGATGCTGATTCCAAAAGCCGTCTGAGGGTAAACACATAACATTGGGCCTAACGAACATTAAAATCGATCCTATTTACAAGACCCTACTCGGAAATTGTCGTAAGATCATGCTAACAAGTCCCCTGTAGAACGACTCCAAGAAACAAGAGTCAATCGGACTCCAGATAATTTACCAAGTGGTGATTGATCATTAGGGCTATAACCAAATTTTTGGCATAGCACCACGTGATGGACAATGTTGTTTTATTAAACAAAATCGCTTTCTCCGATCATTTTGCAAAAAAAACCACACGCACCAAATGCATTTTCTAAAAGTCCTCAAGATTTTTTTTATTAACACAAAATTTATGTATTTTTTATTAACAACAAGTAAAAATGTTAAAAAATTCTCATGTCTATTTATTGAAGGAAATAAACATTAGATTTAAAGTTCCTGCTGATTTACATAAAGGATAAATATCCTGGACTACCATAGTGGTACATTCCGCGCAAATATTACTTCTTTGCTGGTTTGGAATTATTGATTCTTCTTTTTCCCAATATCTTAAGAAGCATCTGAGCGTTTTTAAATCTATCTAGCGACTCCTCCAGAGATTTAAAGTCATCTTCCCTAAATCAGTGATCTGAGAACTACTTATATGCCAAACTATTTTCCACAAATAAAGGCACATATTGGGTAAAGCTCAGTTTGATAACTTGATATTAAAATGAACGTTAAAATGTTGTTGGGAAGGTGGGTAGGACCCCATGGGTACCTTCCCCGCCTACCTTAGTTTTAGTTTCGGACTTTATTAAAGCGGAATCATAGTTAAAATAGCTACATTTTGCGATTTAAAAAAAAAATACAAAAATAGTAATTTAAAACTTCATCGCGTTTGGTGCGTGTACTTTTTTAACATCCGCGAAAAAGTGAAAACATTTTTCTTTATAGTTTTTCACGGTCTATATGACTGTGCTATGCCAATTTTGATATTTTCAAAAAATGTAAAAAACGCATAGCCCTATTGATCATGCTCTTTATGACCTGCGAGAGCGTAAAGAAAATTGCTATTGGGCGTTAGTTTTCTGGGTTTGTTACCACACCCACAGTACGAAAATAATAAAATTTTGAATGATAAAATAATTAACGAGAATAATAAAATTTAGAATGAAAAACTATTCAATGAAAGCGATTTTATTGATTCTTTGACGAACAAAATTATTGATATATCATTCTGAATGAAAATGAACCCAATTCAAGTATATTCAGAAGAAAAAAAATGGTAAAGTAGAACTAAACTTGCATTATCGCTTGTTGGGTCATATTGACCCAAAGGATATTAAATGTGTGTAAATCGTGTTTTTAAATGTAGAGGGGGGAGGAAAAATTTAAATTTTATTATTTTCTTTTAAAACCATAATTTTCGTCCCTGTAATGGATAAATTAAAGTTTCACGTTGATATCTTATAACTAAAGGGTAAAATTTTGCATTTGAAAACCAAAATTGGGTCAAATTGACCCAAGGAGTGCAGAAGGGTTAATCGGTTCCAGAACGCATCATATTATCCTGCAATCGACTCTACTTAACATTCCAGAATTAATGATTTTTGTTTGAAATTGTCCCAAAAGCAATCGCTTTTTGGAGCAAGTAGTTTTTTTAAAAAATAATTTTAAATAGAAAATTTTGTAGCGTGAAATATATTCAAAAATTTATTAAAATTGGAATCAGTTCCAAAAAATTTTGGAACTGATTTAAATTCGTTATAAAAACAGTGTATTTCATAGAAAATGATTAATCGTAATCGCATGATTTTTTTGTCGATTACGATTAATTACTTCGATTAATCGCGAATACGATTACGATTTTAATCGTTTTGCTCTTATCTCTACCACCTATTCAGACATTCATGGGACGCATGTTTTTTTCGCTGGGCATTTGGTTTGGAATGCTTCATATGTTTTTTGAAATAGTTTTTAACTGCAATTTTGTGTTTTTATAACTCGCAAAGGAAGCAAGATATTAAAAACTGACTCGTGGCCAAAATTATTCCCTGCAAAAAATTTATTTTTTACAAAAAAGGCGAAGTTTTTAGCTCGGAATTTTAAAAATGCAATTTTCGCAAACAAGAACCTTGAAATTGCAAAACGTGGATTTACAGTTTTATTGTTTTATTTTTCATATTTCATGGTTTTCGAGATAAGCTTAAAAAAATTAGTTTTTTTGACGTTTGCCCGCCATTTTTCCTAAAACTACTCTGGCATGAATTTTGATTTTCATCGCAATATAGTAGCGGGCACCCCAAATTCATAATCAAGAAAGAAACTTATAGTGCTTGCAACCTGAAGTTAAGGCTAGTTCGGCTGAGGCGTGCAGAGTTAAAAAATGTTTGACGTTTCAAGTTCCTGTTTTGTTTAATATTAAATGCATACATTTTATATACCATAATGAAATGCCACTGAAGCAGTTAAACTTTGTCCATTAAGTATATACTATAGGGCGTTTCATCAAAAACTTTTTTTTTGATTTTTGCTACTCTTGAAGCGGAATATGAATTCTTATGGCCTAAAAGATTTTTGAGATTTTTTTCAGATTTTTGGCGCGCCGGGATCAACTCGCTCAAATCGATTTTATGCTAAATATGAGGTTATAAAACATAATTTTTTTTATTTTTTTTTCTTATGGTGCCTTGTTTTTACAAAAGTGGATAATTTACTTCAAAATATTGCTAGCCTCCTAAAAAAAATATTCGCGGTAAAAATGATAAGGTCAAAGGTCAATAATTTGACCTTAAAAGTAAAAATTTTGAATTTTCCAACTTCAAAGCTCAATATCTTAAGAAATATGCAAAGTAGGTTCGTGATGTTGACACCGTTTAATAGATATTTAAAATACCTTTCATTTAAATCCAAAATGACGTCTGTCATTTTAGTAGAAGTATTAAAAAAATTAAAAAAAACTAACTTAACCCATTTTTTTTTACATTTCACATGAGCTTAACCAACAAGTACATATGTTAGTATCTTATTAATCGGTAAAATGTCTGAGAATAGATAACTTATCATTTATGTATATGCGTTATGTGGTCCTATACCGATATTTCGATGTGTTACACACGGAATGCCAAAGTGAGTTTACAAAGAATGAGAATGACTTTCAAAACTTACTAATTAATGTTGATAATAATAGAAAAATTATACCTAATGTAAACAAAAATGTTGTTGAAAAGCGTTAGCGAAAGCTGTTTGAATATGCTACTACTTTGGCACAAAATTACTTAAGAATTGTTTGGCTTTATATATTTTGTGTGAAAACAAATTGTGTTTTAGATTTAATTTTTATGTATTGTAATTTTAAATACATTTTCAGAATATTTATTATAATATTGTTATTCTTTTGATTTTGTATGATACATATTCATAAAAATATATTCTTGCTTTGGAGATTCGGCATTTTCTCTAAATTTTTATACCCTCTAACCAGAGTATGGGGGTAAACTCACTTTGGTATTCCGTGTGTAACACATCGAAATATCGGTATAGGACCACATAACGCATATACATAAATGATAAGTTATCTATTCTCAGACATTCTAGGAGGCTAGCAATATTTTGAAGTAATTTATCCACTTTTGTAAAACCAAGGCACCATAAGAAAATAAATAAAAAAAATTATGTTTTATAACCTCATTTTTAGCATAAAATCGATTTGAGCGAGTTGATCCCGGCCCGCCAAAAATTTGGAAAAAATTTCAAAAATCTTTTAGGCCATAAGAATTCATATTCCGCTTCAAGAGTAGCAAAAATCAAAAAAAAAGTTTTTGATGAAACGCCCTAATATACTATTTATATCAGTGTTCGGCAGAAAGAGGGAACATTTTTAATTTTTTCCAAAACATAGTTTCATCTAACCGCTTTTTTAAATGCTACCATGACACTAAATAAAGTATTTGTATTTTCAATGCTCTCAGTTGCGAGTTTCGTTGACATTCGCGTTGTCTACGTGCAAATTGCCAATTTCATTATGCACCTGGGTGCAATGGGTGCCGACCACTGATTTATATATTTAGGCGAGGATCCAGATTTTTTATTTGGGGGAGGGGGTTTCTACTCAAAAAAAAAAACATTCAATACACTCAGAGAAAACTGCTTCATAATATTTATAAAATGGTTTCATAAATATTTTTGTCATAAAATTTCATTACATTTATGAAATCGTTATAAATATAATAAATTTTTATGAATAAAAATCATAAAATTTCATGATTTTATAAAAGAAAAATCATAAACGTGTCATACGATTTTTTTATAATATGACAACAAATTGGGGCAAATTAATTTCAGTTCCTGAAGGCGATGCCGGATGGCTTTTTATTCTATCCAACTACAGTATGGGGACACACTCACTTTGTCATTCCGTGTCTAAAGCATCAAAATATCGGTCAAGGACCCCATAAAGTATATATGGGTCATTCCATGTCAAATCGGACACTTCGAAAATTTTTTTTTTAGACTTTCCCAATTTGCTTACAGTTTTTAGTACCCTTTGAAAATGGTAAATTTTCAGATTTTTTTGATGACCCGTTCAAAAGATATCGAATTTTTAAAAATTGGTAGTTTGTTGTAGTATGCGATTTTTAAGTTTTAAAATTTAAATCTCATTTTTGAAAATGTTTGTACTCTTTGATTTTTTGATTTTTTTTTGTGTTAAACTTCTATCGATTCTACAAATTTTTTTTCCCAGTAGCATCATGGGACAACGATTATTACTATTTTCTAAAATTTTTTAAAAAAATTTTATTGTACTTTTCCAATCTTAAAATCATCTCTACTGCTTCAATGGTGAGTCATAGAGGGGTCCTTTCTAAGACCGACCCCCATTAATTTTTACGTCTTAACATTTCTTTGGAACAAGCTAATACCCTATCTCCAATTTCTAAGGGGGCTCCCACACAAAACGACATTTTTTAAAATTTGTTCCAACCGCTCTAACTGCCCTAATAGTGCCCTTAGAGCAACAAAATGTATGACCGACCCACAATATTTTTTTAGTCCAAACATTTTCTCTGAACACACCTACCCTCTATCTTTAACTGTTAAGGCGTTCCCCATACAATTTTTTTTATTTTTTGTAAATTTGTTTTATTTAATCAGCTTCTACCGGTCCAATGGTGCGTCCGAGAGGGGTCATTACTGAGACCGACCCCCATTTATTTTTACCCTACAACATTTTTTCAAAACATACCTACGCCCTATCTCCACTCCCTAAGTAGGCTCCCATACAAAATTACATTTTTATAAAATTTGCTCCAACTGTTATTTGTATGGGAGCCTACTTAGGGAGTGGAGATAGGGCGTAGGTATGTTTTGAAAAAATGTTGTAGGGTAAAAATAAATGGGGGTCGGTCTCACTAATGACCCCTCTCGGACGCACCATTGGAAGAAGCTGATTAAATAAAACAAATTTATAAAAAATAAAAAAAATTGTATGGGGACCGCCTTAACAGTTAAAGATAGAGGGTAGGTGTGTTCAGAGAAAATGTTTGGACTAAAAAAATATTGTGGGTCGGTTATACATTTTGTTGCTCTAAGGGCACTATTAGGGCAGTTAGAGCGGTTGGAACAAATTTTAAAAAATGTCGTTTTGTGTGGGAGCCCCCTTAGAAATTGGAGATAGGGTATTAGTTTGTTCCAAAGAAATGTTAAGACGTAAAAATTAATGGGGGTCGGTCTTAGAAAGGACCCCTCTATGACGCACCATTGGAGCAGTAGAAATGATTTTAAGATTGGAAAATTACAATAAAATTTTTTAAAAAAATTTTAAAAAATAGTAATAATCGCTATCCCACGATCTTCCTGGGCAAAAAATTTGTCGAATTGATAGAAGTTTTACACAAAAAAATTTCAAAAAAATCAAAGAGTACAAACATTTTCAAAAATAAGATTTAAATTTTAAAACTTAAAAATCGCATACTAGAGCGCTTTCAAGAATTTTTTGGGATTTTTTTTTAGAAAGTACTTAAAAAAACAAAAATTTTGAAAAAAAAAATTTGAAATTTGGACCATTATTGAAGAAGTTATGATTAAAAGAAGGTTGAGTAAAGGAACAAACTACCAATTTTTAAAAATTCGATATCTTTTGAACGGGTCATCAAAAAAATCTGAAAATTTACCACGAAGGAGTTTTCGAAGGGTACTAAAAACTGTAAACAAATTGGGAAAATCAAAAAAAAGTTTTTCAAAGTGTCCGATTTCACATGGAATGCCCCATATATAAAAAAGTAATATGACTGACTGACTGACTGACTGACATACTCATTCATCATCGCCCAGCCCAAACCGCTGAAGCTAGAGACTTGAAATTTGGACTGTAGGTATACCTCCCGGAATATAAATCCACTAAGGCAGGATTTTTCCCAATGTTGATTCTAAGGGGGTAAAAAGGGTAAAAAACTGTACTTTTGGTACTTTTTATATCTCCTGAAATAATGGTCACAGAGACTTGAAATTTGGACTGTATGTTCACCTCCCGGAATAAAGATCCAGTAAGGTCGAATTTTTGCCAATGTTGATTCTAAGGGGACAAAAAGGGTAAAAAACTGTACTTTTGGTACTTTTTATATCTCCTGAAATAAGGGTCACAGAGACTTGAAATTTGGACTGTATGTTCAACTCCTGGAATATAGATCCAGCAAGGACGGATTTTTGGCAATGTTGGTTCTAAGGGGGTAAAATGGGTAAAAAACTGTACTTTTGGTACTTTTTATATCTCCTGAAATAATGGTCACAGAAACTTGAAATTTGGATTGTATGTTCACCTCCCGGAATAAAGATCCAGTAAGGCTGGATTATTACCAATGTTGATTCTAAGGGGGTAAAAAGGGTAAAAAAATGTACCTTTAGTACCTTTTATATATCCATACTTTTTATAAAAGGTACCTTTTATAAAAAGTGCCTTTTATAAAAAGTACCTTTTATAAAAAGTACCTTTTATAAAAAGTACCTTTTATAAAAAGTACCTTTTATAAAAAGTACCTTTTATAAAAAGTACCTTTTATAAAAAGTACCTTTTATAAAAAGTACCTTTTATAAAAAGTACCTTTTATAAAAAGTACCTTTTTGAAAAGTACCTTTTATAAAAGGTACCTTCTATAAAAAAACTTTTATAAAAAGTACCTTTTATAAAAAGTACCATTTATAAAAATTACCTTTTATAAAAAGTACCCTTTATAAAAAGTACCTTTTACAAAAAGTACCTTTTATAAAAAGTACCTTTTATAAAAAGTACCTTTTATAAAAAGTACCTTTTATAAAAAGTACCTTTTATAAAAAGTACCTTTTATAAAAAGTACCTTTTATAAAAAGTACCTTTTATAAAAAGTACCTTTTATAAAAAGTACCTTTTGTAAAAAGTACCTTTTATAAAAAGTACATTTTTTAAAAAGTACCTTTCATAAAAAGTACCTTTTATAAAAAGTACCTTTTGTAAAAAGTACCTTTTGTAAAAAGTACCTTCTATAAAAAATACGTTTTGTTAAAAGTACCGAAAGAACACTTTTTGGTACTTTTTTTTTCCTGAAATAATAATCATAGAAACTTGAAATTGGAGAAGGTTCCAAAAAATATAATGGTCACAGAAACTTAAAATTTGGAATGTAAAATCCTTCGGTGAAAAAAAAGATGTGGAAAAGTACTTTTTGGAAATTCCGTTTCTTAACGGGGATAAAAAGTACTTTTAATATTTGCTGAAACAATGATCCTATATAATTGAAATATGGAGAATAGGATACTTCAGTGAAGAAAAAACATTCTGGAAGAGGTACTTTTTGGAAATTCCGTTTCTTAACGGGGGTAATAAAGTGTACTTTTGGTATTTTTTTTGTTTCTATAATAATGACCTTAGAAGAAGGAGATGGAAATAGAAATGAAATGGAGTAGAACGGGGAACAAAACGGAATAGAGCAGGGAACAATATGGAATGATATTTTTAACTCGAAGTTTTCGTGTTTAGCTTTTTTCTCAATATTTTTCCCCTCTGTATTTTTTTTTTAATCAAACTAATTTTTTTTATTCCAATTTATTTTTTCACTGAAATATTTATTCACTCAAAATCCAAAATCCCGACATAAGGGCTCGAAAATTGTCAATATATTTTGCCCCGGAACGAACATGATAACAATACCAGCGAAGTTATTCAAATTTTATTGTTTAAATTATTCATTGATAATATTTTTTTATGGAAGACTTAAACGTCCACAAGTAAATAAAACAAAGACTACGTAGGGGAATTTTTTGGAAATCGATAGAGTAATCCTGATCCTTCTATTATCCAGTATTCAAAACAACCGGTAACGAAGTACCGGGATGGTAAGCTAGTGTTTTATAAATACTATGAAACTTTTTAAAGAAATAATAATAATTTTATTTAAGCCTTTGATTATTTATAGTACAAATGAAATGTTTCATATCATAAAAGTGATCAAATATTTAATAAAAAATAAATTTAATCCATAAAATGATTTATAGTAAAATATTTCATAGTATTTATGAAATATTCCGAAATATCAATAAAGAGTTTCATAAAAGTTTATGAAATTTTATTTATTATATTTATGAAAGATTTCAAAAATATAATGAAATATTTTAAAACATTTATATCATGGTTTTAATAAATAAAGGAAATAATGATATTGAGTTAGAATAAAACCAACTTTGAAGATTTTCATTATATTTTTATAGTTTTCATAAAAATAATGAAGCTTTTTCTTTGATTATAATGGAGCTTTTTCTTTTTATTAAAATTAATTTTTCAATAAAAAAGTATTAAATAGATTTGTATATATTTGCTTTACAAAATTTCTTAGATGCTGAGAGATTTTAAACACTTCATACACTCAAAATAATTCTACAGTAAAAGGTTTAGTAAGTGATATTGTACCAAAATCTACTAATTGGTTACTAATTTTAGTATCTTCAAAGTACTAACATTAGTAATTTTTACTGGTTGTGACTAATATTAGTTAAAAATTTTAGTATTGGTTACCAATTTCTGCACTAGGTCCTTTTGGACTAAAATTAGTTAAATTTTTAGTATTGAATACCCTCGTTTTTTTTTTTTGTGTGTAGTTTAAGATACTGAAACACTCTTTCTTTAAAAAAATCTCCAAATGTTTACGGTTTTAATGGATTCTAAAATTTTCTAAGGCAACTTCTTATACCTTCTTGAGTTGTAACATAAAAATTCACAAAATTTGCAGCGAAATTTCATATTCCGTATATATTTTAAACATTGTTAAAGACAATATACTCAATCATAAATACACCTACATACACAGCTGTTAAACACAACAGTTTTAGTAACAGAAAAAGTAATGTAAGAAGCATACGGTCTTATCAAATATAGAAACACACACATACATTAAAAAACTGCACATAGTATATTATGTACACTCAAAAAAAAAAAACTGTAAAGTTGGCAAAAAATTTAGTTAAATTTAACTAAAAAAACACCTGATTTTGAACCTACTAAATTTCTAGTTAATTTAACAAAAAATATTTAGTTAACTTTTCGTAGAATGAATGTAGCAAAAAAACAGTAATTTTAACTAAAAATTCAGCTGAAAATTTCGTAACATTTTTTATTAGGTGAGTTCAGCTAACCTTTTTTTTTAAATAAAAAAAAAAAAAACATTTTTCACAGCGTTAAGTTCAGCTTAAGTAGGACTAATGAGATTTGCATAGGAGGCTACACCAGAAATGTTTAAAATTTTCGACTTGACAAAAATGTTACAAAAAATCAGCAAATTAATTAGTAAAAATTCGTAAACTCAGTTTTAAAGTCAACAAAAAAAATTAATTCCAAATTTGTACAAAACTAGTATTTTCGTAAATCGAACTTAACTAAAAAAAGAAGTTAAAACGCTGATTTTAACTAAAAATTTGCTAAAAAGCCAGTAAACTCGAGTTAACAAAAAAAAGTTTGTTAACTTTACAGTTTTATTTTTTTGAGTGTATGAATATGAACAGAAAATGAGAAGTTCATAACTTGTTATAAAACTCAGTAGGATATCGCTACAACAGACAATTTCCGGACAACTTTAAGTTAAAGACTTTGTGCCCTTTTATACATCCGGTCGCTTGCCAACATTAATATTTGTTTTTTTTTTATTTCGTTTTGTAGCATATTTCAATTCAATACATCTAAAATGAGAGAAGCAGAAGACCACCAAACAATTGATGATGGGTGGGTGATGTGGTCGGTGGGTCGTCATCGCCGTTGACTTTTCTATAATATTGATGGCTTAAGGAAGGTGGTTGTTAAGATGTTAAGAATGTCAGCCGGCTGTTATGAATGGTTTATTATAAGACTATTAAAGGACAATGATGAAAATTATAAAAAAAAAAAGTTAAGGTTATGCCAAGAAACAGAAATATCCCCATAGATTGGGAGTCATCTTAATCTTAGAAAAATACATCAATACCTCGATTTTTATGACAAAATTTACGTTTTTATACTTAACTTGCATAATGAGGGATGCCAAAACCAAATTATTTACATGGCAATGTAATTAATTTTTTATTTTTCAGTTTTAGAAATTATATGGAACTAATTATATTTTTTCCAATTAGTGATAGAGGGTATACATAAGTTTGTCATTCCGTTTGTAACACATCGAAATATCGGTCTGGGACCCCATAAAGTATATACTTATATTCATCGATTTTAAGACATTCTAGCGATGTCCGTCTGTCTGTGGAAATGGTGATCACGGCCAAAATATTACACGGAGGTGACTGAAACTTTACATATTTATTTGAAGTTCTCCCGAGAAGTTTGGTATTTTATTTGAGCGATATCGGTTCAGCGGTTCAAAAGTTATGAACGAAAATGAAAGGACACCTCCAAAATTTTAGTACATTCAACATAACCTAAAAATACAAAATGCTTTAATTCGGCTTCTGGTTGACATATGTGAACGTAACTGAACACCAAATTTTACTTTAACAAGTACGAACATATTTTTGGACAAAAAAAGAAAAAAATCGCGATTTTTTTAACAACATTTTTTTTTGCAGAAATTTATTTTCAATTTTTTTTTTCAAAAGTAATTTCCTTTTAAATAAAGTTTTTTTCAATAATCTTTTTGAAATTGTGAAGGGTATCACTACATTCGGCAAGGTCGAATTTAACTTTTTTACTTGTTTTTTTCCACAATAAAATTGCCGCGTAAATTGAGGAGCAGCTAAAAAAGCCCAGCTATATAATAAAAATTGTTTTTGTTATCAAAAAAAAATTTCCAACACTATGAATACAATCCTTAAGGAATATATACGAACAAAAAAAGTGATAAAAATCTAAAGACTAAATATTATTAATATATTAAAATTCTTTGCCAGTTTCTAGTTTAGTTAACTTTGAATTGAGTTTTGAGAAAATGCTGTTAATAATACCTACACAGCTCTGTTGTATATGATATTCTGGCACTTACTGATTTTCCTATTATTTTCTCCTTTCAAACATAGTTTGAGACATGTCCAATACAGCTGTTGCTTAAACTATTTGCGAGTACTATGTATGTACTCTTTTTGGGTTCATACACAGGGAATGGGGATTTAAAATAACTTAAAAACTGTATATTAACCAGAGAAGGAAAAAAATGAATTAAGTACATATATTTAAAATTCATAAAATATTTAAAAAAATTGCTAAATAACATTACTAAACATCGAAAATGCGTCTGGGACGCGACCTTGTACACTTGATTACAATAGCTCTGCTGAATCAGAATTCGGGTTTCAAACTTTTCCATCACATCAGTTTTTTGAGAAAATTGAGGTCACAGTTAAAAAACATCGCCATTTGAGCATTTTTGGTAACTCATAACGGATGAACTTGATGTAATGGCGACTTAAAAATAAGTCGAGGTTTAAGCTTAAACATTATTCTTTATTATTCTTGCAGAACTCATTTGGTCAGTCGCCTTAACCTGTATTGAAAAAGACGTTTATGTTGCAAAATACCTTATTGAAAGACAATTGCTTTCTCAACAGTTAAAGCGACTGATAAAATGAGATATACATCTTAAAGAGAAAAGCTTGGACTTTTTTACCATTGACTTATTTTAAGTCGTTAGCACATCGGGGTCATCCGCAATGAGTTGTCAAGTATTTTCAAAAACTCGATTTTTTTGTTTAACAAATTTTTCAAAAACCTGATGTAATGGAAATGTTTTGAGAGAGGATTTATGACCAGACGAATAAATATATGGGGCATTCCATGCCAAATCGGACACTTTGAAAAATTTTTTTGTTAGATTTTCCCAATTTGTTTACAGTTTTTAGTACCCTTCGAAAACTCCTTCGTGGTAAAGTTTCAGATTTTTTTGATGAGCCGTTCAAAAGATTTCGAATTTTTAAAAATTGGTAGTTTGTTCCTTTACTCAAACTTCTTTTCCTCATAACTTCTTCAATAATAGTCCAAATTTCAAATATTCTTTTTTCAAAATTTTTGTTTTTTTACGTTCTTTTTAAAAAAATATCCCAAAAAATTCTTAAAAGCGCTCTAGTATGCGATTTTTAAGTTTTAAAATTTAAATCTCATTTTTGAAAATGTTTGTACTCTTCGATTTTTTAAAATTTTTGTGTGTAAAAAATCCATCCATCGATTCTACAAATTTTTTTGCCCAGGAGGATCGTGGGATAACGATTATTACTATTTTTAAAAATTAAAAACAAAAAATTTATTGTAATTTTTAATCTTAAAATCATTTCTACTGCTCCAATTGTGCGTCATAGAGGGGTCATTTATAAGACCGACCCCAATTAATTTTTTCGTCTTAACATTTCTTTCGAACAAACTAATACCCTATCTCCAATTTCTTAGGGGCTCCCACACAAAACGACATTTTTTAATATTTGCTCCAACCGCTCTAACTGCCCTAATAGTGCCCTTAAAGCAACAAAATGTATGACCGGCCCACAATATTTTTTTAGTCCAAACATTTTCTCTGAACACACCTACCCTCCATCTCTAATTGTTAAGGCGGTCCCCTGGTCTGATTCGTATTGTAATTTCAGCCAAATCGGTTCAGTGTTTCAAAAGTTATTAGAAAAACCGTGAATATCAGATTAGTTTCACCTTAAATTCACGTGTTGAAAACCCGTCAACCAAGTTTTAAAAACATTGGTAAGTCACAAAAATATTTTACAACGTATTTTTGTCACTCAAAAATATTTGTACAAAAAAAAAATACACTCGAAAAAATTTTTACACTCAAAAAAATTTTACACTCAAACAAAAATTTAGTAAATTATTATTTTTTTTTTTAATTACTTAAAAAAAAAATTTTTACACAAAATAAAATATTTCAAAAATGTTTTTTTTTTTTCACTTTAGAAATTTTACTATCATTTAAAAAGGGCCTTGTTGGGGGTATTCATAGATTCGGCCAAGTCGAATTTAACTTTTCTACTTTTCTTATTGGTACTTCTTTAATTTTTAATGGGAATTATTTCATTGGCACTTATTTTACTTCATAGGTGGTAGTTATTTCATTGTAGTTGGGACTTATTTCATTTTTCTCTCCATTGGGACTTTCTCTCCATAAAAAAAACTCCAGTCTTATTTTAGAAACAAAGCTGTATTATATTTTATGTTTGATGAAAACTGATCAGGTAGTTTTTTTAAACACTACATTTAAAGAAAATCCCTTAAAATGTGTTTTTTTATAATATAATATAGATTTTAGTAGTAATCATCAGTTCGTTTATAACCCAACCAATAAAATCAATAACAATTGAAAGAATTATTTTAAAATGTTTCACAGATTAAAGCATTGACTGGTTCGGTTTCTTATGGCAATTTTTTATTAGCAGACACACGTTTAAGTTATTATAAAAGTCTTAAAAAATGTAGATATTTTTTTTAATATGCGTTGATTAATATTGTCCCAACCATTCATCCTAAAGTACAAATATATGCTTACGCGTTTTATTATCTATAAGAGATTGTGTGCGCTTTAAATATTAATATAAAAAGAACATCTGGCAATTTTATAATATGATTGACCCGGATATTCGAAATTTTTTATCATAGATTTTTTTGTTGTGTACTGTTTAAGGATTTCATTACTTGTGCATTTTCTTATAATTTTTTTATTTTTATGTGCAAAAGATTTTTTCAATTTCCTGTCATCCGGTTTACGTTGTATTTTTTACCGGTTATTGTCCATATTGTTGTGTGCTTTTGAATGTTTATTTTTTTTTATAATTTGTTTATTTTTTTATAATATTTCTTAAAGAATTTAAATATTTTATTTAGAAAGTATTACAAAGTATTAACCCATTATTGCCCGAACCGCAATTCCATGGTCCGATTTTGAGAAAATTTCAGAGTTACATGTCTCAATTATCAATCAATTTGGGTAAAAGTATTTGGTATTTAAATACCCATGGCATAAAATGGCAAATCTATCCCAGAGCTTTCCTATAGAAAAAGTCTCAGATTCGGAGACGTTTTTCCTATAGAAAAAGTCTCAGATTCGGAGACGTTTTTCCTATAGAAAAAGTCTCAGATTCTGAGACGTTTTTCCTATAGAAAAAGTCTCAGATTCTGAGACGTTTTTCCTATAGAAAAAGTCTCAGATTCTGAGACGTTTTTCCTATAGAAAAAGTCTCAGATTCTGAGACGTTTTTCCTATAGAAAAAGTCTCAGATTCTGAGACGTTTTTCCTATAGAAAAAGTCTCAGATTCTGAGACGTTTTTCCTATAGAAAAAGTCTCAGATTCTGAGACGTTTTTCCTATAGAAAAAGTCTCAGATTCTGAGACGTTTTTCCTATAGAAAAAGTCTCAGATTCTGAGACGTTTTTCCTATAGAAAAAGTCTCAGATTCTGAGACGTTTTTCCTATAGAAAAAGTTTCAGATTCTGAGACGTTTTTCCTATAGAAAAAGTCTCAGATTCTGAGACGTTTTTCCTATAGAAAAAGTCTCAGATTCTGAGACGTTTTTCCTATAGAAAAAGTCTCAGATTCTGAGACGTTTTTCCTATAGAAAAAGTCTCAGATTCTGAGACGTTTTTCCTATAGAAAAAGTCTCAGATTCTGAGACGTTTTTCCTATAGAAAAAGTCTCAGATTCTGAGACGTTTTTCCTATAGAAAAAGTCTCAGATTCTGAGACGTTTTTCCTATAGAAAAAGTCTCAGATTCTGAGACGTTTTTCCTATAGAAAAAGTCTCAGATTCTGAGACGTTTTTCCTATAGAAAAAGTCTCAGATTCTGAGACGTTTTTCCTATAGAAAAAGTCTCAGATTCTGAGACGTTTTTCCTATAGAAAAAGTCTCAGATTCTGAGACGTTTTTCCTATAGAAAAAGTCTCAGATTCTGAGACGTTTTTCCTATAGAAAAAGTCTCAGATTCTGAGACGTTTTTCCTATAGAAAAAGTCTCAGATTCTGAGACGTTTTTCCTATAGAAAAAGTCTCAGATTCTGAGACGTTTTTCCTATAGAAAAAGTCTCAGATTCTGAGACGTTTTTCCTATAGAAAAAGTCTCAGATTCTGAGACGTTTTTCCTATAGAAAAAGTCTCAGATTCTGAGACGTTTTTCCTATAGAAAAAGTCTCAGATTCTGAGACGTTTTTCCTATAGAAAAAGTCTCAGATTCTGAGACGTTTTTCCTATAGAAAAAGTCTCAGATTCTGAGACGTTTTTCCTATAGAAAAAGTCTCAGATTCTGAGACGTTTTTCCTATAGAAAAAGTCTCAGATTCTGAGACGTTTTTCCTATAGAAAAAGTCTCAGATTCTGAGACGTTTTTCCTATAGAAAAAGTCTCAGATTCTGAGACGTTTTTCCTATAGAAAAAGTCTCAGATTCTGAGACGTTTTTCCTATAGAAAAAGTCTCAGATTCTGAGACGTTTTTCCTATAGAAAAAGTCTCAGATTCTGAGACGTTTTTCCTATAGAAAAAGTCTCAGATTCTGAGACGTTTTTCCTATAGAAAAAGTCTCAGATTCTGAGACGTTTTTCCTATAGAAAATGTTAATGTTAATGTTAATGTTAATGTTAATGTTAATGTTAATGTTAATGTTAATGTTAATGTTAATGTTAATGTTAATGTTAATGTTAATGTTAATGTTAATGTTAATGTTAATGTTAATGTTAATGTTAATGTTAATGTTAATGTTAATGTTAATGTTAATGTTAATGTTAATGTTAATGTTAATGTTAATGTTAATGTTAATGTTAATGTTAATGTTAATGTTAATGTTAATGTTAATGTTAATGTTAATGTTAATGTTAATGTTAATGTTAATGTTAATGTTAATGTTAATGTTAATGTTAATGTTAATGTTAATGTTAATGTTAATGTTAATGTTAATGTTAATGTTAATGTTAATGTTAATGTTAATGTTAATGTTAATGTTAATGTTAATGTTAATGTTAATGTTAATGTTAATGTTAATGTTAATGTTAATGTTAATGTTAATGTTAATGTTAATGTTAATGTTAATGTTAATGTTAATGTTAATGTTAATGTTAATGTTAATGTTAATGTTAATGTTAATGTTAATGTTAATGTTAATGTTAATGTTAATGTTAATGTTAATGTTAATGTTAATGTTAATGTTAATGTTAATGTTAATGTTAATGTTAATGTTAATGTTAATGTTAATGTTAATGTTAATGTTAATGTTAATGTTAATGTTAATGTTAATGTTAATGTTAATGTTAATGTTAATGTTAATGTTAATGTTAATGTTAATGTTAATGTTAATGTTAATGTTAATGTTAATGTTAATGTTAATGTTAATGTTAATGTTAATGTTAATGTTAATGTTAATGTTAATGTTAATGTTAATTTTTAAAAATATGTAATGTATAAAAATAAATTAAAAATTCGCCTTTTTTCACCTCCAATTTTAACAGGAAAAAACTGAAAATGAACAGCTAAAAACGTTTGACTTTATTTTGAATTCGGAAAATTATATCGTCGTTTCAGAATAATTACACAGTATCCATTGAAAAGCTTTTTTGATTAGAGAAGGGTGCATTCAAGTCGCTGTTCATCTATTTTAATATCCATCTTTGTTTTATATTTGTATTAAAAAAAATTTTAAACATTTTATGACAGCTGTTTGTTTTTTTAAATCATAGGCACACAATAAAACTCCAACACCAAATTGAGACCTTACCGTCATCATTGTCATAATCAGCAAAGATCACAACAATATCCGGATACTACGTATGCAAAGCTTCAATGTTTTAAAGTAGTAGACCAACTCCTATAAAGTGTAGATAAAAGTGTTTGTGCCAGGCTGACTCAAAAGTAAACACACGCCCCAATAAACCATTTTGATACCGATGACAGATGACACCCGCAAACGTCGTTTCTTTTTTTTCAATATCTTTCAAACAGTAAACAACAAGTTGAACACACAAAAAATGTGATGTCCACTTGAACCACCTTTTAAAATGTCATCAACACAAAACCGTATGGCAATAAAACTGTCAATAATGCTAACAAACATTGCTATACTCCCGCACAGATATTTTACTTTTCTCTAACGTTGTGGTACACACCTTTACACATCCCCCATAAATAATACACATCCCCCATACAAAAAAAGGAATTCCTTTAGTCAGTGTGTCCATACCAGACATGTGCACGGATGTATTCTTTTCTTAGCTTACACCAAATCATTTGCCTCAGATTGCTCCACTTTTAGCGTAGTGTTTGCGAATGGCACTGCGAAATAAATCCCAATAAAATAATTAACAATGAAAACTTCTTAATGAAATGAGTCTTAAGTGAAATAATTTAACTCCTTACTTTAAAAAATTAAATAACTCCTAAAGAAAATAATGAAATAAGAAACAATATTTGGGAGTTTTTTGAATAGAAATAACACCGTCGCACAGTGGATCGAAAACCAAAGTCCCGGTCAATGGGTAAAAGTAATCATCCAAACTCATTGAAATTTGTGTCCCATAAGGATTTAGGGTCACTGAATTCATGTGTGCTCTTAGATTTTTGAAATATGTAATGGTTTACGAGATATTGGTATCCAAACTTTTTTATTTTTGGATTTTTTCAGTTTTAATGTAATTTTTCATAGAAGATTGGCAATATCTTTATTTTTTTATGCTAATATTAAAATAGGGACTTGTTTTAAAACACTGCATGCTTGGTTTGTTAAACAATTGCGTGGATAGCAAAATTCACAAAACGCGACTTTTTTTTAAATCGGCAAATAATACACTGAGAAAAATTACTCTGAAATTTTAACCGTCAAATATTTCGGCGGGGTAAAAGAAAATGGGTATAAAACCACTATGGGACTTAAAGAGGACGTAAACCGCTTTAGTTTCCTGTTCCTACTTTTTTAATAGAACTTGGGCAATTTTTTGTTTCCTAACCTAAAAATTTTGTTTTTTTCTGTGTAGAATTTTTATTACATATTTGTATTGATATAAAGTTTTTTTGGTTTAACTTTTGGATTTGAAGCAGTACTAAAAGAAAATTATAAAGGTATGCATTTAATGAACGCGAATGTTGGAAAATTGCAAAAAAATTTTTTTTTGTTTTTGCCAAATTTGGGCCCCTTAAAGATATAAAAAGACTTTTTAATTAAAAAATACAGAGAAAAAAATATGACCGGGTGTTTAGTCTACATGATCCACTGTGCGTCGGACAAAAATGAACAGTTTTTCTTTTCGTGATCCTTAGACTGCCCAGAAAAAAAGCGAAGTTTTTATTTTCTTGGGGGATACCTGCAAATTTTGTTCCTTTTTGTGCAAAAAAATAATATCTAGAGGTCGCGATTTCGCGTTTTATAACGATTTATTTTTTTTTGAGTTTTTTATTATTTTAAATTGTTAAATATGATTAATATGATAAAATATTAATAATTTCAGACAAAAAAAAAATAAATTAAAAATTAAATATCGCTCATTCCATGAGATGTATCCCAGCATCTAATCAAATGTTCTTTAATTTATTTGAAATTTCGCACACAGGTACACTATGGAGCAATTAAAATAAATTCGTTTTTAGTTTCGCGAAAATCCACGAATTCGCGAACGCGAATATATTCGCGAATTCACGGATTTTCTCGGAACTAACAACTGATTTATTTTAATAGCTTCATAGTGTTCATGCGTGCAAAATTTCAAATAAATTAAGGAACATTTGATTAGATGCTGGGAGACATCTCATGGAATGAGCGATATTTAATTTTTTATTTTTTTTGTCTGAAATTATTAATATTTTATCATATTAATCATATTTAACAATTTAAAATAATAAAAAACTCAAAAAAAATAAATCGTTATAAAACGCGAAATCGCGACCTCTAGATATTATTTTAAAAATCCCAAAAAAAAACGAAATTTTTTTGCACAAAAAGGAACAAAATTCGCAGGTATCCCCCAAGAAAATAACAACTTTGTTTTTTTCTGGGCAGTCTAGTGATCCTGTATCCTTTTAGAAGGACTTCAAAGTTTTAGAGGATTAAATTTTGTAAAATATTTTTTTTTTTAATATTTGTACTTGCCCTAGGATGCCACTATTGGTAGCAAATGCAAGAGGATGATCACCCCTTATTTCCCTTATTTCTCCCCTTATTTCCCGTATTAATTTTACATTCCAGGAAAAATTAGGTAAGTTACGCCCTTTCAAAAATGTATCCTTCAATATCATTACAAATTTTCAACAAAATATTTTGATACATTTTTCATACTGATATGGCAAAATAAACAATGGAAATATAAGGAGAGATCATCTTCTTTCATTTATCATCACCAGTGTCATTCTAGGACAAGTACAAATATTTCAAAAATATTTTACAAAATGTATTCTTTAAAACTTTGAAGTCCTTTAAAAAGGAAACAGGATCACGTAATGAAAACTGTAAATGCAGTTTTACTCCATTTGATATCTTCTTTCATTCGTTTATCATAAGGTTCATGTTTAATATTGGCTGTCGGACGGTGTAATAAATCCCAAAAAAAAGAAAGAATTCCCAATGAAATAAATCCCAAAAAAATATGGCCATTGCACTATGGTTCCAAATCCATTTTTTTTGGCAGAAATAAAAATAAAAAATTTACAAATTTTCAAAAGCTTATACATTTCCTCACTGGCAACATTATAAACTATCAAGAAAGTATAATGAAAAAAATTTGGTGCCAATACTATGAGTTTGCTATGCGTTCAAAGTTGAAAGTTTTAAGACGTATAATAAAACCGGAGTGAAATTAATATTACAATTATATAAACGGCAAATGGGAAAAAATAAAATTATAAAGAGGCTAAAGGGACAAATTGAAACCTAAGGATACTAGTTCTTGCTAAAAATTCCTATTTTACAGTTAATGCATCCTTGGCGTTATTCTTGGGTGTTTTGATTATGAGGATTTTGGAGCCAAAAAATCCTATACCTTTTGTGGACAAAAAGTTGTGTTTGGGCACGAACTTGCATGAGTCTTTAATCGCGAAAGTGTTTTCAATATTGTATATTTAATATTAAAATTTACATTTTGCCAGCATTTTTTGGCAAACTCCCACAATTTCCATTTTAGTTTAGCACAAATTTCGGTCAAATTTGCTGTTTTTTGCGTGACACGTTTTCAAATATTTTTTTTTTTTTAATTTTTACCTTCCGTCAAGCTAATTAATTAAGAAAAATATATTTTTTTTTTTCAAAAACAATTTTTTTTCCAAAAAATTCGAAAAAAAATTAAAAAAAAAAAAAAAATTTTTTTTTTTACAATCGATTTTTGATTGCGCTAAGAGATAAAAATCATCCCAGAATTATTCCAAGTGACCTTGCTTCATTTTTTGAATTTATACCAAAAAAATGCATTTGGAACCATAGTGCATTGTCCAAAAATTATGAATAATAACACTGTGCTAGTGGCAAAAATTAACAAGCTTGGCTCCCTGCTGGTAATTCTAATTCGGGTACGCTGAATTCAATGGTGCTAGCCGTTTTTCGAAGTTAGCGCTTGTATTCGCGATTTAAAATTGTAAAGCCTAGGTACAACAAAAATGAAATTTTTATGCTTTTGGGATAGTTTTAAATATAAATTTAGAAAATAAAAAAAAATTGGATAAAATTTCCGCGAATAAAAGTTTTTGTTTTATATATTCAATAGAGTTTAGATGATAAAAATTCAGCAATTGTGTATAAATGGTGACAAAATCTGGTAATGGCATTTCATTCCTCTTAATTTAGAACATAAAATTTTCCGTAATGTTTGTTTTTTTTTTCAGTTATTTAAAAAAAACAAACCACATTATTTACCATGTCGCGATATATCGTTTAAAATTGTCAGTTATTTGAAAATTTCTAAAATTAATTTTTTTTTTTTTAATTTTAATTTAAATTTTAAATTCAAACTTAGTTAAAAAGTAGCTTGTGGGTAGCATGCTGGGCTATCAGCCAAAATTATGAGTTCGATTCTCCTCAGGTTCAAAGTTTTTATACCCTCCCCTCCAACTACGGTATGGAGCTTTACTCAATTTGTCATTCCGTGTACACACAAAAAATTATTGGCTAAAAAATTTCAATTAAATCTATTGATCAACAAAATTTAAATGAGTCAAATATAGTTTTGATTAGAGTTTGCAAATAATCGAGATATTTCATAATCGCGATTACGATTAAAAAAATTGCGGTTAATCGCGATTACGATTAATCGAATTTTTTAAATAATTTGAGTTTCAATAGCTTTAAAAAATCTTTTGAAATTTAGATTTTAGAACGTATTTTTTAGAACAACAACTATTATTTTTAAGAAATAAAATTAAAAAATTTCGAACTTTCCCATTAAAAATAATAATTAGATTTAGGCACCACAGTCTCTTTTTAGTATATCATTGCGCTCGAGCGCCCTTGAGAACTTTGTGTTAAGATTTTTTTTTTTTTAAACTTATAATTAAAATTCTTCGTTGATAAAATTTCACACATACTTTAATTTTTGACATCTCCAACACTTTTTAAAAAGAATAGGAGAAAAATACAAGATTTCCTTACATCTTTATTGCGCTTAAATAAACTCTACAAAGAGTGCTTCAATCAGCGCTGAAAAGATACACGATTTACTGGGTCTTAAAATCGCAAACAAGTTAAATGAATCATTGGCCAACCCATCAAAATTTTCCGTTCTACTTAACATCAGACAAGGAAAAACAATAAAAATTAAAATTCGTTATTGATTAAATTCAATTTTGAATTTATCAAAAAATTCAAGAAAGAATTTTAAATAAAATTCTAAAAAATTTTATTTAAAATTCTTAATGGAATTTTATTAATAAAAAAAGAATTTTATTTTCATACAAACAAATATATTTATAACAAGTAAATATTTTAAAAATATTTGAAAATTAATTTTTTTAATAATAAGATTCCATTTTTTTGGAGAATTTTAAAATTCAAATGTTTTTGACAAATTTATTTAAACAAAAATTTTATTTCAAATACCTTATGAATTTTAAATAAAATTCGAGTTTTTCCCTTGTCTGCTTAACATTCCAGAATCAATAATTTTTGTTTGAAATTGACCCGAAAGTAATCGTTTTTCAGACTAATTAAGTTTTTTTGACAAATAATTTTAATAGAAACTTCAAAATGGGTTTCAAAAAATTTTGGAACTGATTTGAATTCGTTATAAAAACAGTGTATTTCATAGAAAATTTTTAATCGTAATCGCATGATTTTTATGTCGATTACGATTACGATTAATTGGTGCGATTAATCGCGATTACGATTACGATTTTAATCGTTTTGCAAACTCTAGTTTTGATCAACATTTTTGTTATTTTCTATACCCAGCAAAATTTTCGGTTGCAAAGAACCGATTGTGGAACAACTTATACTTCCCTAGAACCTGTTCTAATTCTTGTGCAACACCGATTCTTTTTACAAAGGGATTGTCCCAAAAGCAACAGGTGTTTTTAATCAAAATTGGAACATATTTTTGTTCCTCGGAATTGGTTCTAGAAGAAAGATTTGGAACAGAAATGAGAATTAAAGAAATATTTTGAATTGCATTCATTTATTTAACAAAGATAAAGACAATCATATATAACATGGAATATTTACATTTTTTTAATATACATTTATCATTTTTCGCCTCCAAAGTTGCATTTTGGGCCTTACAATAATGACATACCATGGATTTTCTGCAAACAAAAATGAAAAACATAATATTATTAGTGTTTGACCCGACCCAGACAATGAAAATTTAATTTACTCACCTTTGTTTCAACAATTTTCACGACTATATCCTGCTAGTTTAATAGAATTTCTTGTTTTATTCTTGGTTAACAAAAAAAAATTGTTATTTATTTTTTAATTTTTTTGACACTTAATTTTTTTTAATCCCTGAGAACCAAAATGTTATGAAACTTTGATTGCAGAGAACAAGATTTACAATAATTTTCACTTAACTTGTTCTGGATAATTAAAGTGTAATAGTGTATGGTTACCGAAGAACCTGTTCTAGAACAAGTGTTGTCAGAATCGGTTCTGAAAAATTTTCCTGGGTAACTATCAAATTACAAATTTTCAACATACCAAATTTTTTTTTCGCTTCAATTTATATGAATACATTAATTCAAAAATATACTTTTTACTAGGGTTTTACTTTTTTTATTGTCGGCAACATATTGGAAAGCAAAAAATATTAATTTCTGCATAATTTTTCAATAACCTTGAAATTCATTTGTTAAATCAATCATTATTTTAATTGACTTTAAATAAAAAATTGATCAACTTTTTGATAAAAATCGAAAAAATGATTAATTGAAATAAAAATCAATTAATCACCTACAATTTGATGATTGATATAACAATTTTCTTTATCGGTGGAGTTTCAATTCAAACATTAATTGAATCCGCGTTTTTGTTGATTGACTTTCGTTTTCAATTCTTTCTGGACATTAAAGATTTTTATGATTAATTAACTTGTTTTTCGTTATTAAAATCTAATTTTCGTATATTTTACGAAACAAATAAGTACGAAATTTTATATCGTAAAATGTTGCATAGATTTTTAACAAACCTTAAAATGCATTCGTGTACATTAGGCTGGGTCGTATTCCAACAAAGTGCTCAGATCAACTATTAATAGTGAAAAAAAGTTGGTACAAGTAAATACAAGCAGTTTAAAACCAAAATGAACAAAATCGGTCCATGGCTTCCGTTCTCGCATCGCGGGTCAAAATTGCGGTTTTTGAAAAAATGGACATAATTACAAAAAAAAAAAATAAATATTTAAAAAAAAAATTATTAAAAAAAAAAAAATTTTTTTGTATCTCATTAAATCAAAGATATTTAGAAAAATTTTGTTTGTTTTTTTCGGATATCGATAACCCACCCAAATGTGAGGCCAAAAAAAACTCACATTTTTAACATGGAGCTCAAAACTACTTTTTCACTATTTTAAAAATTTAGTGAAACAAAATTTTTAAATATATTAGTTTATCCACTTGATATCATTGAATACATCTCAGGGATTGTAGAAAAAAATTCTTAGTTAAATTCCTTCGTCCAGTTGGTGTGTGGAGCGATTTGAATTTAGCGGATTTCCAGAACATGTGTTTTTATCGACATTTTTGACTAATTTGTAGTTGTTATCAACATTTGACTTAAATTAACCAACTTTTGTTGTTCAAATGGTTGTTTTGGACCATAGTAACTCTGCTTTGAAATAATAGACTTTTTGGACAACGTTAACCCTTGCCGGCACGAGGTTAAAAATTCCTCCAATGAAATTTTCGAAAATTCCTCACTCTAAAGTCGTGTATGTGTTTAAATAATGAACAATTACAAATTTATACAAAGTTTTCTTGAAATACATCTTTAACCCTTGTTGAACGAACGCCCAAAAAATTTCAAACAGCTGTTTTTTTGCTCAAATGGACTTTTTTGACATATTAAATAATATATTTTTACTTTTAGTTTTACACAGTAAAAACGACGAAGACGTAATGAAATTTCGGATGCCATTTTTTTTTATTTTATTTAGTTCAACAAGGGTTAAAGATGTCTATCAAGAAAACTTTGTATAAATTTGTAATTGTTCATTATTTAAACACATACACGATTTTAGAGTGAGGAATTTTCAAAAATTTCATTGGAGGAATTTTTTAACCCCGTGCCGGCAAGGGTTAACGTTTTCCAAAAAGCCTATTATTTCAAAGCAGAGTTACTACGGTCCAAAACAACCATTTGAACAAAAAAAGTTGGTTAATTTAAGTAAAATGTTGCTAACAACTACAAATTAGTCAAAAATGTCGATAAAAACACATGTTCTGGAAATCCGCTAAATTCAAATCGCTCCACACACCAACTGGACGAAGGAATTTAACTAAGAATTTTTTTCTACAATCCCTGAGATGTATTCAATGATATCAAGTGGATAAACTAATATATTTAAAAATTTTGTTTCACTAAATTTTTAAAATAGTGAAAAAGTAGTTTTGAGCTCCATGTTAAAAATGTGAGTTTTTTTTGGCCTCACATTTGGGTGGGTTATCGATATCCGAAAAAAACAAGCAAAATTTTTCTAAATATATTTGATTTAATGCGATACAAAAAAAATTTTTTTTTTTAAATAATTTTTTTTTAAATATTTAATTTTTTTTTTTGTAAATATGTCCATTTTTTCAAAAACCGCATTTTTGACCCGCGATGCGAGAACGGAAGCCATGGACCGATTTTGTTCATTTTGGTTTTAATTTGTTTGTATTTACTTGTACCAACTTTTTTTCACTATTAATAGTTGATCTGAGCACTTTGTTGGAATACGACCCAGCCTAGTGTACATGTCTGATCTATACCGCTTGACACATACACACAACCATTACATTTTATCAATACTTACACACATTTATACCAACACAAGCCTGCATATTGTTTTTTTTTTAATCTTTGGAGTATGATATTTAGCTTTTTTATATAAATGTTCTCATGGTCACTTCAATCGTTTTTTTCATTTAATAAAATGAATTTCGAATATGTCACACTGTGTTCAATTTGTTTGATGTCTCTTGGAACGTACGTTTAGTGATAAAAAACTAATGGAATTTCAATGGAAGCATACAATGAAAAAAAAAAAAAAAAAAAAAATTACCTTTGAGGTAAATTTCAATAAAATTTAATTTGTAAAATGGTATTCATATTTGTGGTTTGTCAAATAAGCACATGCTAAAATTGACCTTGTTATTGCGTAAATTCAAACTAAGAAGATAGGACTTGATATTCCCATAGCTCCCGCAGAAAACCTCTGTCTAGTTCAAATCTAATTAAAGAAGAATTTAAAGAATTTTTTGTAACAGATTCCTTTTGCAATAGATTCTAGAATATTTTCTACGGTAATCACAAAAAAATTTTCAATATAAAAAATGTTAAAAAAAAAATTCAAACGAAAATCAATGATTCTGGAAATGGTCATATCTAACGCTCTTTCGAGCTTAAGTTTGGAAATAGGATCCCAGCGGTTGAACGAGGGATGCAGCAGAGTTTCTCCAAAGTGTGGTACCTTTTGCTTTTTTTCCTAAAAAAAAAATAATGTGGCAATGTGCTAGTAGAGGCCTGAAAACACCTGCTTAGTGGGTGTGATTATATAGATAGAGTTATTTTAACACGTGAAATTTAAAATTTTTACCGATCCGATCAATAGCACGGCCGCTGTTATTGCGATTTATTTCAAACTAATTTCATTTAAAAACCAAAGATTTCAGGTAAATTGTTTTAGTCAAAAGTTACACTATTTTAAAGTTAAAAATTAAAAAAAAAAAAAAAAAATCATAAAAAGTATCGATATTTTTGGACACTAGATAAAAAGTTTCCTTTAAAACATGTCGAAGGCCTATATATCCCAGCAAAACTTTGGTAATGGGTAGTGATTATATAACACATTACCACGTAATGCATATAACATATTTGTATCATTATTTTATGATGTCTTACCAAACACTTGTTCCACAACGTATTATATTCAAGTGAAAAATAATGCATTACTAATAATTTGCTACGTAATGCATGATTATTGGAAAAAATGTATTTCATATTTGTTATTTCTAAACATTAAATCATGGATGACTTATATTTGGTTACATTATGCATTATTTTAAAGTTTGAAATAATGCATTATTTATAATTGGATGCATAATGCATTACAATAACATAAAAAATAATTATTTTATAAAAAAATGCATAAGTTTAAACTAGAGATGGGCTCACGACAGGAAATTTCTAACGACACACACTCACGAGCATATTTTATCTACTTACACTCACTTACAATCACGTGAGTAAATTTAATACAAAATTACTTTTTCACTACTCGTAACACCTTATATATTATCTTCTGGTATGCTATATTATTTTATTTCTCGTAACCTATAAAATATCATATATTTTACACCTTACTCGTATTCTTCGTTATAAATTTATGACTTATTTTATACCTTACTGGTATTCTTTGTGATAATGTGGATGCATTACTTTGAGTCTCATCGCCTGTTAAAATCATCAATGCTGCAATGTATAAAATAAGAGATCCTATACCTTATTTTATACCTTATTTGGTAATCTAAGTTTTGCTGGGATGATATCATTTACGACATCGGTAAACTTTTAACGTGACATCCAAAGACATCCAAATTTTGAGCCATATTTTTCAAAAAAGTCAAGAAAATTCAGAAACAATTAGCATCTGTGGACCAAAATCGTGGTTCTGGAATTTCGTTGACCAATTCATGTTCAGCATGCAAAAATTAGTATGAAAACATGATTTTGCATTCAGAAAAAATAATTGTACAAGGGATAGAGAAAACCAAAAATGCAAATAAAATAGCAAAAAAAAAAATATGTTTGTTCTGAATTTTACACCACAGATGAGGGCCGTTTTATTTTCACCATCAAAAAGTCGTTTTCGTGAAAATGGAAGATAGAGGGTTTTAAATATGCCCTCGATGTTGATTATTTTACTAGTTTGAAAGGAAACATTACATAAGGGGTGGTCCAATAACAAGTATCTTTTAAAAATGCAATAAAATGATCAATATCCAACTTTTGTGGAATGTTATGGCTTTACTTGAAAGAGCAAACATTCCCATTTTTATGGCAAACGACTTCATTAATGAGTCCTCTGCTAGCTCCGCTGTATCGAGTTGTAGCGCAGTACTGCGCTGCCAAACTGTACGTTTTTCGAAAAAAAAGTTTTTAACCGCAATAAAGCACTCAAATGAGGTTATGTTAACAAACAAATTGCTACATATTGGGTTCGGAAAACCCGCACGGTATTGTCAAGAATCCAATTCCTCTATTGGAAGCATCAGATTTGAGTATCAGTATCATTACACAATATTTTCAAAAATACATCTGAAAACCCCATTTTCGTCAAAGCGCTACTGAGCCATGATTACCGACTTTTTATTGGCCGTAATAGAATATATCAACTTGGATGACATTTGTTTTCAAAAGGATGTCACAATATGTCCCCCAGTCCATCAAACAATCGATATTTTGCGCACTTAGTTCGGAAATCGTGATATATATTCGTGATATTCCATATTCGCGGTGATAATTGATCACTTCAGAGCTGCGGTTTAAACCCTTTAGACATTTTTTGAGGGGTCTTGTTAAAGATCCATTAAACATGGGCAATTCAGAAATATTCTAGGCCCTTTCGACGAATATTGTTCAATCCGTTCGTGAGACAGAACCAGAAACATTAGAAAAATGGGTGCCGAGGATGAGCTACTGCGGAGCTAACCCAGACAGCCGCATGAGTGAAGTCGTTTGCCATAAATAATGGGAATATTTGCTCTTTCAAATAAAGCCATAAGGTTCCAAAAATATTGAGTATTGTTCATTTCATTGCATTTTTAAAAAGATACTTGTTATTGGAACACCCTGTAGTAAGTTTAACACAAAAATTGAGGCCGAGGTGTAATTTCATCCAAAATTAGTTTATTTTTGTCCTGAAAATCAAATCACCCGATGACCTTATTAAGGCAGGCGTGATTGCTCTATTATGTATTTATAGTACATAAGGGAATTCCTAACACCGCCTTGTTTTGTGGGCGTGGCAAAAATTGCAAAAAATTATATATTTTTTTTAAATTTTGAGAAAAGAAAATGGAAATTAGGGGAGTTTAATGGATCAAATCTTAAAATTTCATTTTGCTATCACATTTCTTCATGTATAAGAACTATTCAAATACAGAATGTCGAGACGTTGTCACTGAAAACAAAATTTGTGTTGCATAATGAAAATTGTATCTTTTAAAACTTTTCCCCATTATTTAAAAACTTTTGTGTGAAAGCTTATCTTAGGGAGTGGAGATAGGGTGTAGGTGTCTTCCAGAAAAAAAATAATAGAGGTCGGTCTTACAGTTTTCCAATATAAAAGGCACCATGGTAGTGATACTAACCCAGCAAAATTTGGCATTACCAGTAATGGGTTTTGTAATCCGAAACAACTGTTAATAAGTAGTTACTTATTGAATGAAATACTAATTATTTTAACAAGGGCGTGAGACAAAAATAATTAGTGAAGAGTATGGAGTTAAATAAGTAGTTACTGACTCGGATTACTAATAAGGAGTAAAAACCCATTACCAATAAGAAGTAAAATAATTAGTTAATTAGAACATTTAAAATTTAAATTGTTTTTACTAAAAATAAAAAATTTAGTAATTTTTATTAAGTTTTTAAGTACTTTTTAAGTTAATTGAATTGTAAAGGTTAAAAAATGCAAGTGCAAGGAGATATTATTACTTGAAAGTACTTTTATAGCATATTACTGAAAAGTAGTTACTTTTAGGCTTAAAATAATGTTAATGGTAATGTGTACTCATTATAAATAATGTACTTGGTAATGATTACTTTTCACAACTCATTACCATGTTTTTGCTGGGAAGTAGCTAATTTAATATAACAATTTTGATAAAAAATATATTAAAAGTATGAAAATTTTGGGGTCGAAAAAATATTGAGGGTTAGTCACACATTTGATTCTTCTAGAGGCATCCTTGAGATAGATAGAGCTATGGCACAGTGGACCAAATGCTTAATCTAGCGTGCAAGAGAGTATAATTCGACTTTGAGAGCACCTAGAAACATGAAATTTGTAATGCACAAGGAAAATGAGATGAGCTTCTATAAAGTCCAAATGTGGGCGGTATTTGAAGGGGCGTGGCACTTATTAAAATATTGTCATAATAAAATATAGGGAACGTAGAGCCAATAATAAGCAGAGACAGTAATTTTTTTTAACGTAAAAAAGATTATTAAACAGTTTAGAAAAGAAATATTTTATTTTGAGTAAAAAAAAAAATTTTTTACTCATTTCTGTAAAAAAAAATTTTTTTGAGTGAAAATTTTTTTTTGAGTATAAATTTTTTTTTTGCTTGTAAAATTTTTATATTGGGTTAAAAAATGTTTGATAATGTCAAAAATACTCAGCAAAATTTTTTTGTGGCTTATCAATGTCATTTAAAGCGTTTAAGTGTTTTTTTTTTTTTAACGTAAATTTAAGGTACACCAATCTGAAATTCACGGTTTTTGCTTACAACTTCTGAACTACTGGACCGATTTGGCTGATATTCAACACCAACCTGACTAGGAAAATTGAAAATATATATGCCAAGCGTCAGCAGCAACAGAGTTGCCGTTTGAAAGTTATCGTGTTTTAAACAGACAGACGGACGGACATCGCTAGATCGACTGAAAAACAAAAACCAGCAAAAACCAGCAGCCAATTTTTTTATTATTTTGGAGCTCAATATCTATTCTTTTGAAATCATGTAAAAACCCTATAGAAGTTAGCGGGATTTGTAGCTAAATTCATTAACAAAATTCAAGTTCGCTTGAAATATAATTCCATTGTGGACTCTCTTTTAAATTTACGTTTTTTTACGAACAACAACACAAATTAGCTTCAAATATACATTCCTTGAGGTTAAAATATAACAAATAATTTGATATATTGCCTTAATAGGTAGTAAAATAGCAGTTTAAACAATCAACACGTCTACACAGAACTTGAAGAAATTTTTTTATAAAAACTAATTACTCATGTTTGGCTGCCTACTACGATGGTGTTTTTGCAATAAACAAAGAAATTTTATTAGCGTTAAGTAAGGTAGGAATAGTGCAATCATATATGCGATACTAATTCAATATTGTAAAAACTTCATTTTTCGACCAACTGCGCACCAGATTCAACATTTGGTCCACTGTGTATGGGTGCTAATTTCATAAAAACGTCATTTTGTATGGGTTTTTTTAAAATCAACATTTTCTCAAAATGTATCTCCCCTTTATCTTCAATCGTTAAGGTGGTCCCCCATACAATTTTTATATTTTTTATAAACTTGTTTTATTAAATCAACTCCTATCTCTCCCAAGGTTCCTTTTAGAGGGGTAAAGTTAAAGACCGACCACTACTAATTTTTCAAACAACATCATGAAATTTTGAATGAAAATAGTTCTTGCTAATAAAAATGTGATGGCAAAAAGAAATTTTAAGATTTAAAACATTACATCCCCCCCATTCCCAATAATCTTTCTTAAAATTTCCAAAAATATGATTTTTGTTGCCACGATCACAATAAAGGCGGTGTTAAAAATTCTCGCAAGGTGTAAATTACGAAAAATATTTACACCTCGGCCTCCATTGGATTTATTTTTTTATTTTTTTACACACAAAAAAAAGAACCTAGTCAAATTACTAGAAAAACTTTCGTTTTCCCATTCCTTGTTTTTTAACAAAAGTTTTTTGTAATTTTTCAATTTTTTTTGTAATTTACAAATTTTCAAAAATCTAGTAAATTAACGAGAATTCCTTGTAAGTTTTATTGCGCCGAAAAAGTTTTAAATTTATAATTTTATTCGTAAAAAGCTTATAAAATTACAAAAAAGCTCGTAATTTTTACTAGAAATTCTCGTAAATTAGGAGGTAGAAAAAAATCAAGTAAACTCACGAAACCTATAATTTTTATCGTGTCAAAAAAAATTTAAATTTCCAATTTTAGTGGTAAAGAGATTGTAAACCCGAGTAAAAAAGTTTTTATAGAGTTGTATATAATTTTATAAACATCATATATGATTAAATAGAATTATATAGAATTTGATGCGAAAAATGAGTCGATAAAACTATATAAAATTTGATCAATGTTTCTTATATTTTAATAAATTTTTTAATATAATTTTATGCGAAATTTGGACCCTATTTTTATATAATAACAGCAAAATTATATAAACAGATATAATTATATAAAAATATATAAAATTGTATAAAACTGTATAAAACTATATAAAGTTACATAAAATTATATATAATTTTATGTAATTAAAACAAAATTTTATGATTTATATAAAACTTGATATAATTTTATATAACTTTATAAAATTATACTACTATTATTGTTTTATATAATTTGATATAGTTGAATATAATTATATCTGATTATATAAATTTGCTGTTGTTATATAAAAATAGGGGTCCAAATTTCGCATAAAATTATATAAAAAATTTATCAAAACATAACCCAGCAAAAACATGGTAATGAGTTGTGAAAAGTAATCATTACCATGTACATTATTTATAATGAGTACCCATTACCATTAACATTATTTTCAGCCCAAAAGTAACTACTTTTCAGTAATATGTTATAAAAGCACTTCTAAGTAATAATATCCCGAGTAAAAAAGATCATATATAATTATATATAGTTTTATATATACATATATTATTTTGTAAAACTATATGTATTTTTTGTTGCATCATATGTGATTTTATATATTTGCACTTCCCGAGTAAAAAAAAGTTATATGACGCAATATTTAATTATATATGAACAGATATGCTTTTATGTAAATCCATATTAATTTTGATCCGAAAATTGGCGGATCGAATATTATACGATTGTATCAAATTCTATTATTTTTGATAAAATAATATCAAATTTGATTAAGTTTGATCCCAAAAATGGGTCTATCTAATTGTATTACATCATATCTTATCTGTTAAAATTAGATAAATTTTTATATAATTAGATGTAATCTGGTAATCTTTTTGGAATTTTAAACGTGAAATTAGAAATTATTTTATCAGATTGGATACATTATCAATTAGAAGAGTTTTTATTGCATTCTTCGGAATTTTTACGGGACTTAGCAAATTATTAAAAATTTGTCATTTTTTTTTCTAAAATTATTTTAAAGGGATTTAAAAATTCCAAAAAATGTTTGTGTCTTAGAAAATTTAAAAACATTTTTTCGGAACTTAAAAATTTTTCAAAAAAATAAAATTTCTCCTAAAAACATTTTCAACGATTTTTTTACTCCAAAAAAAATTGCCAAAAAAATTTTGTTTCCGGGACTTTGGAAAATTTTCATAAAATTTTTTAGGACTTGAAAATTATTTAATTTTTTTTAATTGTCCGGGACTTAGAAAATTTTGAAAATTTTTAAAAAATAAAATATAAATAAAATCATAAATCTTTTTATCTGCCATATCTAAAATTCCCGACCTTATATGTCATATCTTATTTCATATAGATCGGTATATAAATAGATATAAATATGTATGTTATCATATTAAAAAATAAGTAAAAATGCAATGCTATATATAAACTTGTATGTCCATATCAAAGTTCATGCATAACCATATATAAATATAAATAATTATATAATAGCATATATGATTATATCAGATCTTTTTTACTCGGGTTCTAATTTGTTTCTTATATAAAATTATATAACAGAAAATATTGACTTTTATATAATAACATATGATTTAAAGTTCGTTTATATAATTACATATGAACTTTAAAATTCTGTTTTCTTTTTTATATAATTTGATAAAACAAAATATTTGAAGAAATTTTATATAAAACTTTATGCAACTGTTTTTAAATTTTATGTTATCTTATATGAGTAAAATTTAAAAAAAAATCTAAGTCCTTTACATATAATTTAATATAACTTTTGATAATTTTTCTAAGTCCAAAAAAAATTAAAATTTTCTAAGTCCCAAAATTTTAGGACTGATGCAAAATTGAAAAAAAGATTTTTTTTTTTTGAAAATTTTCAAAGTCCTAAAAATATTTTTGAATATTGTTAAGTCCTGGAAACAAATTTTTTTGTAAATTTTTTGCGTTTTGGGGGAAAACATTTTTTTCTTATATATAAATATATTTAATTATATATAATTGCATCAATTTTATACAAAAAAGGGTCCAATTTTCGCATATAACTATATAAAATTATATTAAAATTATATCAAATTTGATCAGATTTGATCAAATTTGATAAGTTTTTATATCGTTTTATCGACTCATTTTTCGCATTAAACTATATATGATTATATATGATGGCTTTATATAATTTTATATGAATATATATAATCTTTTTTACTCGGGTAGTTATTTTTGCCTCATGCCCTTGTTAAAATAATTAGTGTTTCATTCAATAAGTAACTACTTATTAACATCTGTTTCGGATTACAAAACCCATTACTAGTAATGCCAATTTTTGCTGGGAAGTAACATTGATAAAATTTTATATGGTTTTATCGACTCATTTTTCGCATCAAATTCTATATAATTCTGTATAATCATATATGATGTTTATAAAATTATATACAACTATATTAAGAATTAACATATAATTACAAATCATATACTAATTTTACCTAACCGAGAACTGGTAACAATGACCTTCGTCTCGTTGTAGCGAAACAGACCAAGGCCTCTGGTGGGAATCGAACCCACGACCCCCAGACTCATAGGCTAGCACGCTACCAACTAGCCTACTGGGGCGCCCATATACAACTATATAAAAACTTTTTTACTCGGGAAATTACAAAATTTTTGGTAAAAATCTTGTAAATTTACAAGAAACCTCGTAATTTTATCAGGAATTCTCGTAAATTATTAGAAAGAAAAAAATCTAGTAAAGTCACGAAACCCCCTTGTAAGTTTTATCGCGTTAAAAAAATTTCAATTTACAATTTTGATGGTAAAAAGCTTTAAAATTACAACATTATTGATAAAAAGCTTGTAAAATTCAAGGGATTCTTATCAAATAGGAGGTTACAAACTCTTCTCTGCATTTTACAAAGTTTTTTTTTTTTTAGTGTAAAGTATTATGTGATTTTCAATAAGAAAAATGAGTGTAGAATTTTTTTTTAATTTTTGTGTTCTTAATGCACATTGAATTTTGACATAAGCCTAAAAAGTTGATTGAAGTAACACAGAAAGAATTGAAAACGAATTTCAATCAACAAAAACGTGGATTCAATTAATTTTTAATTGAAACTCCGCCGATGAAGAAAATTGTTATATCAATCATCAAATTGTAGGTGATTAATTGATTTTTTTTTCAATCAATTAATTTTTCAAAATGAAAAAATTGGGAATTTTTCTATAGAAAAAAGTTAGGAATTTTTCTTAGAATTTTTTTTATAGCAAAATCATAAAATTTTTACAATTTTTATATGAAAAATCTAAAAGAAGAAATGAAATCATGAGTGAGAATTTTTTTTAAAGTTTTCAAGAATCTTGTTTTTTTATTTTTAGTACCAAAAGGTACATAAAAATAAAATGTATTTATTCGGCCTTTATATATGTATATATATTCGATTAGAGTTTTATTCTAGTTCGAGGCCCAAAAATATTTCTATTTATGATATTGTCATAATAGAGTATTTTTAATTTATTGCTTTAAAAAAGTTACTATCTCATAGTATGTCTGTACTGATCAGTTTCATCCCCACTAAAGGAATCTTCAGCAGACTTTAGAGAATCATCGTTGGTCAATCAAACATCAAACCAGACATAATATTTGATATATTTCCCAAGTTATATGAGAAGTACTATTATGAAGGTCCGAAATCTGTTTTCCAACAAAAATAACTCTTTTAAAGCAAAAATTGTATATATTAAATCACCGTCGGTAACTATTAATATATGTGTTGCTGTTATTTTACAATAACAACAGTGCCCAACCAAACAATAGTGTTGGTAGGATAAGTCGTACTAAACTTTGTGTTAAATGTTGTTTTTTTATTTTTAGTACCAAAAGGTACATAAAAATAAAATGTATTTATTCGGCCTTTATATATGTATATATATTCGATTAGAGTTTTATTCTAGTTCGAGGCCCAAAAATATTTCTATTTATGATATTGTCATAATAGAGTATTTTTAATTTATTGCTTTAAAAAAGTTACTATCTCATAGTATGTCTGTACTGATCAGTTTCATCCCCACTAAAGGAATCTTCAGCAGACTTTAGAGAATCATCGTTGGTCAATCAAACATCAAACCAGACATAATATTTGATATATTTCCCAAGTTATATGAGAAGTACTATTATGAAGGTCCGAAATCTGTTTTCCAACAAAAATAACTCTTTTAAAGCAAAAATTGTATATATTAAATCACCGTCGGTAACTATTAATATATGTGTTGCTGTTATTTTACAATAACAACAGTGCCCAACCAAACAATAGTGTTGGTAGGATAAGTCGTACTAAACTTTGTGTTAAATGTTGTTTTTTTATTTTTAGTACCAAAAGGTACATAAAAATAAAATGTATTTATTCGGCCTTTATATATGTATATATATTCGATTAGAGTTTTATTCTAGTTCGAGGCCCAAAAATATTTCTATTTATGATATTGTCATAATAGAGTATTTTTAATTTATTGCTTTAAAAAAGTTACTATCTCATAGTATGTCTGTACTGATCAGTTTCATCCCCACTAAAGGAATCTTCAGCAGACTTTAGAGAATCATCGTTGGTCAATCAAACATCAAACCAGACATAATATTTGATATATTTCCCAAGTTATATGAGAAGTACTATTATGAAGGTCCGAAATCTGTTTTCCAACAAAAATAACTCTTTTAAAGCAAAAATTGTATATATTAAATCACCGTCGGTAACTATTAATATATGTGTTGCTGTTATTTTACAATAACAACAGTGCCCAACCAAACAATAGTGTTGGTAGGATAAGTCGTACTAAACTTTGTGTTAAATGTTGTTTTTTTATTTTTTAGTACCAAAAGGTACATAAAAATAAAATGTATTTATTCGGCCTTTATATATGTATATATATTCGATTAGAGTTTTATTCTAGTTCGAGGCCCAAAAATATTTCTATTTATGATATTGTCATAATAGAGTATTTTTAATTTATTGCTTTAAAAAAGTTACTATCTCATAGTATGTCTGTACTGATCAGTTTCATCCCCACTAAAGGAATCTTCAGCAGACTTTAGAGAATCATCGTTGGTCAATCAAACATCAAACCAGACATAATATTTGATATATTTCCCAAGTTATATGAGAAGTACTATTATGAAGGTCCGAAATCTGTTTTCCAACAAAAATAACTCTTTTAAAGCAAAAATTGTATATATTAAATCACCGTCGGTAACTATTAATATATGTGTTGCTGTTATTTTACAATAACAACAGTGCCCAACCAAACAATAGTGTTGGTAGGATAAGTCGTACTAAACTTTGTGTTAAATGTTGTTTTTTTATTTTTAGTACCAAAAGGTACATAAAAATAAAATGTATTTATTCGGCCTTTATATATGTATATATATTCGATTAGAGTTTTATTCTAGTTCGAGGCCCAAAAATATTTCTATTTATGATATTGTCATAATAGAGTATTTTTAATTTATTGCTTTAAAAAAGTTACTATCTCATAGTATGTCTGTACTGATCAGTTTCATCCCCACTAAAGGAATCTTCAGCAGACTTTAGAGAATCATCGTTGGTCAATCAAACATCAAACCAGACATAATATTTGATATATTTCCCAAGTTATATGAGAAGTACTATTATGAAGGTCCGAAATCTGTTTTCCAACAAAAATAACTCTTTTAAAGCAAAAATTGTATATATTAAATCACCGTCGGTAACTATTAATATATGTGTTGCTGTTATTTTACAATAACAACAGTGCCCAACCAAACAATAGTGTTGGTAGGATAAGTCGTACTAAACTTTGTGTTAAATGTTGTTTTTTTATTTTTAGTACCAAAAGGTACATAAAAATAAAATGTATTTATTCGGCCTTTATATATGTATATATATTCGATTAGAGTTTTATTCTAGTTCGAGGCCCAAAAATTATTTTTGTTGGAAAACAGATTTCGGACCTTCATAATAGTACTTCTCATATAACTTGGGAAATATATCAAATATTATGTCTGGTTTGATGTTTGATTGACCAACGATGATTCTCTAAAGTCTGCTGAAGATTCCTTTAGTGGGGATGAAACTGATCAGTACAGACATACTATGAGATAGTAACTTTTTTAAAGCAATAAATTAAAAATACTCTATTATGACAATATCATAAATAGAAATATTTTTGGGCCTCGAACTAGAATAAAACTCTAATCGAATATATATACATATATAAAGGCCGAATAAATACATTTTATTTTTATGTACCTTTTGGTACTAAAAATAAAAAAACAACATTTAACACAAAGTTTAGTACGACTTATCCTACCAACACTATTGTTTGGTTGGGCACTGTTGTTATTGTAAAATAACAGCAACACATATATTAATAGTTACCGACGGTGATTTAATATATACAATTTTTGCTTTAAAAGAGTTATTTTTGTTGGAAAACAGATTTCGGACCTTCATAATAGTACTTCTCATATAACTTGGGAAATATATCAAATATTATGTCTGGTTTGATGTTTGATTGACCAACGATGATTCTCTAAAGTCTGCTGAAGATTCCTTTAGTGGGGATGAAACTGATCAGTACAGACATACTATGAGATAGTAACTTTTTTAAAGCAATAAATTAAAAATACTCTATTATGACAATATCATAAATAGAAATATTTTTGGGCCTCGAACTAGAATAAAACTCTAATCGAATATATATACATATATAAAGGCCGAATAAATACATTTTATTTTTATGTACCTTTTGGTACTAAAAATAAAAAAACAACATTTAACACAAAGTTTAGTACGACTTATCCTACCAACACTATTGTTTGGTTGGGCACTGTTGTTATTGTAAAATAACAGCAACACATATATTAATAGTTACCGACGGTGATTTAATATATACAATTTTTGCTTTAAAAGAGTTATTTTTGTTGGAAAACAGATTTCGGACCTTCATAATAGTACTTCTCATATAACTTGGGAAATATATCAAATATTATGTCTGGTTTGATGTTTGATTGACCAACGATGATTCTCTAAAGTCTGCTGAAGATTCCTTTAGTGGGGATGAAACTGATCAGTACAGACATACTATGAGATAGTAACTTTTTTAAAGCAATAAATTAAAAATACTCTATTATGACAATATCATAAATAGAAATATTTTTGGGCCTCGAACTAGAATAAAACTCTAATCGAATATATAGTTTTCAAGAATCTTAAAAGTTTTCCCTGGAAAAAATGTTTTAAAATCTTAAATTTTTACAGAACAAAAAGGAAAATTAAAATAAAACTTTTCGGTAGGAAAAATGAGAAAATTTTCTTAAGAGAAAATTTAAGAATTTTTAATACAAAAAATGCAATAAAACTTAGACTTTTTCTAAAGGAAAAATTAAACAAAATCTTGGACTTTTATTGGAAAAATGTCTAGGAATCTAAGTATTTTTCCTTAAAGGCGCGTTTAGACGGTAGAGAAAATCCCTAGATTTAAAGTAAAACACAACTCTGTGGTAATATACTTTTGACTTTGTGTCAAATCTCATTTCTTTAATACTTGTTTTTGCTTACCATTTTCATAATATTATTATTTGTTTTCGCACATTTAGTCAATAATTTCGTCGCTGCGCCTAAAAATGGAGTCATGTGTAGTTATTTAATTTTTTTTATTACATCTTTTTAATCCCATATTGGTCATACGATTACTCACTAAACCGTTTTTTGATATCTTGATTGGTTCAAAAGTTAGTAAAAGGAGCGATGTGTTCGTCACACTAAAAAAAGGTCTGAAAAGGAGTTATTTGTTAAGCTACACATAACTTTTTTTCATAAAAAAGTAACAGAACGTGACAAATGAACCACTATTTTAGTAATATGAGGCTCACACATAGCATCTAAGTATTTTGAATGAATTTGTCAAGATTTTTGGAAAATCCTTGCATATTTTCATGCTGTTATCTAAATCCTAAATGGCAGGTAATCAAGTCTTGTGAAAGCAATGACGGCGGAAAATTTTAGTATCTAAAGTACAGAATCTTTCACAGATGTCAATTTATGTCGAAGCTCTTGAATAGTAACAATAAAAAACCAAAAAAAAAAAATCTGTTGTTCGCTGTTTAACGAAGAGCTTTATAATATCAAAATTTCAAAGACCTTGTCTAACTTATGTCGCTTTAAACCACCAACAAACTTTATTTAGTCTTTGTCCCTCTCGAAAATAAATTAACAATAAGAATGGTTTCATAAACAAAAGGAGTCATGTGTAAAAAATATTTCCATTTTATTTAAATTTTGTTCCAAAAAGTACTTAAAAAAGCAGTTATGTGTATGTTTTTTGAAAATTTCTGCACCACTGGAAAACCGTTAAATGTTTCATATTTTTTTTTTTTGCAGTATGTGGACAGCATATCGGTACAAAAATTTTTTATAGAACAAACTTTTAAAAAAATCGCGAAGGGACGTAAATAAACAGTATTTTTCCTCTCCTGAACACATGCCTCCATTTTTAGGCGCAGCGACGATTTGTAGATTGGAAACCGAATTAAAGTAAATAAAAAATATATAATAAAATTTTATTTGACATTCCAATTTTAAAAGTTACCACAGAGTTGTTTTTTACTTTAAATCTAAAAGAATTCTCTCTAGTCTAAGCACGCCATAAGAAATATTTTTCGATCTCAGAATTTTTGAGTTTTAATATAAAACAAAATATTCTAAAATCTATGATTTTTTCAATAGGAAAAATAACTCAGATTCCAAGTATTTTTCTATAGAAAATGCCTTAGATTCTGAAAATTTTAGAAAAAACATTCTGAGAATTTAAAAAAAATATCACAAAATTGAAAAAGGTGTTAGATTCCGATTTATTTTTATTTGAAAAATGTCTCAGATTCCAAGACTTTTTTTGTAGGAAAAACTTCGGAGACCCATACTTTCTATGGGAAAAATGACTCGGAAACTTGAAAATTTTTTTGGGGAAAAAATTTCTTAGACCCTCATATGAAAATATTTCTCAGAAAATGCTTGACTATCTTAGACTTTTTCTAGGGAAAAGTTTCTCAGAAAACAAAACTGTTTTAATAGAAAAATGTTTCAGAATCTAGAAAATTGCCTCCAAAAATCGTAAAAAGCAATAAAGTCTTCAATTTTTCTAATCTCAGGTACTTTCTATGGAATATTTTTTTAAACCCTAAAAATGTAGGTGTAGAAAGATCATTTCGGTATCTTAAAACTTTTTTTGTAGAAAAATAGAATGGAAAAAAATATTACAGAACCTAAGAAGTTTTCAATAGGAAAAAACTCACTAAATCTGAGAATTTTTCTTTACGAACATTTTTTCTAATTACCCAGGTAAAAATAATCACATATGTACACATATGAACACATATGGATTCACATGTGAACATATACGAACCACATATGAGCACATATGAACATATGATATCATACATGGAATCATACATTCTTGCAGAAAGCAAATATATGGTATTGTTTGGACTTATATATCCTCCTATTTGTTATTAATAATTTAAAAAAACTCTGGTAAAGATAAGAACGTTCACTGGTCTATGCAAGGCCCTTGGCCAGCAATATTTTTGTGTGGGTTTTATTCAAAACAACATAAAAGGACGAACAAATAAACAATTAAATCATCTACTTCACATCGGTAGTTAAAGGGTATGAGTGATGACATGAACCGTTAAAAGCCACTCCAAACCTAACCTATCTCACAGAAGCCATTGAAAATCATTTCTTCTCGCAAATTACCAAAAAGTCTATTTTGGAAAAAAAATTGCAAAAATAATTTTTCAGAAATGCGTGTTAAATTTAAAAAATCAGGAATTTTTATTGTTTGAAACCTCTTAATACTTTTTCTAGAATTGCTTTTTGATAACAAACATTAATAAAATAAATGAAAGTTTTTTTTTTTTTTGTGTTCTACTGTTTGTCTTTTTTTTATTTGCATCTGTTGTCAAACTTTTATTTTTTTCCAAAATTATGAAAACTTCAAAAAAATAAATTGTCACATATTTGATAAATTTCAAGCAAAATAATATTGTTTTTATACAAAATTTGCAGAAAAAAAGGTAATATAAATATTAATAAATTAAAAATAATCTTCTAATAACTATTTCTATCATATTTACAGATTTGTTTATTTTAATTTCTTATTGGAATAAGACCGTAACCAGGTCAAGAATTCAACATCTGAACAAGAGATGCGTCCCCAATGAAAACCTCAAAAAACTGCAAAGCTGCTTAAGTTTTAACTAAGAAAATTTTCAAATCTGACCTTGACAGGATGTGTAAGATAGGCTAAATTTTAATATAATATTTTACCAATTTTTTGTATGTATGAAACTTAAAATGCGTCGTGTAAATTTTATCTTGTAGTTTAGCTTTTGAAAATTAATTTTATTAAACAATAAACTATTTTTAATAAAGGATATTGTTTTTTTATGCCATAACCGATGCAAAAGAATATAAAATTATATGTATAAAAAAATGTATGCGAACATATATGAACATGTGTGATCATTAAGGTTGTTCTTAACAGTAAGGGAAAAATTTAAAATGTTTTAATTGCTTGGCACTGGGCAGAATTTTGTTCCTTTGTACTAAAATCTTAATAATAAAAAATTTGAAGTTAATCCGATAACTTTAAGTGGACGCGGAAACGACCTGAAGTTTGAATAACGGATTACAAGGGGAAAAAATGACTTTTTACTCATTTTCTCAATTTTTTCGATATTTTAAGTTAAGTTTGAATTCAAATGGTTACAGAATTGTGATGTGGAGTACATTACCTCTGTAATAAGGCAATAAAAACTAAAATCGGTTAAAAATCAGCCAAGTTATTACAACTGCCCCAGGCAACTAGCGTGTGGCAGACCACTTGATCAAAGATTTCGAGTTAAATTTTTGAAATTGATTGAAATTATCTACTATAGCAACATTTTTTTATTCTTTACTTCCCAATGTACTAAGGTGATAGTTATTTTTCATATTGTGTTATGCTAACTTGTTTTAAATTAATGTTAAAAAGGTCTACATTTTTCAGCCCTGTTTTCAAATCTCCAATTTTAAATTAAAATTTTTTTAAGCAAATAAAATTTAAAAAATCGACCTTTGGACCATAGGATTTTGTTAAGCACATATAAGGGAATAAAAATTACAAAAATTGTAGACATTCCTTTTTTCATTCGGCTAGTTTAGCGATTTTATTTCGGCGGATTTCGAGATAATAGTGATTTTGGTAACTTTTTTAGCTTTTAGTTAATTTTTTTTTTTTTTAACAAACGTCATATGTTTTCTACCGAATTACTACAGAATAATATAGAATACTTCAATTCCTTTAATCAGGGCAAAATTGAGATATGAAAAATTGACCCAGTTAAAGGTCAAAGGTCAAATTTGAGAACAATTTGAATTTTTAAAGATTAACAATTTTTTTGAGCGGATATTTATGAAACTCCTTGATGTTATTTTAATATGACTAAACATAAATGGTTTATTATTAAAATTCGGAAAATTAACCCATAAGTGCTATTGGGGTCTATTTATTTTTTTATTTAATGGAGAAAATATAAGTATATTATTTCATAGGGTCATATAGACCCCAACAGCACTTAAGGGTTAATGTTCTGAATTTTTATAAGCCATTAATTTTTACATCTTATTAAAATAACATTTAGGAGTTTCATTAATATCCGCTCGAAAAATCTGTAAATCTTTGAAAATTCAAATTCTTCTAAAATTTGACCTTTGACCTTGAACTGGGTCAATTTTTCATGTCTCAATTTTGCCCTGATTAAAGGAATTGAAGTATTCTATATTGATCTGTAGTAATTCGGTAGAAAACATACGAAGTTCGTTAAAAAAAAATAAAAAAATTAACTAAAAGCTAAAAAAGTTACCAAAATCACTATTATCTCGAAATCCGCCGAATTAAAATCGCTAAAATAGACGAATGAAAAAAGGAATGTCTACAATTTTTGTAATTTTTATTCCCTTATATGTGCTTAACAAAATCATATGGTCCAATGGTCAATTTTTTAAATTTTATTTGCTTAAAAAATTAAAATTTAAAATTGGAGATTTGAAAACAGGGCTGAAAAATTTGGACCTTTTTAACATTAATTTAAAACAAGTTAGCATAACACAATATGAAAAATACCTATCACCATAGTACATTGGGAAGTAAAGAATAAAAAAATGTTGCTATAGTAGATAATTTCAATCAATTTCAAAAATTGAACTCGAAATCTTTGATCAAGTGGTCTGCCACACGCTAGTTGCCTGGGGCAGTTGTAATAACTTGGCTGATTTTTAACCGATTTTAGTTTTTATTGCCTTATTACAAAGGTAATATACTCCACATCACAATTCTGTAACCATTTGAATTCAAACTTAACTTTAAATATCGAAAAAATTGTGAAAATGAGTAAAAAGTAATTTTTTCCCCTTGTAATCCGTTATTCAAACTTCAGGTCGTTTCCGCGTCCACTTAAAGTTATCGGATTAACTCCAAATTTTTTATTATTAAGTTTTTAGTACAAAGGAACAAAATTCTGCCCAGTGCAACACAAAAATCCGAAATAAAAAAATAAGAACACCCTTAGTGATCATATGTCTACATATTACCTCAATTTTCGTCCATGCACATATATGGGTGATCATATGTGTTCATACGTGTTCACATGTGATGATTTCTAACCGGGTATAGAAATTTTTGGTGTAAGAATTGCAGTATTTGAAAATTTTCTATATGAAGGTGTATCAGAAGTTAAACAAATTTTGTATAAATTAAGGTTAATTTTTATTCAAAAATCAAAATCGTTACATTTGACTTTTAAAATATTATATTTTTAGTCGCTTTATTCTGGCTCGAAGTGATTATTTCCTTTACTCTTTTATGAAAATTATTCTATGAGAATATCACAGTTATAATAAGTACTGGAAATAATGCCCTCGAGCTAGAATAAACCTACTCAAAATATTTTTGTTTTAAAAGCTTTTCTATTGGGATAACGTCTCAGAATCATAAACTTTCTCTTTAAGAAAATGATGAGGAATAAATTTATAAAATTTGAAAATGTTTCTACCCGGCTAAAAATAAAGTGTTCAAACGCATGTACGATTATATATGATAATTTATGTTAAGGATGGACCAATATATGATCGCATATTATCATATGTTCTTCCATATATGGTCATATATTGAATAAGCGCCAATTTTAATATTTCCCTGCAAAAAAAGTCATTACCACTTCTCAGTGGAGTGCTTTAAAACTATAACAAATGTAATGAAATACAACAAAAATAACAAAAAACACAAGACAAAAACACACAAACAGTTTTTTCTACTCCAGAATACATAGATATTCAGCACTTAACTCATTACCTATCGCGAAACCTCCATACAAATGTAAGTAGATATTCAGTAGATAAGAACTACTCCGTGGAAGTAGTTGGAAGTTGTTTGAAAGCTCGGAGTACTTCTTATCTACTGAATATCTACTTACTTTTGTATGGGAGTGTCGCGGAAGGTAATGAGTTAAGTGCTGAATAACAACTTTTTATGGAGTAGAAAAAACTGTTTGTGTGTTTTTTTCTTGTGTTTTTTGTTATTTTTGTTGTATTTCATTACATTTGTTGTAGTTTTAAAGCACTCCACTGAGAAGTACTCCGCACTTTTTTTGCTGGGTTGTTAAAATATGATCATATATGTTTCCGAATTAATGAAGTATGGTCAGATGTGTTCATATATGCTCATATACAATTCATTTTTAGCCGGGTATAGAAAAAATCATAATAAATTCCCTGCAAATTTTTTTTTTTTGAGCAAACAAAAATTTCCCCACAAACCCAAGAGCTGGATCCGCGCCTGTGATAGTAAAAGAAATAACAAAAATTTTGATCAAAACAATAATTGACGCATTTAAATTTTGTTGATCAATAGATTTAATTATAATTTTTTAGCCAATAATTTTTTGTGTGAAAGAAATTCTATTCTTTACAGATTTTGTTTACGACTCTTTACTCTTTAGTCTTATGGAAAAATTCAATGCGTATAAAAAACACACAAATTTTAAAATTATCTACACCCTTTTTTCTTCTTGAAAATCATATAGGGCTCTACTTCACTACTTCGAAACAGATTATGGCTTAATAGTAAAATTTTTGTCAGTTATTTAGATAGGAAAAATCTAACTAAAACCTACAAATGCCAACATATTTTGTAATGCAATACAATGTAATGCATGTACAAAGAAAAAAACAAACATTATTCTATTCTATCTCTTACCACAATCATTCCTTTTTTCATGAATATCTTTCTTGTTTTTCTTTATTACATATAAAGAAAAAATTATTGCTTCTACAAAAGAGAACATAAAAAGTTAAAATTTCTTATCAGGTTTTTGTTGATTTCTCTATGTTGTGTTCATTTCATATTGGTAAGGATATTGAAAAATCAAATCTTTAAATGATTGTTTAAACCATATGCCATAGTCATAAAGCAACCATCAACATTTCATTTATGATCATAAATCTAAACAATAATTATTTTTCTTTTCTTTTTTTGAATTTCATCTCTTGTCTTTGAATTGATTTAATAAATTGTTATATGGATCCTTATAACAATTGCATGTCATTGTCTTAAAAACGTGTAAATATCATAAATGATTTTCACAGTATTTACTTTTCATTTGCACCTTTTGTTTGTTTTTAATATTACATATAAGTATGTGTGTGCTACACATACAAAGGTGGTTTAAAAAGTTGTCAGGAAAATTTAAATTCGGCGATGATATTTCTGAAGAATTATTAATTTATAAATTGAAAATGGGGCCGTTAAAGCAAAAAGATTTTGTTTTGCTAAACACCAAAAGCCCAATATTTTCCAAACCACCCACGTTATTTCACTTATGATTTTACCTTTTGTTTTAGTATAAAATTCTTCTATTTGTTTCTTTTAGAACAATATTGTTTCTGTGGCTTAAAACTGTCAATATGTATGATTATACTTTATTACAGACGCAAAATGTAGGATGTGGTAATATACAGACATGTGTATTCACTAGGGTGGCTCGTTTTTGAACTTTTCTTTCTGATAAAATTCTAAGACCCGCCAAAGTGTTAGTCCCCAAAAGAGCAACTCAAATAGTCCCCAAAAGAGAAACTCAAATAGTATTTAATTCCCACTTTGAGCTTCAAAATTGGGATTTTGGCAAAAAAAAAGGACTTGAAAAAAAATTAAATAATTAATTTTTATTAAAATTATTTAAAAATTACACTACGTAACAATAAATTTTAGAGGTCTGACCATCATTTTTATATAATTAAGGCATGCTGATTTCAATGGTAAAGTCCGTTTTTGAATCAATGGAACAGTTTTTTTGTAAACCTTCTTCAAAATTTTGCTCATTTTTTGGCGGCTTTTTAATTAAAAAAAAATCAGCTTTCACAAATTTAAATTTGTTTGATTTGAGAAATGTGGATTAGATCCATAGCAATATACATACTAATAAGGAAGGGCTTTCACAAGTCACCCACCAATTGTCCTGAAATTTCCATATAGGAAAGAGGAGATTAAAATAAGAGTCCCCGAGTAAAAAAATTAATCTGCTCCTTTACAGGTAACCTCCCAAATATTAACCAATTTTCTTTAAATAAAATCTAGAGTAGGTTATGGGATAGGTCCTAGGATAGATCCTGAAATAGTTCCAAAGAAAGTTCCTTTTGATAGGTCCTAGGACAGGTCTTTTTGATAGGTCCAAGGAGAGATCCTTTTGATAGGTCCAAGGATAGGTCTTAGGATAGGTCTTAGGATATGTCCTTTTGATAGGTCTTAGGATAGGTCCTTTTGATAGGTTTAAGGACAGGTCCTTTTGATAGGTCCAAGGATAGGTCCTTTTGATAGGTCCATGGATAGGTCCTTTTGATAGGTCCATGGATAGGTCCTTTTGATAGGTTTAAGGATAGGTCCTTTTGATAGGTTTAAGGACAGGAACTTTTGATAGGTTTAAGGATAGGTCCTATTGATAGGTCCAAGGATTTGTCCTTTTGATAGGTCCATGGATAGGTCCTTTTGATAGGTCCATGGATAGGTCCTTTTGATAGGTTTAAGGACAGGTCCTTTTGATAGGTTTAAGGATATGTCCTTTTAATAGGTCCTAGGATAGGTCGTTTTGGTAGGTTTAAGGATAGGTTTCTTTTAATAGGTTTAAGGATATGTCTTTTTGATAGGTTTCAGGATAGGTCCTTTTGATGGGCCAAGGAAAGGTCATTTTGATAGGTCCTTTTGATAGGTTTAAGGATAGGACCTTTTGATAGGTTTAAGGAGAGGTCCTTTTGATAGGTTCAAGGATAGGTCCTTTTGATAGGTTTAAGGATATGTCCTTTTGATAGGTTTAAGGATAGGTCCTTTTGTTGGGCCAAGGATAGGTCCTTTTGATAGGACCATGGATAGGTCCTTTTGATAGGTTTAAGGATTGGTCCTTTTGATAGGTTTAAGAACAGGTCCTTTTGATAAGTCCATGGATAGGTCCTTTTGATAGGTCCATGGATAGGTCCTTTTGATAGGTTTAAGGATATGTCCTTTTGATAGGTTTAATAATAGGTCCTTTTGATGGGCCAAGGATAGGCCCTTTTGATAGTTCCAAGGATAGGTCCTTTTGATAGGTCCTAGGATAGGTCCTTTTGATAGGTTTAAGGATAGGTCCTTTTGATGGACCAGGGATAGGTCCTTTTGATAGGTTTAAGGATAGGTCCTTTTGATAGGTTTAAGGATAGGTCCTTTTGATGGGCCAAGGATAGGTCCTTTTGATAGGTTTAAGGATAGGTCCTTTTGATAGGTCCATGGATAGGTATTTTTGACAGGTCCATGGATAGGTTCTCTTGATAGGTTTAAGGATAGGTCCTTTTGATAGGTCCTAGGATAGGTCCTTTTAATAGGTTTAAGGATAGGTCCTTTTGATTGGCCAAGGATAGGTCCTTTTGATAGGTTTAAGGATAGGTGCTTTTGACAGGTTTAAGGACAGGTCCTTTTAGTAGGTTTAAGGATAGGTCCAAGGATAGGTCCTTTTCTTAGGTCCATGGTAAGATAGGTCCATGGATAGGTCCTAGTATAGGTCACTTTGATAGGTTTAAGAATAGGTCCTTTTGCTAGGTTTAAGGATAGGTCCTTTTGATAGGTTTAGGGATAGGTCCTTTTGATGGGCCAAGGATAGCTCCTTTTGATAGGTTTAAGAATAGGTCCTTTTGATTGGATTATGTACAGGTCCTTTTGATAGGTCCTTTTGATAGGTCCTTTTGATAGGTCCTTTTGATAGGTCCTTTTGATAGGTTTAAGGATAGGTCCTTTTGATAGGTTTAAGGATAGGTCCTTTTGATAGGCCAAGGATAGGTCCTTTTGATAGGTTTAAGGATAGGTACTTTTTATAGGTTTAAGGATAGGTCCTTTTGATAGGACAATGGATAGGTCCTTTGGATAGGTCCATGGATAGGTCCTTTTGATAAGTTAAGGGATAGGTCCTTTTGATAGGTTTAAAGATAGGTCCATTTGATGGGCCAAGGATAGGTGCTTTTGATAGGTTTAAGGATAGGTCCTTTTGATAGGCCCAAGGATAGGTTCTTTTAATAGGTAAATGGATAGGTCCTTTTGATAGGTCCTTTTGATAGGTCCATGGATAGGTCCATGGATAGGTCCTTTTGATAGGTTTAAGGATAGGTCCTTTTGATGGGCGAAGGATAGGTCCTTTTGATAGGTTTAAGGATAGGTCCTTTTGATTGGTCCATGGATAGGTCCTTTTGATAGGTTTAAGGATAGGTCCTTTTGATAGGTTTAAGGATAGGTCCTTTTGATAGGCCAAGGATAGGTCCTTTTGATAGGTTTAAGGATAGGTCCTTTTGATAGGTCCATTGATAGGTGTGTTCAGAGAAAATGTTTGAACTAAAAAAATATTGTGGTTCGGTCATACATTGTGTTGCTCTAAGGGCACTATAAGGGCAGTTAGAGCGGTTGGAGCAAATTTTAAAAAAACGTCGTTTTGTGTGGGGCCCCCCTTAGACATTGAGGATAGGGTATAACTTTGTTCCAAAGAAATGTTAAGACGTGAAAATGAATGGGGGTCGGTCTTATAAATGGCCCCTCTATGACGCACCATTGGAGCAGTAGAAATGATTTTATGATTGGAAAATTACAATAATTTTTTTTAAAAAAAATTTAAAATACATTAATAATTATTATCCCACAATCCTCCTGGGCAAAACATTTGTAGAATCGATAGAAGTTTTACACAAAAAATTTCAAAAAAATTTCAAAAATGAGATTTAAATTTAAAAATTAAAAATCGCATACTAGAGCGCTTTTAAGATTTTTTTTTTTAAAAGTACGTAAAAAAACAAAAATTTAAAACAAAAAATTGAAATTTGGAATATTATTGAAGAAGTTACTAAATAAAAATAAAAAATAAAAAAAATAAAATAAATAAAAAAAAAATAAAAGAAGTTTGAGTAAAGGAACAAACTACCAATTTTTAAAAATTCGATATCTTTACCGGGTCATCAAAAAAATCTGAAAATTTACGACGAAAAAGGGTATTAAAAATTGTAAACAAATTGGGAAAATCTAAAAACAAAAAAATTTTCAAAGTGCCCGATTTGACATGGAATGCCCCATATACAAAGTACCAAAATACCTTTTTTACCCGTTTTACCCCCATAGATATATATATTCCAAATTTCAAGTCTCTAGTCTTCAGTGGTTTGTGGAAATATAAAAAGTACCAAAATTTATTTTTTATCCCTTTTCCCTAGAATCAACATGCCTTAAACGAATCTATATTTCGGGAGGCGCACCGTCATTCCAAATTTCAAGTCCCTATTTCGTTCCCTGTTTTTCATTCCGTTGCGAATATGGTCTTAAATGCGCTAAAAACAAAAAATTTTTGCCTTCTTTAGAAATCTTTTTTTGCTAAAATGACCCTGCATTCCAAATTTAAAGATTCCAGGACCATTATTTCAGGAATTATAATAAGTACCAAAATACACTTTTTTTACCCCCCTTAGATCGGAATTTCAAAAAAAGTACTTTTTCAGAATTTTTCCCGTTGTTGGAAATAACATTGTAATATTTTCTTGTAGGACCTTAATTTCAAAAAATTTAGAAAGTATCAAAGTACATTTTTTTACCACTTTTTACCCTTAGGAGTCCGAATTTCTAGAAAGTACTTTTTTCCAATTTTCAAATTAATAGGATTTTTTTTCAGAAAAAATAAAAAGTACCAAAGTGCTCGCTTTTTACCCCTTAGAATCGGAATTTCGAAAAAGTACAATTTCAGAATTTTTTCCGTTGTTGGAACCACCATTGCAAATTTTAATATTTTTGTAGGACCTTAATTTCAAAAAATATAAAAAATACCGAAGTACCGTTTTTACCCCTTTTTACTCTTAGGAATCTGAATTTCCAGAAAGTCCTTTTTTTGGGAATGTTTTTCCGTTAGAGGATCCTACATTTCAAATTAATTAGATTTTTTTTTAGAAAAAAAAAGTACCAAAGTACTCGCTTTTTCCCCTTTTTCAACCCTTTGTTTTTACCCCTTAAAATCAACATTTCCAAAAACCCAGCCTTAGCGGATATGTATTCCGGGAGGTGAAACTTCAATCCAAATTTCAAAACTCTAGCTTTAGTGGTTTGGGCTGTGGGATGATGCGTGATTAGTATGTCAGTCAGTCATCAGTCAGTCACGTAACTACTTTATATATACACAAAACTATAAACAATATGAGAATTCAAAAAACTATATGAGAAATAAAAAAATCGTTCAACAATTGTTTACACAGCAACATTTTAAACCGTTTTAACTTATATCCCAGCAAAACTTTGGTAATGGGTAGTGATTATATAACACATTACCAGGTAGTGCATATAACTTATTTGTAGCATTATTTTATGATGTCTTACCAAACATTTGATCCACAACCTGTTATTTTCAAGTGAAAAATAATGCATTACTAATAATTTGCTACGTAATGCATGATTATTAAAAAAAATGTATTTCATATTTGTTATTTCTAATCATTAAATCAAAAATGACTTATATTTGGTTACATTATGTATTATTTGAAAGTTTGAAATAATGTACTATTTTTAATTGGATGCATAATGCATTACAATAACATAAAAAATAAGTATTTTATAAAAAAATGCATAAGTTTAAACTAGAGATGGGCTCACGACAGGAAATTTCTAACGACACACACTCAGGAGCATATTTTATCTACTTACACTCACTTACAATCACGTGAGTAAATTTAATACAAAATTACTTTTTCACTACTCGTAACACCTTATATAATATCTTCTGGTATGCTATATTATTTCATTTCTCGTAACCTATAAAATATCATATATTTTACACCTTACTCGTATTCTTCGTTATAAATTTATGACTTATTTTATACCTTACTGGTATTCTTTGTGATAATGTGGATGCATTACTTTGAGTCTCATCGCCTGTTAAAATCATCAATGCTGCAATGTATAAAATAAGAGATCCTATACCTTATTTTATACCTTATTTGGTAATCTAAGTTTTGCTGGGATATTTGTTCTTGTGTGTTAAACAATGAAAAAGAAAAACACATACTTGCACACACACGGAAAACAAAACAAAAGAAAAAAAAAAAACAAGTAAAGCTAAAAATTATATTAATGTTAATTAAAATAAAGTTAAACATTTAAATAAACAATTAATTATATTAATTAAAAATTAAATTGATATTAAATAAAAAAACAATTTAAATTTTAATTAAAAAAAAAATAAGCGATATTATTTTCTGTGGGCTCATTCATCTTCATATTCATATAGCCACATATCTTCGTATATGTACCCATATACGAACATTTTTCACTGGAAAATTTGGTCGATAGTCCATATAAAACTATATTAAATAAATGTGTTTCGGAAATTTCAGAATTTTTGAGTTACTGTAGAAAAAATTAAATATAAAGCGATGCCATGCAAAAATTGCCTAATATTACCATGTTTGACCACGCCTATTTCGACCATTTTTTCGAAAAACTAAAAAATTTGTTTCACGATTTCATCGTTTCATAAATTCAAATAAGGGCAAATCCAGGTCAAACCGCACAGCATTTGGATTTGCCATTTCCGATTTTAATGAAATTCTCCAAAAATATTGTAAATGGGTATTGTGCATAAAATCATTATAATCCGAACCCAAAACCTTTCGGTTTTCGAAATATGAAACGTCAAAATTTCAAAAGGGATCATATAAAGTCGCCCATAACTTTTAAAGTATACAACATAAAATTTTCACATTGGTACTATTTTAAAGGTGAGAACATTACCTCCAAAATGGCGTCTGTAAATTTTTCCTGTATTAAAAGGTCAAAGGTAATTTTTTTAAGTTTAATTTAAGACCCATATCTCAAAATTTAAATTTGTATACTTTAAAAGTTATGAGCGACTTTTTATGGTCACTTTCTTTTTGAAATTTTGACGTTTTTGCCAATTTTCAAGACTTCATAGTTTGAAAACCGAAAAGTTTTGGGGTCGGAATGTAATGATTTTATGCACACTACCCATTTACAATATTTTTAACAAATTTCATTTAAATCGGAGATGGCAAATCCGAAAATTGCAATTTTGTGTACAGTTTGATATGAAATGGCCCATAAGCTCTGTAAGCTTGACTTCGATAAAACTTTTTTTTCGTGGTATGTAGTACTTTTAGAAAAAAAAACAATGTTGATGAAAAACAAGTGAGAGTGTTACATTCGGCTGTGCGATTTTGAACTTCTTTTAATATAAGAATGTTGCATTTGCTTAGCAAAAGTACAAAAAACCCTTCAAAAAATGCGTTTTTTCTTAGGTTGGTTTAGTTCTCCAAGGGGGAACTTTTTTCCCCCTGGTCAGATTTTGCCCATTTCCGAACTTAACCTCCCTAGGAATATAAGACATATTCGTGCCAAACTTCGGACTAGCTCTTTTATTTTGGACTGTATCGTGTCTTCTACAGACGGACAGATGGACTGACGGACAGACGGAAATCGCTAGAATGTCTTAGAATCGATCATTGATCAATAAAATATATACTTTGTGGGGTCCAAGACCGATATTTCGATGCGTTACACACGGAATTACAAAGTGAGTAACTCCAACCACCATACTGTGGTTGGAGGGTATAAAAAAAAAATATTGATGAAAAAAAAAAAATATTGAGTAAAAAAAAATATTGATGAAAAAAAAATATTGAGAAAAAAAATATTGATGAAAAAAAAAATTTATGCAAAATAATTATGTTACGTTTCATTCACCTGAATATTTGTTATATTCCCCACGAGGTGAATTTTTATCCAAGTTACAAAAATTTTTGGTTTTAAGAAAATGAAAACAGTAATTCCAATTTTCTTTTTTGGCTATCGTTAGCTTATATAGTCAAACTGAGGTGGCGTCCTGCAACTTTTTCAAAATTAGACACCAGCCTAAAAACATTATCATGTTAAAAAATTGTTTTTTTTACAAACAATTTAAATTTTGTGGTTGTCTGGCAAAATTAATAGGCATTTTGGTGACCTTATCGACCAAACCAACAACCTAAACTCCCGAGTAAAAATGTTTGTATGTATTCTTATATATCACATCTGATTTGAAATTTGAAGGATCACCACTGATTCAAGTAAGATCAGTACTGATCTGAGATTTGAAAGATCGATACTGATCCATCACATTTTTAATCGGGCTATGTCACATCAAAAGTATTTTTAATATTATAATGTTTTTAGGCTGGTGTCTAATTTTAAAAAAGTTGCAGGACGCCACCTCAGTTTGACTATATAAGCTAACAATTAACGAAAAAGAAAACAAGAATTACTATTTTCATTTTCTTAAAACCAAAAATTTTAATAACTTGGGTTTGTAACTTGGATAATAATTCACCTCGTGGTGAATAAACCCGTTTTTCACCAGCTGATAAATAAAAAGTAACATAATTATTTTTCAACCAAAAAATTTTTTTTTTTCATCAAATTTTTTTTTTCCATCAAATTTTTTTTTTTCATTTATTTTTTTTTTTCATTTATTTTTTTTTTTTTCATAAAATTTTTTTTCATCATTCTTTTTTTTATCATTTTTTTGTATAAAAATTTTTTTGTATAAATTTTTTTTTTTTTCATAAATTTTTTTTCATCAAAACTTTTTTTTTTTTTTTTCATCAAATTTTTTTTTTTCCATCAATTTTTTTCTTTTAATCAAATTTTTTTTTTTCATCAAATTTTTTTTTTCATCAATTTTTTTTTCATCAAACTTTTTTTTTCATTATTTTTTTTATAATTTTTTTTATAAAATTTTTTTTTCATCATATTTTTTTTCATAATTTTTTTTTTTCATCAATTTTTTTTTTATTAATTTTTTTTTTTCATCAATTTTTTTTTTTTCATCAAAATTTTTATTTCATAAACTTTTTTTTATCATATTTTTTTTTTCATCAAAATTTTTATTTCATAATTTTTTTTTTATCATATTTTTTTCGTAAAGTTTTTTTATTATCAATTTTTTTCTCACCAAAATTTTTTTTTTTTTCATATTTTTTTTCATCAATTTTTTTTTTACATCAAAAAATTTTTCTTTTCATCAAAAAAAATTCATCAAAAACTTTTTTCCATCAAAATTTTTTTCACCAAAAATTTTTGGTTCATTAAATTTTTTTTAACATAATTTTGTTTTTCGTGAAAAAAAAAAAATTTTTACCAAAACTACTTTTCACCAAGTCTAAGCTTTTCGCATAAAAATTTTCCATTTGTTTATACTCTCCAAAATGTAAAAACACTTTTTTGCACTTATTTTTGCACTCACTTACGAAATATACAGCTCTTTTGTTTTTTTAATGGGTTCCTCGACTGATATTTCAATTCGTTTTGCATGGAATAGCAGAGTAATTTAAGATTATTTTTTCTAAAAATAACTTTGCTTTGGTAAGTACACCCAAATCTTTCACAAAACATTATCATGATTTAATATTTTGGGCAAGAGTACAAAATTCGCAGGCATTTTTTAGTGTAGCCCAGTTTTATTATATAAAAATAATTTTTAATAAATTTTAATAAAAAAAACCTAATTATTCCTTTTTTGAAAAATCCCACTTTTTTTGGTTTAAAGTCGGGACAGAAGGTAAACTCCGATAGGTGCGATTTTTTTGCATGTAATGGGACCGACACTTTAGGCAGTTATTAGAAATTGATCAGAGAATAGAGTTCAAAAACGAGCCATCCTAGTATCCACCAAACCCCCGACTATCAGGATTCCATGTTAAACTTCACTTTTGTACGATTTTACTATATACATCTTTCATTCATGTAAATGATTTTCTTTCAAAATCGAATCATAGATGTTAGGGTGGGGCGATTAGTAGGGAAGGAAAAAAATCTTGATGGGCGCTTCGCGTTTCTGATTCTTGGGATTGTACTGAGAAAAAAAGTCAACTAGACCATACGTCTACGGTGAAAATCGAGCCTCCCGATTTTGACTTGAAGTTTTTTCTCAGACTTCATTTTTTTTGGAAAATTTGCAAATTTTCTTGGGCTCATATTTCGTAAACTATTTGAAATTTTGACTTATTTTCAAAAGTAAAGTTGTAGTTATTGTCTCGGGCTACAATTTCTCTGAACATATTACCTAGAAAAAACTTCGTTTTCATGGTCAAAAAGTCGAAAATGTAGAAAATTCACCACTTTTTGTATTTTTTTTTTTTGATGTTTTGGCCTATAACAGCCAAACCATTGAGATTTTCGATCCAATACTAAGACAAAAATTGTAGCCAAGACAATAGTTAAGAACTCTCTAGTACATCGCAAAATCATTGGAACGCTCCTTCAGGCAGTTTTGGCCTTATGAAAGGCCTATGAACAACTGAAAATGGTAATTTATCAATATTTTCACAAAAATTTGCACTTTCACAACGCCAAAACTGCCTGAAAGAGCATTCTAATGCTTTTGCAATGTACTAGAGAGTTCTTAACTATTGTCTTGGCTACAATTTTTGTCTTATTATTGGATCGAAAATCTCAATGGTTTGGCTGTTATAGGCCAAAATATCCAAAAAAAATTACAAAAAGTGGTGAATTTTCTACATTTTTGACTTTTTGACCATGAAAACGAAGTTTTTTCTAAGTAATATGTTCAGAGAAATTGTAGCCCGAGACTATAACTACAACTTTACTTTTGAAAATATGTCAAAATTTCAAATAGTTTACGAAATATCAGCCCAAGAAAATTTGCAAATTGTCCAAAAAAATAGAGTCTTAAAAAAACTTCAAGTCAAAATCGGGAGGCTCGATTTTCACCGTAGACGTATGGTCTAGTTGACTTTTTTTCTCAGTACAATCCCAAGAATCAGAAACGCGAAGCGCCCATTAAGATGTTCAAATCGCCCCACCCTAATAGATGTACTATCTTCTTCGTACTAGTTGTAATATCCCATGTATGTTTATTTTCTATTTTATTACAGATCCTATGTTTGTTTACTTTTCTACATTGTATGTAGTGAAGTTTGGTAACACACGTATTGTATTGTATGCATTGCATGTATATTCTAATGATTTATGAGTATTTGTTTTAAGTCTACTTCCAATTTTATTTTTTTTTTTGTTGTGCAGGAAAATTAAATAATATCTTGATTTATGATTGTGCGTATGATTACTTATTACATATATATTGTACTTGATAACATGCCACTGTACTACCAATCATTCACTCAGAATTAAAAGTTAGTAAAAACCAGTAAGGGTGTAAAATTCGGCTGTGGGCACCTTCCCTTAACCGATAAATGTTAAAAAATTCATTTGTTCTAATTTTAGCATTTAAATAATGCAGTTTTGTCATTACTAAAGTTATTTTTTTATTCCCACGCCCACAAAAGGGGGTAGGCAAATCAAATTACTTTTTCTAGTCTCCCGTTCTTTAAAAGAGAAAACTTATAAAAATTGTGCTTTTTCACACGGTGAGCCTCAGCGATGTTTAGGTTGAACTTTAGTGTCGGCAAAAAGTGTAAACTCAGTTTGATTTCTGCATGGTTAAATGTCACAGAACAGCGAAACGTAGCTGCTCGAATTTGCGAGATATCGCGAAATTTGTATTCTTTGTATTTTCTAATATTTTGACAATAAAGTTTTGTAAATAACTTTAAAAACTGAGTTTACTGTTTTAATTGTATTAGTTTACAGGTCATAAAACAGTTAACATCGAAATCACATCTCAATTTCGCGAGAAATCGCAAAATTAAAAAAAAAAAAATAAAAAATTAAAAAGTCAAGATGTTGATTAGAGCAGTTTTGCTACCTTCAGCTACATTAAATTTAAGCTGCATAGCATATTTTTGTTGTTTCTTGATTTTGTTACTTTATTTTTGACACCAAAAAAAAAAATAATTAATATAAAAGCTTGAACAGTAATTTTGCGATTTCTCGGGAAATTGATCATTTATAATTTTTGTGCTAGCAGTTTTGTCACCTTTAATAACCACGAATTAAAACTGCATACTACATTTTTGTCGTTAATTAAAGTAAATGTTTTTACAGACCAAAAATAGTATAAAGAAATGATTAAATATTAGTTTAGCGAGTTGTTTAGCTATATCTCGAAGAATTGAGCAGCTAGAGTTTAAATGTTAACAGCCTTATGACCTTTCATGAATAGCAAGTCAAACTGCATTTCGTGTTTTTCAAAAACTTTAAAGAAACTTCTTTTATTAATCAAAACAACAAAAAACCCAAAAATCCGTTTTTCGCCATTTCTCACGAAAGCGAGCAGCTATAACTTTTTGGAGGGTATACCACTTTTTATACCCTACACTCTAGTGATAGAGGGTATATATAAGTTTATCATTCCGCCATTTCTCACGAAAGCGAGCAGCTATAACTTTTTGGAGGGTATACCACTTTTTATACCCTACACTCTAGTGATAGAGGGTATATAAGTTTATGATTCCGTTTGTAACACATCGAAATATTGGTCTAGGAAACGCGTCAACAGTCCACACCAAAAAATCGATAATTTTGCCAAAATGTTAGGATAATAGTAGGTAATCTAAAGGTCAAATAAAGAAATTTTTGTTGAAACATTTTTAGAGTTACAGAGATGGGAAGTTTTAATTTTTTCGCAAAGAACATATTTGGTTGAATTTTTATTGACACTTTGATGCGATAAAAATTTATTTTTAAAAAACGATTTTTAAGGTATTATTGACGGCCTTTTCAATGGCGTTGGTGGGTTTTTAATAAATATAAATTTGACCTTAAAATTCTAGGTCAAATTATTAAAAAAAAAATATTATATAAAGCGCCTATTTTGAGATTATTTTAACTAAGTTTATTAGAAAGCTTGATGTTTTTTACATATAAAAACATTTTTAAAAAAATGGATTGAGAGTTTCTTTCTGCGAAATATTTTTTTTTTGTATAAAATAACACTTAAAAAGTACGAATACCGCGTGTATTATAAGTAAAAAAATATTTTCGCAATAAGGAACTAACTCTCGATTTATTTTTTGAAAAATGTTTTTTAATGGAAAAAATGTTAAGCTTTCTAATAAACTTACAAGGGAAGTCTCCCTAATGTCAAGAACAGAAAAAAATAAAGGGACACGTGTTTTTTTTTCAGCGGTCCAAATTCATATTTAGGGGGTAAAAAGGAAGGGGAAGACAAGGCCATTTTTCAGTTTTTTTCGTTTATCTCCTATATTATGTGAAGAAACCTAGTCATATTACATACCAAATGAAAGGTCTTTGGAAAACCTATCTATGTGTGCTCAGAACGTATCCAAACATGCACAACTTTTCGTCATATTGAGTAAAATACCAAAATTTTAGGACATTTTTGTTAATAAGTCGAAAATAGATATTAACTGCTTTGGCCCGTTGTTAGCACCACGAGATAGATATTTTTAATACCTTTAATCTGATGTCACACATGCCTATATTAATTTTGTCTTAACAGGCGTAAATCGTAAAAAACTGAAAAAGGTAAATTTCCACCATACAAATCGAACCCCCCCCTCCACCTAAAAATGGGTTTGGGCCGCTAAAAAAAAATACGTGTCGAATTAATTTTCGTTCTTAACAACATATCCAAATATCATAAAGATCGGAGGGTGACAACAGGGAGACTTCCCTTGTTAGTTAAAATAATCTTAAAATAGGCGCTCTATAGAATTTTTTTTTTTAATAATTTGACGTTGAACTTTATTGTCAAATTTATATTTTTTTGAAAAACCACCAATGCCATTGAAATTGTCGTCAAAAATACTTTAAAAATAGATTTTTTAAAATAAATTATTATCGCATCAAAATGTCAATAAAAATTCAACCAAAATTGATCTTTGCAAAAAAAGGAAAACTTCCCATCTCTGTAACTCAAAAATATTTCAATGAAATTTTTTTTATTTGAACTTTAGACTACCTACTATTATCCTAACATTTTGGCAAAACTATATCTAAATCGGTTTTTTGGTGTGGACCGTTGACGCGTTTTGCCCCAAATATTCATGATCCTCGATCGATTTTAAGTCGTTCTAGCGATGTCCGTCCGTCCGTCCATCTGTCTGTCTGTCCGTAGAAAACTCGTTAACTTTTGAAAGACTTTACAAAGGCTACTGAAATTTGGCATATATGTTGGTCATTTACCTGGTCAGGTTGGTATTGCAATCCAGCCAAATCGGTCCAGTGCACTATAGGGAATTTATAAGGAATTGTTGGCCAAAAGTCAATTTTTGATGTGTTCAAAACAATTTTTTTCTGATGCCATTATAAAGAATACTATATAAAAGTAGGCTAGCACACATATTTTTGTTCACCAAGCTCTTTTACCACGGAAGCGTCAAAAACAAAATTTAATTTTTTATATTTTTTTTACATTTTGGGGAACAAAACTTATTACAACAACAACGTACTTAAAATCCTGTATTAAAATCTATTAAAACGAATTTCAATTAGCAATAGAGCAAACAAATATATTTTGTACAAAGTAGAGATTTAAAATGCAGATTTATATCGTCCATTCCATGAGACATTTTAAAAAATCTGATCGAGGGTCTTCTGATTTTTGTTATATTTTTCATACAGATTCTCTATGGAGCCAATTTCAAATTTCATCCATCAGATCTAAAATATTCGAAAAACTCGCGATTTTATTCACGGTTTTTGTTTTTAAAAAAGTCAAAAAAAAAAAATGCAAAATCTGTATAACTTTGAGCAGCTGTATTTTCTAAACTACTTATCGCATTTTAACAATCTATAGCGCATACGAATGGTATGTAAGTTTATTTAAATACCTAATAAACTGAAAAAATATTGGTGGTTTAAAAGTGCATTTTATATGCAAATGCAGTTTTGAAGTGCATTTTGCGAAACTTTTACCGCTTTTAATTTTTTTTTAATTAGCATATTTGGAAAATTTAGAATTTTTGCTACAAAAAAATGTTTTCATTACAATGGACCGAGAATGTTAGCTATTTTTAATATTTTTTTTTAAATACTTCCTTAAGTTTCCCTTATGAAAATTTTTTATTATTTAAATTATGACAAAATCATGTAAAAAGACATGTTTATAAACCGTTATATTTTCAAAAGTACTATTCGTATATTAATGCTTTTATGCACATTAGAAAGGTATTTTTGTCTATGTTTTGCATATATTGACCGCAAAAATTTTGGTGTTTTGAAAATGCATTTTAAATGCAAATGCAGTTTTGAAGTGCATTTTTCAAAACTTTTACCCCATTGATTTTTTTTTTATAATCATATTCGAAAAGTTTACAATTTTTACTACAAAATAATGTCATCTTAATAATGGACCCACAGTGTGTGCTATTTTTTAGAATTTTTTAAAAAATCATGTAATTTCAGATTTTTTTGGTTTAATTTAAAATATTAAAATTTGTTTCAAGGAAATTATTAAAATTTCTTTAAAAATAGCACACACAGTGGGTGCATTATTAGGAGGACATTATTTTGTTGTAAAAATTGTAATCTTTTCAAATATGATAATTAAAAAAAAATTCAAAGGGGTAAAAGTTTTGAAAAATGCACTTCAAAACTGCATTTGCATTTAAAATGCATTTTTGAAACATCAACATTTTTTCGGTCATTAAATGCAAAAAGTTAGCAAAAATACCTTTCTAATGTGCATAAAAACAATAAGATACGATTAGTACTTTCGAAAATATTACGTTTTAAAGACATGTCTTTTTACATGATTTTGGTATAATTAAAAAAATAAAAATTTTTATAAGGGAAACTTAAGGAAGTATTTAAAAAAAAAAAAATATTAAAAATAGCATACATACTCGGTCCATTGTAATGAAAAAATTTTTTTGTAGCGAAAATTGTAAATTTTCCAAATATGCTAATTAAAAAAAATTAAAAGGGGTTAAAGTTTCGCAAAATGCACCTCAAAACTGCATTTGCATATAAAATGCACTTTTAGAATTTTAGAAAATACAGCTGCTCAAAGTTACACAGATTTTGCAATTTTTTTACTTTTTTAAAAACGAAAATCGTGAATAAAATCGCGAGTTTTTCGAATATTTTCGATCTGATGAATGAAATTTGAAATTGGCTCCATAGAGTATCTATATGAAAAAAAATAACAAAAATCCGAAGACCCTCGGTCAAAAAATGCCTAAAATCACCAAATGTCTGGTGGAATGGACGATATATTTTTTTAATTTTTCTATTTAATTATTTTTTATCATTTTTTAACCAAAAATATTTTTGGACTGCCACTTTTTTTGCTTATATTTGCATACTCCCATATCTCTTTGAGGTATTACTTAATAAACTCTTTCCGAGTATGATGTATTCATCCGCTAAGCCATGCGGCTCCATGGGCACAATATATTTAGGGATGTCCGTCCGACCGTCTGTTAGTCTAATAGTCTGGGGAATGCACGATGCTGTCAAAACCAAAAGAGCTAGCTACCTGATGTTTGGCACGAATATGTCTTATGGTCTTGTACTGATCAAGTTCGTAAATGGGCAAAATTGGAAAATGTAAAAAAGGTACCATTAAAGAACTAAGCATACTTATGCAAAACCCACCTTTTACAATTTTTTTTTGTACATTTACTTAAAATTTAACAAAATTTACGCCACAATCGAGAATTCTGGTCGACCTGGCAGGGCCCTCCTGCGAACTCAATAAATATCTTTACTGATGGATCGAAGCAATCGCATGGTGTTGGAGCTGGTTTCACGATACTGGAACTTGACCAACACTTATCTTTTAAATTACCCGTGGACTCGAGTATCTTTCAGGCTGAGATAGCTGCTATATCAAAAGCTGTGGAATATATGGCAAAGGAAAAAGGTGCCACCCTTAATTTCTACGTGGATAGTCAAGCTGCTCTAAAGGCACTCTTGAGCTACCAAATTAAATCGAAAACGGTTTTAAAGTGTTACGAGAATTTAAAACAACTTTGCTTAAATAATGAAGTTACCTTATTATGGGTACCAGGGCACGAAGGGATAGAAGGAAACGAGAAAGCAGATGAACTCGCGAAACTTGGAGCAGATGGCATAGGTACCACCATAATGCTTTCACCGCCACTCCAGCATTTCAAACTAAAACGAAATACCCTAACTGTCGCCAAAGCAAATCGAAGATGGAAGGAACTTGGGACAAGTCGTATAAGCAGAATTTTATGGCCACGCTATGATTTAGGAAGAACTAAATTCTTACTTACACTTACGAGAATAGAATGTCGTATGTTGACAGGTTTAATAACGGGACACTGTCTTGTCGGAAAACATGCCAAGAACATGAATCTTATTACGGACGCAAACTGTAAAAGGTGCGAGACACCAGACGTCGAAGAGACCATTGAACACATCCTGTGTCACTGCCCGGCTTTGGCACGAACTCGACTATCAATTATAGGAAGTTCACAGTTCGAGACTTTGGAGGAAATTACGAGGATAGACCTGAAAAGCTTGAAACAATTCGCAATGAAGGTCAATGTATTTAGTTTACATCGATAAGCGGAAGAAGTTTTGTGGTATCGCTATGGACCAATTGGTCTATGCGGAGTGCCCATCTGGCACCGCCACCCTAACCTAACCTAACCTAACCTAACCTAACCTAACCTACGCCACAAGAAGTTTAAAGCAATGATGGGTACCAATACCTTTTCGATACCAATACCCGTTAATACCAATTCAAATTGAAAACCAATACCAATTAAAAACCAATACCTTTATTTGTGCGATACCAATACCGATAAAAAACCAATACTGATTCCCCACTACCAATACCAATTAAAAACCAATACTTTTATTCTTCAAAACCAATACCAATAAAAAACCAATACCAATTCATTTTTTTCTACTTTCGTATTGGTTTTGTTTCGGTTTTTTTGTATTCTTATTTTCGTTTGTTGTGACATCAAACATTTTCTTTCCATCACATTACTAGGTTTTACCTGACTAACGAATTGCTACAGATGTTTACAAAAGATGTTACATCGATCAGTAATCGTTTGCATGCAAAGTCATATAACAAAACGGATTTAGCTACTTGAATTTTAAAAGCCATAAAAACATAAAAGAAATATTTTTGTGACCCCTAATAAAAGTATATCTTAAAAAATTTAGACATTTTCTGTAATGAAATTTTTTCTTTTGCAAACATTATTAATATCTGATGCACATATATTGAATGTCACTGCACTGTTCTTTGCATTGTAAAAAAAATACTAATGTCCTTTTTTGGAAATCCCAAAATTTTAACCAAGCAGTCGTTACAAAATTATATGTCACAACACCAGAATCCAGAAAAAAAAATTTTGTTTGTTTTAGGCACAGTCATATTATAAAAGAATTTAAGAATGCATAATGTGCGGTTCACACTTGCTATTTTTGAGAGTTTAAGGGCTACGTGTTTAAAAAATTATTTGTTCTGTATCCATTACGTTTTTATTCAGTTATTGGTGTTTTGTTAAACAACTTGTGAACTCCATATAAGAAAAAAAATTTGCCCGTGTAATTACAAAAAGATCTAAAATCGAAAAAGGGGCCCCTGCACGATAACCCATTTCAATCACTTAAAAAGTATGTATGAAAGGATGAATTTCAGTTATATTTTGTTACAAATGTTAAGTGTCATCTTTCTGCAATTAAAAAATATCTACCCTTACCACCGCAATTTATATGGCTTTTCTGGAATAACGGAATATTAAACATTTTTTTTGACAAGATTTTTAAGATCTGCCGGTGCTAATTTCACTAAAAAAGTACCTTTTTCCAAAAAAGGAAAAATAAAATTGAATCTTATACCCAATTCACACCTGAGGTGAATCTTGTTCGAACGAGATTTCGATCATATGGTTGTGTATAAAATGATACAGACCATATGATCGAAATCTCGTTCGAACGAGATTTCACCTCAGGTGTGAATAGGCCTTTAGTTTTATAAAATTTCCTTTTTTTAATTTTTCTCAAAAGAGATAAAATTAAAACGCCTTAAAATATATATTTTTGTAAACCACTTTTGATTTAGTTGGCTTTATCTTTAATTTTATCATTATGATGAATGCTGTCAAATAGATTTATTATGATTTTTGCACTTCTTCTCCTTCTTCTTTTATATTGATCGTGTGTGGGTAATATTGACGATTGTACAATGGTCAATCTAACCCATACATGGGAATTTTTAATTGGCATTGAATTTTCATTGGCATTAGTTGGAACTAATGCCACTGCCAAAAAAAGCATTAGCATTTATTGCCAATGAAATTTTTTGGCATTATTTGTACTAATGCCAATGAAAAGGCACAAATGCATAAAAAACTATTTACAATTGATAAAAAAAATTAGAAAATTAGAAAAAGTGAATGCTCTATTGTATTAAGTATGACTTGATGCCACATTGTCTGTAATTTTTGTAAAAATAGGTACAGCCATTCTCTTGGAATGATCAATCAAAAATAAAATATTTATGTTTAAATCTTCATATACCGTTATCAAAAAAGCTAACAAATTTATACATTATTAAGACAAAAGGATGTACAACTTGTAAATGGGTATGGACAGTTCTTGATTCTGTTTTTTTGTGATTTTTTAATTTTTTTTATTTAAATTTTTTAAAATTGTTCAATTTTGAATAGTTTTTCCAAAATGTTCCGCGACATAATCCAAAACTTAGAACGCCAAAATCTTCGTTGGTTTACTAGCATTAAGACTGACCTGCCCCTTTTTCCCGTTTTTTCGTCTGCGTTTAAAATATTAATAGAAAGGGAGATGAACAAATCTAAAGTTGTTAAAATGAGCATTTTATAATTGAATAAATTAATTTTATGAATTAACAATTTTTAAGTTTTTCCAAAAGTACAAACATATTTATTTCTATATTAATACTGGATCAAATGAAACCCGAATACACAAAAAACCGATTTGAAGTAGTGTGGTACTTTTGATTACGACGAGTTTAAAAAAGAGGGTTTTCACAAAAATTTTTTTATTTTTTTTTAAATTTTTGGCATTTCAATTTGTGTTGACTGGCACAAGCGGGCAAGTTTTTTGTAAAGTATGGATAAAAAGGATAATCCTGGTCCAAACAGTTTTTTGAAAGGGCGTGGAACTTTCTATAACGATGAGTTTTTAAAAGGGAGTTTTCAAAAAAAAAAAAATCGAATTTTTTTATAAATTTTATTTTTTTATAAAATTTATTTTAATTCCATTTTTGAAAACGGACACAAGCGGGCAAATTTTTTGGAAAGTTGGGATAGAAAGGATAATTCTGGCCCAGACAGTTTTTTGAAAGGGCGTAGAACTTTTGATAACGATGAGTTTAAAAATGAGGTTTCCACAATTTTTATACCCTCCAACCACAGTATGGGGGTATACTCACTTTGTCATTCCGTGTGTAACGCATCGAAATATCGGTCTAGGACCCCATAAAGTATATATATTATTGATCAGTGATCGATTCTAAGACATTCTAGCGATGTCCGTCCGTCCGTCCGTCCGTCTGTCCGTCTGTCCGTCTGTAGAAGACACGATACAGTCCAAACTAAACGAGCTAGACTTCCAAAGCTTGGCACGAATATGTCTTATATTCCTAGACAGGTTAAGTTCGGAAATGGGCAAAATCGGACCAAGGGGAAAAAAGTTCCCCTCTGGAGAACTAAACCAACCCAAGAAAAACCGCATTTTTTGCAGGGTTTTTTGTACTTTTGCTAAGGAAATGCAACATTCTTATCTCAGAAGAAGTTAAAAATCGTAGGGGGAAGGTGCCCCCTAACGTCTCCCCCCAAAACAAAAAGACGCCCCTTGATTTTTTAATATAGTTTTTTTACATTTTGGAGGGTATAAAAGATTCGGCACAGCCGAATGTAACACTCTCACTTCTTTTTTTATTTATTTTTTTTAAAGGGGTTTTTCAAAAAAAAAAAAAATCCTTCACGCGAAAATTCGACCCACTCTCTAGACACTCACTTAGAATTTTTCAACTCAACATCACGTGATTTAAATGAAAATCACTTTTTTGAGTCACGCAAATCACGGGACTAGCGACCATCTCCAATTCAAATACATAAACAAGAGACAAGTGTCTCTTCATTTGTTTAATCTATAACATCTGTAAATTTTAATTAAAATGAAGTGTCCACCCTTGAAAAAATTTCCTTGTACATAGGTCTGAATCTAAAAAGTTTCAAGGCACTTATTTATTACCCTAGGTTACGTTAGGTTAACCTACCCTAATATAGTCACTTAATTTAAATGAAAATCGCTCAATAATCACGTGATTTAAATAAAAATTGCTCACGCCTTAATCACGTGGTTTTTTGAGTCACGCAAATATCGGGACCACAGACCATCTCTAATTCAAATAAATAAACAAAAGACAAGTGTCTCTTCATTTGATTCATCTATAACATCTGTGAATTTGATTAAAAATAAAGTGTCCACCCTGAAATAGTTTCCTTGTAGGTCCGATTTCAAAAACTTTCAAGGCACTTATTAATTACCTTAATATAGGCTTAATTTCTGAATTTCAAAAAGATCGGTTAACATTTACGACCTGTAGAGACTTTTGGCCAAAAAACCTACCATCACGCCCCAGTGTGCACTGTGGGGCGGACAGAAGGACGACGTACGTTAAATAAATTAATATTAACGACAAAACCTTTTGCATACAAATACCAAAACCGATATAAGATAAATACCAATACTTATTAAAAACCGATACCAATTCGAGGCTAAAACCAATACCAATACCCAATACCTTAATAATTCAAAACCAATACCGAAACCTATACCAATTCAACAAAAAATGAAAACCAATACCTATACCAATACTAATATAATTTTAAAAACCAATACCAATACCAATACTTTTATCGAATTGGTACCCATCCTTGGTTTAAAGTCCTGCAATTGGACCGAAGGGACCAGGAAAAATTTTTTTTGTCCACCCCCTGTTGTGGGCGTGGATGTAAAAAAAATTTACAAATTTTTATTACAAAATTGCATTAAAATCGCGAATTGTCAGGTCCGATCATGCCAATTTTTTATGCAGAGCTTTAAAACATACCACCAAATAAACTTGCCAAATTTCGAGTCAATATCCCAGCTTTTAGGGTTTTGGCCAGAAAATACCAAAAAATTCACTATAGTGCAGTGGTTCAAAAGTTATGAGCAAGAGAGTAAATTTCGGCAAGGCTTTTTCACGAATTTACGAGATAAAAACCACGATAACTTTCGAAAGACAATAATGAGACTGCTAAAATTTGGCACGTATTTGTGCCGTTTCCCAGGTCTGTTTGGTATTGAATTTCAATTCCATGCTCAATCGGTCCAGTGGTTCAAAAGTTATAAGCAAAACCCAGAATTACAATTGGTTTCATCTTAAATGCCACGTATTAAACAAGTTTTAAAAGCATTGGTGGTAACTTAACAATGCTTTTTAAACTTGTTTAGTTTTAAAGCAATGTTTTTTAAACTTGCTTAGTTTTAAAAGCATTGGTAACTTAAAAATTACACCCGGAAAAAATTTTGCACAAAAAAAAATTTTACACAAAAAAAAAAAAAAATATTTTTTTTTTACAAAAAAGACAGTATCTTCAATCTTCAATAAGTAAACTGATAACACTGTAAGTAAAATTTAAACTTTTGAAATGACACACAAAAACGCCGAGACACCCCAACTTATTTTTGGGTCATAGAATCCAGTGGTATACTCCGTTTTAAAAAGTTAGCTCAAAATAACGAGATATTTCGATTTTAAATTTGCAAATGTAAGAGTAAAAATTTAATAAATCCAAAAAAAATTATAAAATTCATCAAAATAAGACCAAGTATTGCTGCATGTCCGATTGAAAATGGACGTCCATTATTTCCTAGATAAAAATTTTGATAAATAACAAGTTTTTAATAATTTTTTTAAGCTTTTTCATTCAAATAAAATGAAATATCGCCTTAAATCTACTACAAATTTAAAATCGAAATATCTCGGGATTTTGAGCTAACTTTTCAAAACGGGGTACAGCACTGGATTCTACGGCCCAAAATTAGGTTGACGTGTCTCGGCGTTTTGGTGTGTCATTTTCACCTACTTACAGTGTAATCAATCTCGAGGCCTTAGTTTTCAATAAATTTTATTTATTCAATTATTTATTTTACTATTCGATATTTCGTCATCCGACGGATGACATCTTCAGGATCTTAAATAAATTACAAAAAAATATACAAACAAGTAGAAAAGTTAAATTCGACTTTACCGAATCTATAAATACCCTCCACAATGCATTTTTTGAAGGATAGTACATTTTTTAACGTGAAAAAAATTAACAATTTTGATTAGAATTTTTTTATTTTGAGTAAAAAACTCTTCTTTTTGTCAAAAAAAAAAAAAAAAAAAATTACTAAATTTTTTTTTGAGTGTAAAATTTTTTTTTTGAGTATAATGTTTTTTTACTGTAAAAATATTTCTGAGTGAATGCACGTACGTATGTACACAAAATAATGTAATTTTTGTAAAAATAAACTAAATTTTTTTTTGAGTGTAAAATTTTTTTTGAGTGTACAATTTTTTCGAGTGTAAAATTTTTTTCGAGTGTCATTTTTAAGTTACCAATGCTTCTAAAACTAAACAAGTTTAAAAAGCATTGCTTTAAAACTAAACAAGTTTGAAAAGCATTGCTAAGTACCACCAATGCTTTTATAACTTGTTTAACACATGTTACATTTAAGATGAAGCAAATCTGAAATTCTGGGTTTTGCTTATAACTTTTGAACCAATGAACCGATTGAGCTGAAATTTAAAACCAAGTAGAACTGGGGAATGTCAAAGATATATGCCAAGCTTCGTCTCATTATTGTCTTTCGAAGGTTAGCGTGATATTTATCTCATAAATTCGATAAAAACCCTTGCCGAAATTTACTCTTTTGCTCATAACTTTTGAACCATTGGACCGATATGGCTGAATTGCAATACCAACCTGACCAGGTAAATGACCAACATATATGTCAAACTTCAGTAGCCTCTGTTAAGTCTTTCATAAGTTAGCGTGTTTTCTACGGACAGACAGACAGACAGACGGACGGACGGACGGACGGACATCGCTAGATCGACTTTAAATCGATCGAGGATCATGAATACATATACTTTACGGGGTCCTAGACCAATATTTCGATGTGTGACAAACGGAATGACAAACTTATATATACCCTCTATCACTAGAGTGGAGGGTATAAAAATTAACACAATATTTTCACAACATAAAACACTGTCACACAAAATTGAAAACATTGAAAATAGCAACAACATAAACTTACAAAAAATACAAAATTTTTATTAAAAAAGAGTAACAATAGACGCACAATGTTACTCTTTTTTAATAAAAATTTTATATTTTTTGTAAGTTTATGTTGTTGCTATTTTCAATGTTTTCAATTTTGTGTGACAGTGTTTTATATTGTGAAAATATTGTGTTAATTTTCTGTATATATTTTGTAATTTATTTAAGATCCTGAAGATATCATCCGTCGGATGACTAAATATCGAATAGTAATATAAATAATTGAATAAATAAAATTTATTGAAAACTAAGGCCTCGGGCTTGATTATCAGTTTACTTATTGAAGTTAAAACAAAAAGGTCGAAAAAACATAACCAATAATTAAAGATGACAATATTTTGTGAACATGCGTACGTGCATTCACTCAGAAATATTTTTAAAGTAAAAAAAAATTACACTCAAAAAAAGTTTTACACTAAAAAAAAAGTAAAAAAATACCTTTATTTTTAAATGACAAAAAAAAGAGTTTTTTACTTAAAATAAAATATTTATAATCACAATTGTTATTTTTTTCACGTTAAAAAATGTACTATTCTTTAAAAATTGCATTGTGGAGGACATTCATAGATTCGACAAAGTCGAATTTAACTTTTCTACTCTTAGAAATTAAATTTACTTCTACATTATTCAATTTGAACCAATATAAAACTATTTATTCAACTTAAAATACAGGTTTGAAAAAATCGCACGTTGTGTTGCTACGCTATTGTCGAAAAAACCGGATGGGCGGTCCAAACCTAAGCTTGAAATTACGTTGTCTATAACCGGTGTAAATTTTACTTTAATCGGTCCAGTCCATAATTATTAAAAAACAAGTAGAAAAATTAAATTCGACTTGGCCGAATCTATGAATACCCTCCACAATGCCCATTTTAAGTGATAGTAAATTTTCTAAGGTGAAAAAAATAACAGTTATGATTAGAAATATTTTATTTTGTGTAAAAAATTTTTTTTTTTGTAATTTTTTAAAAAAATACTAAATTTTTTTTTGAGTGTAAAATTTTTTTTGAGTGTAAAATTTTTTCGAATTTTACATTAAAAAAAAAATTACTAATTTTTTTTTTTGAGTGTAAAATTTTTTCGAATTTTACATTCAAAAAAAAATTTACAATTTTTTTTTTTTGAGTGTAAAATTTTTTTTGAGTGTAAAATTTTTTTCGAGTGTATTTTTTTTTTGTTTTGGTATAAAAATATTTTTGAGTGACAAAAATACGTTTTAAAATTTTTTTGTGACTTACCAATGCACAGTGGTCGGAGCTCTATGGAGATGGCGGCCAAAAATACTTCAAGTATAGGTATCATCGTGAAACTTAGGTCACTGCTTTTTAAATATGTCAGAACTATTGAATGATAAAATGGGAGTGGTTGATGACTCATAACCAACCCCCCACCCCCCCCCCCCCCCCTACCGTACCCAAGCACCCACATTCACCCCACGTAAGAAAAACGAAAGTTTGTTTTTAATTCACATTTAATTCATAACTTTTTTACAAGATTAGTTTTAAAAAAAAATATTGAATTATTAAATATAAAATATAAAATAGTATGTAATAAAAAATTAAAAAAAGTTTAAGGGGGGTTGTTACTAAAAAACAGTCTTAATATTAACAATTTTTAAACAGCTATAAAAAAATAAATACGCTATAATTTTTAACTCTGTTTTTTTATATGAAAGACAAAAATCTTTATATTTTAAAAAGTTTTTATAACTCAAATTTTGGTCAAAGAGAATTGCCAGGGTTGCCACCCAATTGTGGTATGTTTTTTTAAAGGATAAAATTGGCTGCAATTGTACAACAAAAACTACTGAACCGATTTTGATGATTTTTTTTTTTTTTGTAGATTAATTAACCCTCTTGTACACATATTTTATTATTTTGATCTAATATTTTTCTTTAATTAATGAAAAAATGTAAAATTTTCCATTTTTTCAGTTTACATTAGCATAACTTCAACAAAAATCAAAATTTTTCAAAAAACTGTCACTCTAAGTACTAGAAAAACTGACAGGTCGTTTTACAAGTCTGCTGGTCTTAACTACCCTTAATAAGGATAAAATTAAGAAAAAATAAAATTAAAACTCCGCTAAAAAGAAAATAAACAATCACATTTCTTACATGCATAAAAATATCAGAGCAACGCGAACACAAATTAACAAAACACCACACAAGAATTCAAAGTTTGACATCCAAAACAACGAGGCCGTTTTGATCTGTGGGTGATAACTCAAAGACATGCAAAAGAATGCAGCTGGTATTACCAATTTTAGAATCTTGAAATATTAACTAATAAATCAAAAAAAGTCCGATTGGAGATTTCAGGGGGGAACACAACTAAAACTCTATTAGAAATTTCAATATATTGACGAACAAACACTAACATTGACACTGGAAATATATTAATTTTATACAAACTCCAGAACAGGCTAAACACATTGTAATTATTTTAAAATTTAGTTAAAACCTTCTAATTCAATATTAGTTTTGATTTATTTCAACAAAAAAATTTTTATATGGTTTAAATTAATTGAAAGTTGAACCTAATTTTCCATAATTTCATACTGCAAAAACCAACTGTTAACTCGCCATCTCTTTTGAAGCTGTTCTTAAAGAGTACAGTTGGAATAAAACAGAAACAGCTCAAAATTTTAAAACCTTATTTTTATTAGAAATAGAGATGACACATTTGGCGACAAACTTTTGACTTTGATTTTTTTATTTTTGGCCAATGGGATCGACCAGTGTGCAATGGTTTTAAAACAGGTTTAATGGGTTTTCACCACGTGAATTTAAGGTGAATCTAATCTGATATTCACGGTTTTGCTAATAACTTTTGAACCACTGGAGCGATTTGGGTGAAATTCAATACGAACTAGGCTGGAGGAACGAAAAACATATAAGCTAAGCTTCAGCATCCTCAGAATTGATTTTCGAAAGTTATAGTGCTTTTTGTCTCATAAATTCACGAAAAACCCTTGCCGAAATTCAGTCTTTTGCTCATAACTTTTGAACCACTAGACCGATTTCGCTGGATTGCAATACCAACCTGACCAGGTAAATGCCCAACATATATGCCAAACTTCAGGAGCCTCCGTAAAGTCTTTCAAAAGTTAGCGTGTTTTCAACAGACAGACAGACGGACGGACGGACGGACGGACGGACGGACATCGCTAGATCGTCTTAAAATCGATCGAGGATCATGAATATATATACTTTATGGGGTCCTAGACCAATATTTCGAGGTGTTACAAACGGAATGACAAACTTATATATACCCTCTATCACTAGAGTGGAGGGTATAAAAAACAATCCATAATAAATCATGGTACATTGGTGCGTATGATGTATATTTAATTTCCTTATAATATCACTCATACGTATTGAGTACAGTTTGAAAATGAAATCTGCTCAAGTTAAATGCATAACTTACCCAATTCTATAACTTTTTCTAACTAAAAAAAGTTACAACAATTTTACGAAATTAATAGAAATACGTTGTCTATAACCGGTGTAAATTTTTCTTTAATCGGTCCATTCCAGAATTATAAAAAAAAAAATCGATAAGAAATGTCTATAATTTTGAGAAATTCTATTTTTCTTCTGCATTTTTTCAACTTGAACCCTTATAACAAATATAATTTGAGCCCGTGCTCGATCTGTACTTACTGACAAAATATGTCGCCATTAGGCACGTCTCCGAAACAGAAAATGCAAATTCCTTCATTTGTGTCTGCAATTCCAGATCATGTTGGTAACCCTTGCGAAATAATGTAAGAGACAAAAAAGTTGAAAGAAAGTATGAAGTGAGGTTGAAATTGCTAGAAATAGAATTGTAGTGTTGGAAACTGTCAAAATTTATTCTGTAGAAACTATGAATATTCACATATATAAAAAACAGTTTTTATTAACAAGACAAACCGACATTTAAAATCCTACTGATGATGACACTAACTGGGGTGTTTGAAACCGGTATAGGAAATACCAGAAATGTCTATTATTTTGAGAAATTAAATTTTTCTTCTGCATTTTTTCAACTTGAACCCTTATAAATCACAGTACATTGGTGCGTATGATGAAATAAATAAAATTTTAATAAAAATTTATCAGCAAAGAGTGAAAAAAGTCTTGTTAATAAAATTATTAAGATATGTTCATATTTTTCATGAGTGTAATTCTGAAAGTATTGTGGTTTTTTGTAAACTCCTCCATGTTTAATATTGTAGCACTTTTTTTTTTTGGTAAAATGCAATACATACTGCGGTCTTTATGGTGTTTAGAGGTGTATGTGTGTAAATAATAGATATTGTTAATAATATAAATTGCCTTTTATTATTTTTGTGGTAATTGTTATGTCTACATGTCGGTTAAATGTGTGAATTATGAAATATTGTTTTATATTAGTGAAGAAATCCTTAATGCTATGGTTAAGTAAATTAGTCTTAATGAATATTGTGGTTGAGCAAATGGTACCAAATACATAAAATGAGATATCTTTTAAGCAAATAGATGGAAGAACCATAGAAGAAATGAAATTTTCACATAAGGGTATATAGAGTTAAGCGAAATTTAAATCGGCCAAATCCAAACCCGTAAAATTGTCATAAAACTTTGAAACAAATCTTCTAAAAATTTAAACTTAGTTCAGGTTATGGAGCTGTTCTAAACATAACGCTGTTTTTCCTTCATCTGTCCGGGAAATTTCAAAAGTTTTGGCATTAAAATAATTTTCACAGATAAAAAGATAGGCAGATAGACGGACAGAATTGACTCGACCATTAACATTACTGTAAATGTATTTTTTTAAATACCTGTATTATTCTCCTTCTTTATTTAACTTTGACAGGTATCTTAACATCAAAAGAAAAAACATCCAAATGAAAAACTTATTTACTTTTATTTTACAATAAAATCCTCAAACTTAAATTTAATAAGAGATCTTCTTAAAAAAATAAAACACAATAAAAGACTCCAATGTTTATATTGTTTTTCTAGTTCAAAGATTTTCTGCAGACCTTAACTGGGATGAAAATAAAACAGAAAAAAAAAATAATACGAATTGAAACCTTAAAATGAAAGGACCTAAAAGTAAGTAAATACTTTAAGACTTGTAAACATTGGGCACTTGTAAACAATTTGTGCTTAAAACCGCAATATACATTATACTCTTACTTACCTACTTACTAACTTGATTTCACATCAGTAAGTAAAATTTTATTTAAAACATTACAAATGCATAGAAAACACAAAAACGAGATTGTGAAGAAAAACTCTAACTCTTTTACTTAGAGAAGATAAGGATTAACGACACAAATTTCTAAATATTAAACAGTATTAAATATTCTTCTTTATTTGACTCTCAAAGATACTTGGAAAAAGTATTAACTTTTGATGACTAACATGGCTGTAGGCAAAACAGCCCAAAGAAAAATCGCCCAAAAAGGAAAACAAATTTTGGCCATATTTCATATGAAAAGTTATCCAACATTTTTTGGCACATTTTCATAGTTTTTGCGGCTGTAGGCAAAATCGCCCAAAGAAAAATCGCCCAAATAAGAAAATAAATTTTTGCCCAAAAATTTTTCATACAAATTTGGGCCATATTTCATATGAATAGTTACCCAAAATTTTTGGGCACATTTTCATAGTTCTTGGGAAAAATTTCGAAATAAAAATTTGAATGGTTTTTCATTACGAAAAATTGCCCAAAAATAAAATATGAAAAATTGCCCATTTTTAGTTTGGATTGAATTTTTGTCTAAATCTTTAAATGTCAAAACCGAAATAAGTTGCAATGAAACAGCCAGTAGAAATTCAAAAGAAATGAATTAAAAAACTGCATGGAGGTGCGATGAAAGCGCCGCAGACGAAAAATTTTAACAAAAAGTCGAGCGATTTGTTGTTAAAATTTTTCATCGCACCTCCATGCAATTTTTTCAGTTCCTTCGTAACTTATGTTTCTTCTTCTTCTGTCATCCTTCTCTCCCGTTGGAGCATAGGGCCTCAACAACTTCTCTGTATCTATCTCTATCATTAGCTTCACGGCATATGTCATTCCAACTGTAATTTGCAGTACCCAACTCTTCATCAATAGTTCTTCTCCAGGTTTTTGATGGTGCACCAGGGCGTAGACTACCTTGAGGGTTCCAAGTTAGTGCTTGTCGAGCTATGTTTTCTGTAGGCCTTCGAAGTATATGTCCAATCCACCGCCACTTTCTTCGTTTTATTTCATTTGGAACTGGTTTTTGATTTGTGTGTAACCACAAGTCTGCGTTACTTATACGATTTGGCCACCATATACCCAGGATATTTCTGAGACATTTATTTGTGAATGTCTGTAAACGTTTGTCAATGCTTCTTGTACTTTTCCAGGTCTCGCATGCGTAGTACAGAACCGATTTTACATTTGAGTTAAAAATTCTTAGTTTTGTATTTTTTGATATTTGACTAGATCGCCAAATGTTATTTAACATACCAAACGTAGACTTGGCTTTGTTTATCCGGTTCGTGACATCTTCTTCAGCTCCACTCCTATTACCAACAGTACTGCCAAGGTAGTTGAAAATTTGAACATTTTCGAGTTCCTCATTACCAATTATTAATGTTGGTTGATGTAATGCACTGTAACCACCAGACATAAATTTCGTCTTCTTAATGTTTATCTCCAGTCCTGCAATTTTAGCGTTTTCGTTAAGTTCCATTAGGTTCTCCTGAAGACTGCTAAGTTTTTGGCTCATCAGACATATATCATCAGCATATTCGATGTCTTCGAGATGTGTAAATGGGTTCCATTGGATTCCTTTCCTACCCTGGACAGTACTTCTCATAACTTCGTCTAGGATCAAAATAAATAAAAGTGGTGACAGTATACAGCCTTGTCTTACTCCAGATTCTACATTGAATGCTTCAGAAAGCATGCCTTGGTGAAGTACTCTACAACAAAATCCATTATACATGGCTTTTATAAGATTAATGATTTTTATTGGCATTCCTCTTCTCTCTAATTGTAAGACATTCCATAAAAACGATCTATTAATGCTATCGAAAGCTTTCTTAAAATCAATAAACGCCGCGTACACAGATGTTCTAAATTCGTTGCATTGTTCAAAAATTATTCTTACGGTGTTTATGAGGTCAACACACGATGTATTTTCACGAAACCCAAATTGGTTTTCGCGGCATGTTTTTAATACTGCTTCTGAAATTCGGGATAGTATAATTTTGCTCAAAATCTTACTTGGAATTGGTAGTAGAGTTATTCCTCGGTAGTTGTTACAATCATGTGAGTTTCCTTTCTTTGGAATTTTTATTAAAACTCCTTCATTCCAAGACGATGGTAGGATTTCTTCATTCCATATTCTATGTAGCAATGGAAGCCACATTGACGTAGCTAATTCTGGATCACACGTAAGGACTTCTGCAGTTATGTTATCGTTGCCCGGAGCTTTGCCACTCTTTAAACTTTTTATAGCATTCAGTACTTCTGTTCTGCTTGGCAGATCATAGTTAATACCTTGAAAAAGAAGGGTGTTATTGGGTTCATCAGGGTGTTGAATCACGGGTAACAATCCAATAGGGTTATTGAGGGTATGAGTGAAATGTTCGACCCATCTGATAAGTTGTTTATCAGCAGCGGTTATCAACTTTCCATCGGTGTCTCTGATGGAGGAGCAGTTATGAGCTGGTTTTCCTGATATGCACCTAGTTATTTGGTATAATTTTTTAATATCACCGATTCTCGCGGCTTCTTCGGCAGCACTTGCTTGATCTTCTAGCCACAACCTTTTATCATATCTGGCGGATTTCTTAATATTTTTTGATAGCTGTTGGTACTTTGTTTGCAGTTCAGCTTTCTCCGTTTCCGATGCGTCGTTACTGCCTGCTTGTTTTATTTTAATTTGTCTGCGTTCTTCTACCAGCGCCCAAGTATTATCTGTTAACCATTCCTTGTGTTTTCGATCTTTGTAACCTAAAATTTCCCGGCTGACATCATTATACAAGTTTACTATTGCTTCTGAAGTTTGATTTATGTTCATATAGTTGTTATTAAAATTAAAAAGTTGATACTTGTTTCTGATTGCTTCACAAAACTTTGTACGATGAGGTTCCAGGTGTAGTTTTGTTGTATCAAATTTTCTTAACGTTTTTTTAATATTTAAGCGAATCGCAGCAACTTTTATTCTGATTGTACATACAACAAGGTAATGGTCACTGCCAATATCAGCGCCACCTTTTGATCGCACATCCAACAATGAAGATCTCCACTTTGAGTTTACGATGACGTGATCAATCTGATTCATATAGTCCCCAGCTGGGGACCTCCATGAAGCTTGTGTTTCAGCTTGTGAGGAAATAGTGTACCACCAATGACCAGATTCCTTTCGCAACAGAATTCCAAAACTCTTCTACCATTATCATTTCTGTCACCTACTCCGTGCTTGCCCATATATCGTTCAACTCGAGTGTTGTCATCCCCGATCTTCGCATTCATATCACCTAGGAGAAGTATAATATCACCCTTGTGTATATGCATTTCAAAACAGCTATTCAATTGTTCATAGAATTCATCTTTATCCTCATCGGAGTGGTTTTCCGTCGGAGCATAACAGTTAATGACAACCATTTTTCGAGCTCTGGTTTTTATTTTTATTAGCATTATTCTTTCATTTACAGGAATCCAATCAATCATGCTTTTTGCAATCTTTTTCGTCATCAAAAACCCAACACCTCTTGTGTGACCATCACCATCAGGCCTGCCAGAGTATATGAAATCCGTTTTGTCGTCGCTTACGTGACCATGATCATTCCATCGAGATTCTTGTACAGCTACTAGATCTAATTTGTAGCGAAACATTTCACGTCTAAGTTGTTCGAGTTTGCCAGACTCATATAGAGTCCTGACATTCCATGTTGCAAATTTTATGTTGTTTTTCATGCCTATTTCGGCTCTTTGATACTTCTTCTTTTGAAAAGTAGTTGAGGTTTCATTCATCGTTATGTTTAAACATGGGTTTGGCACCTCCAAATTTATTGTGCCGGCTGCCGTAGCAGGGGGATTTCTCGGGAATTCACGATTACCCCTTGGAGACTTACATTCTTTTTGTTGACTTGAACTCATGTTTGTTTAACATCTGTAAATTCGTCATACAATGAGTGATGGGTTCAAAGATGACTACGCTGTACAGAAGCCGTTTTCGTGGATGCCACTGCGCCGACTGTTGCTTCATAAGTAACCATACCAGTTGATTCAACCTCTGCTCACCTATGTTACTAAAGAACCAGCTGCCATTCTTTAGGCTAGATTTTTGTCACCCCCGGGTATTTTATTTCCCCGGTACCCGCCACATTTATACAATATGGTGAGTGTCCCCAATTCGCCATGGGAGGGTCCCGATGGAGGATCTAGCTAACCCCACACGGGTAACGTAACTTATGTTACACACATAATATTTTTTAAAACAATTATAGCTTTTTCAGAGCATATTATCAAGAAGACGAAATGTCAAAAATATTAATAAGGATACGTATCAAAAGTCTTGTCTAAAAATTTGTTCTTTTTTTTTAAAAAGTTTTTCTGCATAGCCGGCCTTGGGCCGGGCTTAGAGATCTCCGTAAAACAAAATTTTTTGGGTAATATGTGTTTTAGGGAAAACGTGTTTTTGGATTTTTTTTTTATTTTTGGGTCATTTCTCATTTCATTCTTGGGCTTTTTTTTTGTTAATTTTAGGCAAAATTTCGTATTTTTCTTTTTTGGTTATTTTTCATATTTTTTGGGCGCTTTTGCATTTGGGCGATTTTTTATTAAATTTTTTGGGCGGTTTTTCTTTTGGGCGATTTTTCCTTCAAAATTTCAAAACTAAAAAATGGGTGATTTTTCAATACGAAAAATTGCCCAAAAATAAAATACGAAAAATTTCCCATTTTTATTTTGGTTTTAATTTTTTTCAAAATGTTGTTTTTTATTTTTAGTACCAAAAGGTAGAAATTAAATATTTTTATTCGGCCTTTATATATATTGTATATGGGGCATTCCAGGCCAAATCACTCACTTTTAAACCTGACCCATTTCGAATATTTTTTTTATATGTCTTAGTACATATTAAATGCAACGTGCTTTTCAGTGTTGAGCAATCAATTTTTCAAAATGTCGATTTTTTCAAAAAAAATTGAAAAATTTAAATTTTCAATTAATTTCGACCAGTAAAAAATAAAGATATTTTAAAAAAAGTTGGACAACGTTTTGTTGGTATTTAAATGTAGTTTTAGAAAAAAAAAAAATACGAAAAAACTATTCGAAGTAATTATTACTTATTTTTTAAAGTTTAAAAATTAAAATCGACTTTTTGAAACCTTTGATTTTTCTTAAAAAAAGTCTAAAAATCCTACTCTAAATTGCGCAACTTTTAAACCGATTCCGATCTCTCTAATAGTTTTCCACTTTTGCTTGCTATCTATTGAGTTCCTGAATTTATCTGCATAGTAATTCGACTTTGCTTCTCTTATTTTCCTGGTAACTCTTTTCCTGGCTACACGTAAAAGTGATTGTAGTTCGCTTGATTTGAATCGTTTCCATCGAGAGTAGGCATGATCTCGATTGTCTATAAGACTCTTAATTTCCGAAGAAAACCAGGGCTTGTGTTTATTGCTTACTTTCTTTGTCTTAATTGGGACAATAATGTCATATAAGGCAGTAACATTTTGCTCCAAATATGCCAGTTGGTCATCTGCCGATAACATGTGGTATAAACGGCTCCAGTCTATTTTCATGTATTCTTCCTGCAACTTGTACCAGTCAACATTCTTAAAATCGCGGAATTGAATGATGTTACATGGGGTTTGAAGAGGTACATTGTAAATCATGAAAATGAGGTCGTCCCAGTCGGCAAAAAAAATCACATCTGACATACTGCTGACTCTCCCTTTATAAAATTGCTGACATTTTCATACAATTTTTCAAAATGTCATCAATGACATGTCAGCAGTTGGTCAGCGGTTGTTTAAACGAATTGTACGTGGCCAATGATATTGGTGGACACTGCTGACCAACTGCTGACATGTCATTGATGACATTTTGAAAAATTGTATGAAGATGTCAGCGATTTCATAAAGGGAGAGTCAGCAGTATGTCAGGCGTGATTTTATTTTGCCAACTGGGGTGTTTAGAGAAACACGATGCTGAGAGCTGATTATACAATAATATATGTTTGGTATTCGAAACGAAGAATAAGTCCAGCAAAGTGCTGTTAGTTGACGTAAAATATGTTGGCGATGTTTTATTTGCAGTAAAGAGACCATATCAATCCATACAAACAGTAAATCTTGAGTCAGCAAGCAGGTTTGAGTTAAAATCTACGGCTATTACAACGTCATTATATATACGGCCCTTTGTTCCAACTTGGAACCATAGGAATCAATATATATATAGAGAGTGGTGATATCATCAAGAATATTGTAGAAGTGAAAAAAATCTATACGGGAATTAGGTCTGTAGACACTACCAACAAGAATCTTACGTCCCTCGATACAAATCTCAAGAAAAAGATGTTCTACTTTATCGTTTTAATTTTTTTTCATTTTTACCGCTTCTACTTTTAACGTTACACGTTAAACCTTTCCTAATATATATGGCAACTCCACCAGCATTCCAAGCCAAATCACTCACTTTTAGACCCGACCCCTTTCGATTTATTTTATTTTTGGATATGTTTTAGTCCTTATTAAATGCAACTTGGACACCAATTTTCAGCCTTTTATTTTAAGATGGTGTTGAGTAATCAATTTTTCAAAATGGCGATTTTTTCCAAAAAATTAAAAAATTGAAATTTTTAATTAATTTTTACCATTAAAAAATATAGATATTTTAAAAAAAGTTGGACAACGTTTTGTTGGTATTTAAATGTAGTTTTAGAAAAAAAATATGAAAAAATTATTCGAAGTAATTATCACTTATTTTTTGACGTTTAAAAATTAAAATCGACTTTTTGAACAAGTCCGAAACCTTTGATTTTTTTGTAAAAAACTACAAAAATTCTATTCTAAATTACGCAACTTTTAAGCCATAACTGGAGCTGTGATCACAATTCTTTTTTTTTTTTTTTTAATTTTTAAAATTGCACCTTTTATGTTTTGGCTCTGATTTATTTTATATGGAGCTCCAAAAAAAAATTTGGTAGATACTGACCCTAACTTACCCTCAATATATTCATTTGGAGGTAAATGTACGTCTCACAAAAATTTAGGACGATCGGACATGGGTAAGGCGTTTAGCATGGTCCTTGAAGTTTAAAAAACGAATTACAAGGAAAAATATGAATTTTTTTCTGTTTTCGCAATTTTTTTGGTATTTTAATTTAAGTCTTAATTCAAGTGATTACAGAATTATGATATGGAGTAAAATGCCTTTCTAATAAGGTACTAACAACTAAAATCGGTTGAAAATCAGCCAAGTTATTACAACTTCCCCAGGCATCTAGCGTGTGCCATTCCACTTGATTAAAAAATACGAGTCCCTGTTTTTAAATTTATTGAAATTTTCTACTGTAATAACATTTTTTCATTATTCATGTTTCAGTGTAATATTTTTTTGGTTTTTCCAAATTTTAAAACAAAAAAAATATTTTTTTTTTTTTTAATAGAGATTTTAAAAGGGTGTTGAAAATGCAGGCATTTTTAGCACTAATTTAAAAAATGTTAGCAAAACACAATATGAAAAATACTTGTCATCTAAATACATTTGAACTTGAAGAATAAAAAAATGTTATAACAGTAGAAAATTTCAATGAATTTCCTAAATCGTATTATATTGCTTAATCAAGTGTTCTGCCATACGTTAGATGCCTGGGGAAGTTGTAATAACTTGGCTGATTTTCAACCGATTTCAGTATTTGGTACCTTATTAGAGAGGCATTTTACTCCGTATTATAATTCTGTAACCACTTGAATTAAAACTTAACTTAAAATACCATAAAAATTGAGAAAACAGAAAAAAATTCATATTTTTCCTTGTAATCCGTTTTCTAAACTTCAAGGCCCATGCGGAACACCTTATCCCTGTCCGATCGTTCTTAATTTTTGTGAGGCGTATTTTTGCCTCAAAGTGAATATATCTAGTGTAAGTTAGGGTCAGTATCTACCAATTTAATTTTTTTGGAGCACCATATAAAATAAATCAGAGTCAAAAAATAAAAGGTGCAATTTTCAAAATTTAAAAAAAATAGAACGAATTGCGATCACATCTCGAATTATGGCTTAAAAGTTGCGTAATTAAGAGTAGAACTTATAGGCGTTTGTAAAAAAAAATCGAATGTTTCGGACTTTTTCAAAAAGTCGATTTTAATTTTTAAACGTTAAAAAATAAGTGATAATTACATCGAATAATTTTTTTAATATTTTTTTCTAAAACTACATTTAAATACCAACAAAACGTTGTCCAACTTTTTTTAAGATATCTATATTTTTAACTGGTCAAAATTAATTGAAAATTTTAATTTTTGCATTTTTTTGAAAAAATCGCCACATTGAACATTTTACTCAACACCATCTTGGAATAAAAGGCTGAAAATTGGTGTCCAAGTTGTATTTAATAAGTACTAAAACATATCCAAAAATAAAATAAATCGAAAGGGGTCGGGTCTAAAAGTTAGTGATTTGGCCTGGAATGCCCCATATATTAACCCGTTCATTGCAATCATTGTATCCGCAATTGACTTGATAAGCCAAGTCTTTGATACGCATATAACATGTAGGTCGACGGATCATCTGAATTAAGCTTTTTTATGTAAACAAGCCCCCGATGAGTGTATGCTGTTTTTATGGATTCTTCTCTTTTCATTTTCAGCGCGGTTTGTAATATTTTATGGTTATGTGGAGTTAAGTTTTCATTTAGATATATGCAGGGGCGTATCCAGGATTTTATTTCGGTGGGGGCCCAACATTTTTTTTTTATTTTTTTTTTTACAAAAAATTTACATAGCAGCACATGTTTCAGATTTTTTTTCGATATTTTCCTTAAAATGAATGCAACACAATCAGATTCTTCATATTTGTGTTAGTTTAAAACTGTTGGGGGAATTTTTTTTTTTTTTTATATTTAAATTTTTTTTTTTAAATACTTAAACCTTTCCCATAATCTGAGATATTTCTAGTTTTTCTCAGACTCTGAAACATTCTACACAAAAAGTTTTAGATTCTAAGAATAATAAGAAAATATAAATAATATAAGAAAAATGATTCACATTCTGAGACACTTTGCTCAGACTCTGAAATATTCTACACAAAAAGTTTTAGATTCTGAGAATAATGAGAAAATATAAATAATATAAGAAAAATGATTCACATTCTGAAACACTTTTCTATAGAACAAGTCTCAGATTCTGAGACATTTTGCCTATCGGAAATTGTCAGATTCTGAAACATTTTTCATATACAAAAAGCCTCAGATTCTGAGACATTTTTCCTAAAGAAAAAGTCTCAGATTCTGAAATATTTTTTCCATAGAAAAATACTCCGATTCTGAGACATTATTCTTATAGAAAAATATATTTTTACAATAGAAAAAGTCTCAGATTTTGAGTATTTTTCTATACAAAATGTCTTAGCTTGTGTCTCTGAGACATTTTTCCTATACACAAAATTTTAGATTTTGAGATAATTTTCCTTAAAAAAAATTCGTTGATTCTGAGCTTTTCAGCTTCAAAACATTTTTCTTCAAAAAATTTTAGATTCTTAATGTTTTTCGATTTTTTTAGAAGTTTTTTAATATTGTAATTGTTATTTATACCAAATCCTGAAGTTTGTGAAATCATTTCGAGGGGACCCCCCCCCCTGTATAAGCCACTGGTTTTGAGACATTTTTCCTATAGAAAAGATTTTTAAAATTGTTTCCTTTTTTCTTAAAGTCTTAAATTCTGAGTAATTTTGCTATTGCAGAAGTCTCCGATTCTGAGACATTTTTTTCCTGTTAAAAAGTCTTAAATTCAGAGACATATTTCAAATAGAAATAATGAACCATTATATAAGAATCAAAGACATTTTTCCAAAAGAAAAAGCATTAGATTCTAAGGCTCCAAGACTTTTTTACTATAAAAAAGATCTAAGATTCAAAAATTCTACACTCAAAATAATCACTCTGTTAAATTACAGAGATACTCTGCTTAGCCAGCAGAAAATACCATAGATTTCCAACCAGCAAGATTTTTTGTTATTTTACGAAGAAAACTCTGTAAAATGATTTCGATAAAAAAACTGTAAATTTACAGAATTATCTGTAAAATATTGATTGACCAGAATTTTACAAAAAAAAAAACTCCGTAAATTTACAAAATTTTAGTTAAATGCATTTTATGAGTGCAAAATTTTACAAAAAATTGTTAAATTTGTTTGATTTCAAACTTGAACACATGAAATAATTGGGAACAAAAATAGCAACATAAACATTAGCGCGTCCCGAATTAAATTTTTTTAGCTTGCCCCTCAAACGATGGGTATTTAGGACCCTTTTACGGGAAAAATAACAAAAAAATGTTTGGACAAAAAACCAGTTGGCTACCAGCAGCCAAAAATTGCAATCTTAGTGCATTTTGAAAAAAACTTTTTTTTTTGTTTTCCAAAAATTTGACGCCAAAAGTTCGGCAATATAGAGTACATTCCAGGAAAAATATTAATAAAATTTCCATGGAGTAATTTTGGTGCAGCATTGCATCTCAAAGATGAAAAGGTGAACTTAATTTTTACTTTTTCTTTTTTTTTAAGCTAAATTAGTCTCAAAATCTGCTTTGACACAGTTTTAATGAATGTGCTCTATTTTGCACAGCTTTTGAGACCAATTTAGCTTAAAAGAAAAAATAAAAAAAAAATTTAGTACACACTTTTCATCTTTAAAATGCAACGCTGCACCAAAATTACTCCATGGAAATTTTATTAATATTTTTCCCGGAATGTACTCTATATTGCGCAACTATTGGCATACATTTTTTAAAAAACAAAAAAAAAATTTTTTTTTCAAAATGCACTGAGATTGCAATCTTTAGCCGCTGGTAGCCAACTGGTTTTTTGTCCAAAACTTTTTTTGTTATTTTTTCCGTAAATGGCTCCTAAGTCCCCATCTTTTGTGGGAGCAAGCATTTTCAAATTCGAAAAAAAGCCGAATTCGGGACGCGCTAATAAACATTTATATTCCAACGGCGTTTCTAATTTTGATTGACTTTGCGTGCTCCAGAACTTGTCTGCGTGAAAAACATTAATTGTGTGACAAGCCATCAAAATTATTCTTTGCGTAATACGTATATTTTAAATTACACTCTGCTAGTCGCAAAAATTAACAAGCTGGGAACCCTGCTTGTAAAGCTAACTCGGGTACGCTGAATTCAATGGTGCTAGCCGTTTTTCGAAGTTAACTCTCGTATTCGCGATATTCGCGATTTAAAATTGTAAAGCCTAGGTTCTACAAAAAATTATTTTTTACGCTTTTGAGATAGTTTTTAAATATAAATTTAGAAAATCCATTGTTTTATTTCGCGAAAAAAAATCCGCGTGAAAAAAAAAATCCGTGAAAAATATTTTTTTTTGAAAAAATTTGTGTCTGTAATGTATCGTGTTCTACTCATTTTCATAAATTAATAGCAAAATAAAACAAAAATTTGGAAAAAAAATTCGTGAAAAAAAAAAATTCGCGATTAATTTTTTTTTTTTTTTTTTTGTATATTCAATAGAGTTTAGATGATAAAAATTCAGCAATTGTCTAAATAATATGAAAAAAATAGTTTTTGCTTAGAAATAAAAAAAAATAATTGCGAATATCGATAATAAGTACATATGCAAACTTTGAAAAAACTGATATTACAATGGGATTAAGTGTACACCTACTAGCTTTACCAGATGGCTGTCGTAAATTCAAATCAAACTAAAAATATTGGTATTGAACCAATTTTTTCACAAAAATAAAGATTTTTCGCGAACAAACATTTTTTTAGCGAAAAAAAATTCACGGTATTATGGTTTGTTGTATTAGTTTAACAGACTTGAATGGTTTTAAATTTTAAATTATCGCAAAAGTTTAAAAATATAGTTTTTATTGTTCTAAAGCGGCGACAGGCAAAAGCAATACTCGGCGTTTTTGATCTCACACCTAAATGCCCTCACTTCTTCTTCTTTATTTGCATATCCATTACTGGATGTAAGCGATTACATACAATTTTATTATTACAATATTAGTTTTTTTTCTTATATAATACTATTAACTATATTACTAAATGTTTCACGACATCTTGCAGTGTGAATAAGGTCTCCAATGGAACTTAAACCAGTCCAATGTCTTATATTTCTTAGCCATGATAACTTTTTTCCACCAAGGCCCCTTCTACCTTCTATTCTTCCTTTAATAATTAGTTGCAGCAGCTCATATTTTTCACCTCTGATTATATGCCCCAGATAAGCTGTTTTTCGACGTTTGATTGATAGAAGTTCACGTTCTTTATTAAGTAAATTCAGTACTTCTTGATTTGAGACTCGGTCGGTCCAACTAATTTTTTATATTCTCCTATAACACCACATTTCAAATGCTTCAACACGGTTCATGCTTAAAATTTTCAAGGTCCAAGCTTCTGAACCGTATAATAAAATTTACCAAACATAGCATTTCAAAAATCTTAGCTTAAGATTGATGTCAATATCACGACTTACAAATATTTTCTTAGATTTGAGAAACGATGTTCTAGCTATTTCAATTCGACATTTAATTTCCTTGTCGCATTCAATGTATTCATTTATCCAGCAACCCAAATATTTAAAATCTGAAACTCGTTCTATTATCATATTGTTGATTGTTAACGTGCAGTTGAGGTTATCTACTTATTATCATTAGCTTGGTTTTTTCAACATTTATGTTAATCCCAAACAGGTTACTGTGATGGTTTAGGGCATTAACTATTTCCTGTAGATCTTGGAGGTTGTCTGTTATTAGTGTCGTGTCGTCAGCGTATCTGATATTATTTATTATTTGACCATTGACTCTGATGCCGATGTTTATTGAGTCAAGAGCTTCTAAGAAGATTTGTTCAGAATATATGTTGAACAATAGTGGGGACAGTATACATCGTTGTCGAACTCCTCTGTTAATAGGGATGGCATTCGTCGTAACATCTCCCACTCTGACCTCTGCTATATTATACCAATACAGATTTTTTATGCAACTTATGTCATTTGCGTCAAGATTTAGGTTTTGTAAGATATCGATTAGTTTTTCTTGCTGTACTCTATCAAATGCTTTTTCATAATCAACAAACACATGTATACATCTTTTTGAACGTCTCTACAATTTTGGACCAAAACTTTAACGCTAAACAGAGCTTCGCGTGTGCCCATACCTTGTTTGAAACCAAACTGGGTTTGACCCATTGCAACTTCGCATTTATTGTAGATTCGCTGGTGTATTATTCTTAAAAATATTTTCAGTGAATGGCTCGTTAAACTTATGAGCCGGAAATCTTTACATCTTCTTGCGTTGTTCTTCTTGGGTAATGCGATGAATGTAGACTTAAGCCAGCTTTCCGGATACACACCGTTGTTATAAATATAATTAAATACTTTCCGCATGATTTCTATTCCCTCATCATCTAGCAATCTTATTACTTCAACTGGCAATTCGTCACACTGCTTTGTTGTTTTTTGTTGCATTTATAGCATGCATAATTTCCGATTTAGTAATCTGAGGTCCAGAACTTTCTGCAGCATTTGGCAGATCTAATGGTCTCGAATTATAATGAAATAATTCTCGTATATATTTTTCCCAGATATTTTTTTGTATCTGAGTCTGAAATAATCTCGTTTCTATCATTAACAAGTATGTGGGAGTTGATTTTTCTTACGGCGTTGCAGGTATCTTTTAATTTTTTATATAGATTGAAATCGTCATGTATTCCTTGTAAACGTTCTATTTCCTGGCATTGTTGTTGTATCCAAAGCTTCTTTGCTTGTCTTATTTCAATCCGTATGATTTTGTTTATCCGGTTATACTCAGAAGTGTTTGAGTTTCTATAAGTTCTTCTTATATCCATTAGTTCTAGTATCTCGTCATTAATCCATTTTTCTTTAGGCTTATATTTCTTTGAACCTAGAATATCTTTTGCGGCATTGTTCACAATTTTGACTGTTTGAGTCCAGAGAGATATTGGATCAGTGTCATTGTTCAACAATCGATTTGTCTCCATATTTATGCGATCTCTTAGCCGATCACTGATATCGCCATTTTTAAGCTTCTGTAAGTCTAGTTGCCTTGGTCGTGGACTTTTTTTAATAGCGCATAATTTTAGCTTTATCTTTGCCATCAGAAGATTATGATCTGATGGTACGTCAGCACCTGGATAGGTACAGGCTTTTTTTAAAGATGAAATAAACCTTTTGTTTATTAAAATGTAATCTATTTGATTTCTAACAATGCGTTCACTGGAATCTGACGGGGATCTCCAGGTGTAGAGCCTTCTAGGTGGTAAGCAAAAACATGTGTTACCAATAGTATATCCTTCTTCTTGACAGAATTGAACTAATCTGTTGCCGCGTTCATTTCTGTGACCCAAGCCAAAGTTACCAGTTACTCCATCTGTTCTCTCTTTTCCAACTTTGGCGTTAAAATCGCCAATAATTAAATTCAAGTCATGAGGTTTTGTCGACTTCATTAGTTCACCAAGATCAGAATAAAATTGTTCTAACTCGTTTTCCTCAGAATCAGCAGTTGGAGCATATACTTGAATAATGTTCATATCAATTGGTTTAGTATTAAATTTTATCATCATTAATCTATCAGAAAGAGATATGAACTCCTTAACGCTTGAGCATAGACGTTGAGATATTATTATGCCTACACCATGTCTATGCTGCGACGAATTATTCCCAGAGTAATACAACTTAGCCCCATCTGAAAATTGTTGGCCACTATTTGGCCACCATTTTTCGCTAATACCTAAGATGTCAATTTCAAGACGTTTCATTTCCTTGACCGTATTAGCAAGTTTTCCTGACTCGTATAAACTTCGTACGTTCCAGGTCGCGATATTTATTGTATTTTTGGTTTTACCTCCGGGGATTCTTAGCACCCTCGAATTGCCGGAGACTGAGGGCCGTTGGTTGTAGTTGTTGTTTTGCATTTTGTATGTAATTAACTTGGAAAGTGTAATGAAGTGGTTTTCCGTTGCCTTCTCCATCGCAGTACCTTTGCCGATTCACCAATAAGTGGTTTACGCCTCCGGTATTATATATTTTAGCTGTACAGGCCACCTTGGCTCCCACCTGAAAATATTACAGTTGAAACTGCTGCCTTTCATCTGGATTTTCTGTTAGCGTTTACTCGCTTAGCCTTATCAACCGCCGTTGTTACCCACAAGGCAGTGGGGTGGTTGGCATGCCGCCGTTGATCCACTGGGGATTCATCCGACGCCATTACCAAAGTTTGTCCTTGGGTTCAAACTGTTGCTAGTTTTTGTTCCACCTCAGGTATTTCATTTCCCTGATACCACCCATATGTGTAGAACACATATGAGAGGCGTTCCCAAATTCGCATAGGGAGGCACCCGATGGGGGAACTAGCAATCCCCGCACGGGTTCATGCCCTCACACATTAAACAAAATAAAAAAAACACAATTTTATCCTCTCTTTTTGTTCAAAACATGGCCGTATATAGGGCACGCGCCCCCTGTGCCCCCCACCTCCGTTTTTAAGATATTCCAGTTTGAACATTGGAAAACCCGCTAGATTTAAAATAAATTTATGAATTTGATGTAAATTTAAATGGATACATTTTCAATTACGAGTTTCTCAAAAACAGAAACACCAAAAACATTTTAAATAAAGTATTTATAATCTAGAGATAGCGCCGCGAAAAGTGCTAAAAAAGCATCTAATAATTTTCAAAAGCAAATATCTCAATAACAAAATGTTATAAAACTAATTTAGATGGCTGATTTGGATTCAAAAATTTAATTTTATTCAAAATCAAGTCGTTGCAAAAAAGTGGTTTATCGAAAATTTTGTTATTAATTTCTCAGACATTTTTGTATGAAAAATTTACAGATTTTGAGAAATTTTTGATAAAGAAAAATTCTCAAATTTTTAAACATTTTTGATATACATAGAAAATTCTCTGAATCTTTTCTATAGCAAAATTCTATGATTCCGATACATTTTTTTTAGAAAAATTCTGAGATTTAGGGATATTTTTCATAAGAAAGTTCTAGATTCTAAAACATTTTTCTAGTAATATTATTTTCCTAGAAATATTGTGAGATTTCTAAATATTTTTGTGTATAAAAACTAAAAACGAGACATTTTTTCCATAGAAACTTAAAATAAATTTGGGCGACCGACCATACTTCCCTTAAAAATTGATCGATGTACTTATGTATGTTCTTGGAACCAAAAGTCACAAAAATGCAGTTGGAACTCGCCTAGTTTGAAATTATTCGGCGCTGATTAATTTTTTTTTTTTTAAGTTGTGCCCATTTTTTTATTTCTTGTTTAAATTCACTTTATAAGTGGCAACTATAAGAATTCTTTTCATTTTCTTCGAATGTAATGTGCAAGAAAAGCAGCATAGATAAGTAATAACTTGACATAAAATAAAGGCAAATGCCATTATTTAAATGCGCCCTCTTAAATGTTTCGCACGCGAATGTTTGTAGAAATTATTCGCTATATGTTTTCACTTTTTTTTATAAACTTTTCATTTTCAGTGCCACATCTTAATAAACACTTTTATAAAATTATAGGGAAATCGTTTAAGAATGCCTTGACTTTATTAAATATTTTCTAATGTGCTTGATATGGTTTTTACATAACAGTCCTGATCACTTTCTCCTTCTTTAATGTGCAAGTAGTGTTGACAATTTAATGCTTCCAAATTGTAAATTTAAAGAGGGATTGAAATATTTGGAAGTTTTTTTTATGAAAGCTGTATTACAGAGCAATTAGTAAAATTACAGATGAAATTTAGTACTTATTTTTGTTACGAGAAAAAATTTTTTTTTTCTAAAATCCGAATTTTAACATAAAAACTCTGTGTATTATCTGTAAAATAGATACTACAAAGTAAAAAGTGAAATTAAGAATGAAATTTTGTTTTTTGGTCATAAGAAAATACAAACTATTTTCTTAAAATCTGTATTCTGGCAGATAACTTTGCCAAATATCCGTCGAATTGGGATTACAGTTATTTTACTAATATATTTAACAGAGTAATTAATTTGAGTGTAAGATTTGAAAAATTTAGACATTTTTACTAAAAACACAACAAAATTTATTTTTTTTGTTTACCCATCAGCTCAGATTTTTTCGAAAGAAGAATAATTTGATTTTCCCTATTGAAAATTATTAGAGATTTCCAATAAAAAATCTCAGATGTTTCCTATTAAAAAATTTCAGAGTTTTTCTATAGAAAGTTCTCAGATTTTTCCGACAGCAAAATTCGCAAATTATTCCTATTGAAAACTTCTCAAATTTTTCCTAAAGAAAAACCCCAAATTTTTACTTAAGAAAAATTCACAAATTTTTTGTATGAAAAAAATTCGGTATTTTTTCTAAAGAAAATTTTTAATATTCCTATAATTTTTTCATATAGAAAAATTCTAAAATTCCGAGAGAGATTTTTTTTAAGATTTTTAGAAATTTTGTTAATAGAAAAATTTCTAAAAAAAAATGAAAAATTCTCAGATTTTCCCTTTAGAAAAATTTTAAAGTTGGTCGCAATTAAATCCTATAAAAAAATTCTACATTCTTTCCTAAAGAAAAATTCTTTAAAATTTAAATATTCCGAGACATCTTTCCTTTAGAACAACTTTAAGATTCTTGAGCATTTTTCATAGACAAAAAATGTTTTTCTATTTCCTTCTATTTTTCAGTTTCCTTTTTAATCTCCTTTTCCTCATATTATTTTTTTTTCCTTTTTCCATTTTTTTTTTCGAAATCGGATTGGGTGGACATTTTTTACCCGCCATCAAAAGGTGCAGGACTGAAAAAAACAATTTTTTCTTCCACCACGGGATCTAAATGCTGGACTTCTTCGAACTTAAAAACTTCTTTGGGATGCCCGATCGATATTTCCATGCATTTCACGCGGTATTACAAAGTGGTTATACCCCCATACTTTGGTTGAATGGTAAAAAAAAAACGTTATTAAGTATGAAATAAAATTATACTATGGTAGAAAAAATATGTTTTAGGAAATATGAAGTGTTTGAAGGGGTCCCGAGATAAACATTGCCTAGGGGCCCCGATATGGTTAAGACGGCCCTGCCCATCCTTGTTGGATTTTAGTACCTCATTGGGTCCAAATAATCTTCAAGTTCAAGGAAATTTTTAATAACACTGTACAACAATTTCAAACATTTTCCAAAATTACGGGGTTTCAACTATTGATTCTGGTAGAGGAGACAAAAAAAAGGATACACGTGTGTCGGTGTTTTGCAAGATCACATCGAGATTTTGTTTTAGAGACGGTTAAAGTTTCGCAGCATTGGCCTGTTGTTGTAATAGGTATATTAAACTACACCCAAAAAAAAACCTTGTGAAATGACAAGAAAAGTTTTTTACTTTTTTTTTGCTACCCCCTATTTGATAAGAATTCCTTGTTATTTTACAAGCTTTTTACCGATAATTTTGTAATTTTGCAAGCGTTTTACCAATAAAATTGTAAATTTTTTGACGCGGTAAAACTTACAAGGGGGTTTCGTGACTTTACTATATTTTTTGCTACACTCAAAAAAATACGTTAGTAGATTTACTAATTTTTTTTTTGCTAATGCTAGTTAGCTAACTTTTAGCAAATTTTTAGTTGAGATTAGCATGTCAGCAAAAAATTCTTGTAAACTTCATTTAGCACATTAGCAATTTTAAACAAGCTTTGAACTAATTTCTTTTGCTAAATTTGAAATTGAGTTGACAACATTTTTACAAGATGTTTTGCTAATATTAGCAAAATAAATGGTAAATTTTGTGAGGATGTTTATTCTGGCTCGAGGTCATTATTTTCTTTACTAATTAAAACCATGATATTCTCATAGCATAATTTTCAAGAAAATTATTTTTTGTTTTAAATTTATTTATGTTGGTCATTTTTGCAAGACTTAATCGACACGTGTTTCGGAATTTGTCAAGATTCCATTGTCAAGATTATTTAGCAAAAATAGAAACGATATACTACAAAGTAGCAAACGAGTCTAACGACAAATCGTTTGTGCACAAACTAAAGCATTAATACATATTCGACTCTATCCACAAAAAAAATTTAGTTAACTAATTATTGGCAAAACATTTTTGCTAACTTTAGCAAAAAAATTGTGGGTTCAAAATCAGCAAATTTTCTTGTAGATTTACAAGCTTTTTTTGCTAACATTACAGATTTATTTTTTTGAGTGTACCTCCTATTTTACGAGAATTTCTAGTAAAAATTACGAGCTTTTACAAGATTTTTACCATTTTATTGGTAAATTAACAACTTTTTTGGCGAAATAAAATTGACAAGAAATTGTCGTGAATTTACTAAAACCTTGGAAATTTGTAAAATTACAAGACAAACTGTAAAATTACAAAAAAAATTTAATTTCGATTGAAAATTATTTGTTAAAAAACAAGGAAACAGTCAAATATTGGTAAAATGGGATTACGTGACTTTTTCTAGTAATTTGACAAGACTTTTTTTTAATTGCATGTTTTCTTTACATCTGAGGTGTATAGTATGTTAGTATATCTACTTTTTTCAGTGTAATTTCTTTCCAAGGTTGAGGTTTTAAAATGAATGAAATTTTAAAAAATCTCAAAAAAAAAGCAACGAAAACCACAAGTCGTGCCCTTTCTCATGCTCTGTTGAACATCAGTTGAAAAACACAAAATAAAAAAAATAAGAACAAAAAAAAAAATAAACACTACAAATAACAAACTTGAGACATACAGACAGTAATGTATTAGTATATGGTGTACACTGATACCTCGTGTATATGACGGAAACTGTGATATATAAATGTCTGCTTTATTAAGTAACAAAGCCTTAATTATTTGTATTAAGAACAAGCAATTAAGTTTAATTTAAAAAATTCAAAAAACATAACCGCACATTGAACTAAATAGTTTAATGATTAAAAGTTGTTTAATTAGGGATATGTGTTTAGTATAGTTTCTACGAACTTAGTTGTTCTGGATTTATTTTTTTTTAGAATTTTTATGTACTGTTTTTTATACATTCCACTTAATGGTGAGCGGTATACAAGTATTAGTTTGTCATTACATTTGTAACTTTAAAAAATATCCTTCTAAGATACCACAGAGTACAGATGGGGCATTCCATGTCAAATCGGACACTTTGAAATTTTTTTTTTTTTAGATTTTCCTAATTTGTTTAAAGTTTTTAGTACCATTCAAAAACTCCTTCGTGGTAAATTTTCAGATTTTTTTTGATGACCCGTTCAAAGGATGTCGACTTTTTAAAAATTGGTAGTTTGTTCCTTTACTCCTATAAAACATTTAAAGTGATATTGTATGTGATTTTTAGGTTTATAAGTTTAGATCTCATTTTGGAAAATGAGTGTACTCTTTGATTTTATGGATTTTTTTTTTTGGGGGGAAAACTTCTGTCGATTCTACAAATTCTTTGCCCAGTAGGATCGTGCGATAACGATTATAATCGTTATTACTATTGTGATTTTTTTTTTTTTTTTAATTTTATTGTAATTTTTCAATCTTTAAATCATTTTTACTGCTCCAATGGTGCGTCGTAGAGGGTCAATTGCAAGACCGACCTCCATTTCCGGAACAAACTTATACTCTATCTCCAATTTCTAAGAAGGCTCCCATACAAAATGACATTTTTTAAAATTTGCTCCAACCGCTCTAACTGCCCTAAAAATGTCCCAAGAGCAGTCAAGTATATAGCCAACCTACAAAATTAGTTTAGTCCAAACATTTTCTCTGAACACACCAACCCTCTATCTTTAACTCTTAAGTCGGTCCCCATACAATTTTTTGTATTTTTTTGTAAATTTGTTTTATCTAGTCAGCTTCTACTGGTCTAATGGTGTGTCCTAGAGTGGTCATTAGTGAGACCGACCCCTATTTCCAAAATTTTTTCAAAACATGGCTACACCTCATCTCCACTCCCTAAATGGGCTCCCATACAAATTACAGTTGGAGCAACTTTTATAAAAATGTAATTTTGAACAGAAGCCCACTTAGGGAGTTGAGATGGGACTTAGGTATGATTTTAAAAAATGTTGGAGGTTAAAAATAAATGAACGTCGGTCTCGGTGACGATCCCTAAGGGACCGCATTAAGAGTTAAAGATAGAGGGTAGGTGTGTTCAGAGAAAATGTTTAAACAAAAAAAATATTGTGGGTCGGTTATACATTTGACTGCTCTAGGGGCTCTCTTAGGGCAGCTAGAGCGATTGGAGCAAATTTAAAAAAAATGTCATTTTGTATGGGAGCCCCCTTAGAAATTGGAAATAATTAGTTTGTTCCGAAAAAATGTTAGGGCGTAAAAATTAATGGGGGTCGGTCTTGCAATTGACCTCCCCACGACGCACAGTGGGGAAAATTTGACTTTTTTTGTCTGATTTTGCCTAGAGGTCGCAATTCTTAACTGATTTTAGTTTTTCTTCGTTTGAATTTTAGCTAATAAAATTCCTCATCGGTCTGTCATGGTGGATTTCTAAAAATCGTTTTATTTTATTTAAATATTTTTTAAAGTTCAGAAAATATTATTTTTTTTTTAGAATTTTTGCTCTAAAAAATGTAATAGACAGGGGACGAATAAGCTGTGTGGACAAAATTAAAGTTATTTGAACCCTTATAAGTGACATTAATAGCATTTGTTAATTTATTATTTTAGTTTTTATAAACATATGAAAACTTAAAAATGTTCACTTTTAAGTACCTATATCATTTTAAGTAATGTACCAATTTCAGTGAAATTTTTTTTTATATTAAAGCTTATCATTTTCTTAACTATTATTGGTAAAACAAGTATTTTTGCAAAATTGTTTAACTCTTTTTTTTCGAATTTACAATGTAACAACTTTTAATTTTTTTTAAACAGACTAAAAAATAATATTAAAATTCCAAAAATCATAAGGTAAAATTTAAGCAAAAAAAAATATTGAGAAAGATTATTTGGTCATTTTGCAAGACTTACTCGACACGTGTTTCGGAATTCGTCAAATTCCATTATCAAGAGTATAATAAATAATTTTTATTAATTTAAAAATTAAAACAGAATTTAAACAAAAGGATAGCACGCCTCACTTCTGTTCATATTATGAATAAGAAGGAATACAACAAAAGCAGTGAACATCTTACTCGCGTAAGAAATCTACTGTCTGTATGTATATACTAGCCTGTAATACAAGCTGTATATATGAAGGTATGTTTGAATTAAATAGTGATGGTTTGGTTACGACTTTTCGTTTGAAATTTAGAGCTGTATTATGTTGTGTATTTAGTACATTTCTCGTTATGACTATTTACATACGAATATAAGTCTTTATGTTTTGCCACAAACGATTGTCAATTTGCTAAATACTCTTGATAATGGAATTTGACGAATTCCGAAACACGTGTCGAGTAAGTCTTGCAAAATGACCAAACCAATCAATTTAAAACAAACAACTTTATAAAAAGTTTCTTGAAAATTGTTACTTTGACAATATCATCGTAACGATTAGTAAAAGAAATATGACCTTGAGCTAGAATAATCTTTCTCAAAAATAGAATTTTAAAGGTCGAATAATAAATAATTTTTATTAATTTAAAAATTAAAACAGAATTTAAAAAAAAATATTTTTTTAAAAAAATTTTGTGTACCAATTATGACTAATCGAAACAAAAGCTTTAATCTAAAAAAGATTTCATTGAAATTGGTACATCATTTTTAATGATATAGGCTTTTAAAAGTGAAAATTCTTAAATTTTTCTCTGGCTATAAAAGCCGAAATAAAAATATATTTTCAAATTCTAATAATGTCGTTGATAAGGGTTCCAAAACCTTTAATTTAGTCTATAAAGCATATTCGTCCCATGCATTAAACATTTTTTATTGCAAAAATACTGAAAAAATTAAAATTTTCTGAACTTTTTCTAATATAAAAAGTAATCCGAAAATGTTTGTCAAAAAGCCACCATGAGAGATCAATGTGGAATTTTATTAGCTAAAATACAAAAAAAGAAAAGCCAAAATCGGTTAAGAATTGCGACATGTAGGCAAAATTGGACAAAAAAACCCCATTTTCCCCCACCATTGGAGCAGTAGCAATGATTTTAAGATTAAAAAATTACAATAAATTTTTTTCAAAAAATTTTAAATATTAGTAATAATCGTGGTTCCACAATCATACTGGGAAAAAATATTGTAGAATCAAATTCTGATTAATTTTTATTAAAAAATAAAAATTGTTTTATTCGACCTTTAAAATATTATATTTTGTGAGGATGTTTATTCTGGCTCGAGGTCATTATTTTCTTTACTTTAATTATTAGAGAAAATAATGACCTCGAGCCAGAATAAACATCCTCACAAAATATATTGTAGAATCGATAAAAGTTGTCTACAAAAAAAAAAAAAAAAAAAAAATCAAAGAGTACACACAATTTCTAAAATGAGATTTAAACAATAAAACCTAAAATCACATACATACTAGATCACTTTTAAGAATTTGTTAGGAATTTTTTTTAAAAAAGTACATAAAAAAACAAATAAAGTTGTACTTAGGACTATTATTGAAGAAGTTATGAGTAAAAGAAGTTTGATGAAAGGAACAAACTACCAATTTTTAAAAATTCGATATCTTTTGATCGGGAATCAAAAAAATCTGAAAATTTACCACGAAGGAGTTTTCGAAGGGTACTAAAAACTGTAAACAAATTGGGAAATCAAAAAAAAAAAAAAAAAAATTATTTCAAAGTGTCCGATTTGACATGGAATGCTCCATATATAAATGGCATTCCACACCAAATGACCCGCTACAGAAAAACATGTGTGCAACTAGTGTCTGAATAGATGGTATTGATTGCTCTATATGAAACTGTGAAAGTGGCTTTTTTGATTTTTTAATTTTTCAGAAACTGGGTAAAAGTAGCGTGGTTAATTATTTTAAAAATGGTCAAATTTGTTGAGTTCTCTTGATTAAATCTTTATAAAACAATATCGGAATGCAATCCCTTAAATTTACGTTCTTGTATATTTTTTTATGGGCAATCGATGAAAAATTTGTATTTTGAAAAATTTTCAGAACCTATTCTGAAGACATTTTTCGTTGTTTTAGAAAAAATCGCATTTGAACATTGGATTTCATTAAATTTCATTAATTCTTTTGTATTTAATTGTGTGAACACTAGGGTGGCTCGTTTTTGGACTTTTCTCTCTGATCAAATTCTAGTACCCGCCAAATGTGTCGGTCCCCTAAGGGTAACTCACATGCAAAATATCACTCCGATCGGAGTTTATCTTCTGTCTTCACTTTGAGCCTCAAAATTGGGGTTTTTGGAAAAAAGGACTTTAAAAAAAAAAAAAATTTAAGTTTTTTTATTAAATAAATGAAAAAAATTTTTTTATAATATTTGATCATAAATACTTAAATATGAAATTTAAAGATTTTACGGTATCATTAACCCGTTCAAACTTGATACCATAAAAATGGCATGATTTTGTGGGCGTTCTCAAAACACCTTTTTTCAAAATTTGAAAATTTTATTAAAAAAATTTTTAAATATACCATTAAGAACACCTTGGAGAAGAAAAATGTGAAAAAATGTGAATCGCGGGGGAAGTTAGCGGATTTCAAGGAAATGTTGGTTTTATCAATAATTTGGATTAATAAAATCTTATAAATTTCATTTTGGGCAAATTAACTGTTTTTTGGTGTCGTGGCATTCTATTAGATAACCTTAAGTCTGTCATGAAATCTTACCGATCTAGGACGTCTTTAACCCACATTGGCTGGGGGTAAAAAATGACCCCCGCACGAAATTTGAAGTTTAGAGCTTAAATTTTGTGCTATAAACAAGTATAAAACGGCTTTTGTGCGTTTTACCTCAACTATTATTTCGTATTAATATTAGTGCCCCCCATTTCCCGGTTCTCGGTATTCCCGGGAATACCGGTATTCCCGGTTCTGGAACCGGTTTCCCGGTTCTAGATATATTCCCGGGAATACCGGTATTCCCGGTTCTGATCCTGGTACCGGTTCTCAAAAACCAAAAAATACTATACCATAAAATATTTTAATTACACTATTTAATCAGTATTTCACTAATATATAGTTGTGTTTGTAAAATTATTTAAAAATCATGTAATTATTTTTTTTCCTAAATTAAAAAAATTAAATGGAAATGGTGTTTTTCACATGTTTTGTATATTTTTTGGTAAAAGCGACGAAAAAATTTTAATTGTACAAAATTTTAAAAAATATACATACCGGTAGTCCCGGGAATACCGTCAGAACCGGAACCGGGAATACCGGTATTCCCGGGAATACCGGGAATGAATTAAGAACCGGGAAACCGGTACCATTTCCCGGTAATACCGAGAACCGGGAATACCGGTATTCCCGGTACTACGGTACTGACCGTAGGCACTAATTAATATATTACCCAGCTAGCAAGCAGACTCATTTTAGACTCCAAAATGGGCTCCAAAAATGTAACAAGCATTTCAAATTATTGTATGAAAGTGGTTCATCCAAAAGAGCCCTCTTTTTAGACTCCAAAATGACTCCAAAAAAAAGATTCAAAAAGGGGAAATTTTTTCATACTTTAAAGCCTATTTGGAGTCAATTTGGAGTCTATTAAAAAAGTATAGTTTTTTGGTTTTTTTTTTGCTATTTTGATTAAACAATTTAAAAAAATGCGAACATTTTTGTATATTTTGAAAATCTTTATTTATCTTAAAAAATTCTAAATTAAAAAACATTTTTAATTTTACATACATACATACACATAATAATTAAAACATACAACCACTTCCAATAGCAATGATATTTTTCCTCAGATCTTCTCAAACAGCAATTTGGCGTTCCCACATTCTTCATTCTTGCGTTCTCCATTCTTTGCAAACATCCTTTTATTCCCGTTTATAATGGATTTTGTATACAAAAAAAAGTTTTGGAGAAATTTATTTTCTGACTTATAATTTATTTTGAAAGAAAAAATATTTTTAGGCTCCAAAAGAAACAATTTTTTTGAGCCGTTTTGGATGCCTCAAAAAATATTATAATTTTTTAACTTTTATGAGTCAGTTTGGACTGATTTTTTAGACGAAATAATTTCCAAAATATTTAAGGGTTCTTTTAGACTCAAATCGCAAGGTTCAATATTGAATCAAAAAATTTAGTGTTTTTGGAAAAAATATTTGAAAACTCAAATAAAAAGTGTTATTTTTAAATCTTTTTTGATTCCAAAAACTGAGGGCTCCAAAAACAATAATTTTTTAGATTAATTTAAGAGTCCTAAATTAGGAGCGCTCCGAAGTTTGTTGGGTGGGTATCTTTAAAAAAATCTTTAACCCTTCTTGGTAGGGGTCAAAAATGACCCATTCAATAAAAAATATAAATTTTTTTGATATAAAAAAATTCAAGCACTATGCCGAAAAGTTTTTGCCGGGGTCATTTTTGACCCCTGGCCAATGTGGGTTAAAGATATCTTAAACAGGTGACATTTTAGGGCTGATTTAAAGTTATCTAATAGACAGCCACAAATTAATTTTCTATAAAAAATATGTACTTTTTATTGAATGGGTCATTTATGACCCCCTACCAAGAAGGGTTAACAATTTTTTTAAAGATAATATATTAATACGAAAAATTAGTTAGGGTAGAAAACACAAAAGCAGTTTTATACTTGTTAATAGCACAAAATCTTCAAATTTCCTGCGGGGGTCATTTTTGACCCCCATCCAATGTGGGTTAAAGACGTCCTAGATCGGTAAGATTTCATGACAGACTTAAAGTTATCTAATAGAATGCCACGACACCAAAAAACAGTTAATTTGCCCAAAAATGAAATTTATAAGATTTTATTAATCCAAATTATTGATAAAACCAACATTTCCTTGAAATCCGCTAACTTCCCCCCGCGATTCCCAAAAAGTGGCTCGACGGATATCCGCCATATTTCACATTTTTCTTCTCCAAGGTGTTCTTAATGAATTCAAAAAGAAAAAATGGTATATTTGAAATTTTTTTTTTAATAAAATTTTCAAATTTTGAAAAAAGGTGTTTTGAGAACGCCCCCAAAATCATGCCATTTTTTTGGTATCAAGTTTGAACGGGTTAATGATACCGTAAAATCTTTAAATTTCATATTTAAGTATTTATGATCAAATATTATACAAAAAATTTTTTTTCATTATTTTAATAAAAAAACTAAATTTTTTTTTTTTTTTTTTTAAAAGTCCTTTTTTCCAAAAACCCCAATTTTGAGGCTCAAAGTGGAGACAGAATATAAACTCCGATCGGAGTGATATTTTGCACGTAAGTTACCCTTAGGGGACCGACACTTTTGGCGGGTATTAGAATTTGATCAGAGAGAAAAGTCCAAAAACGAGCCACCCTAGTGAACACCGCGTGTTAGTAACGAAATTCCTTTGTTTCGCTAATATGTGTTACTCATACGCGATGTTCACACAATAATATATAAGAGAATTATAGAACTTTTATGAAAAAATGAGATTTCCTCGAAAAATACCTCCTGAATTTTTTTTTTTTGTGTGGAACATGCATCCGAGTTTTTAATAAATTGACTTTCTAAAAAAAAAAATAAAAATTTCAGAACAGGTTCTGAAAATTTTTCAAAATAAAAAATTGTACCTAATCGATAGCCCATAAAAAATATACAAGAATGTGAATTTTTGAAATTGGGGTGCCTTTCGTTTTAATTTGATAAATATTTAATCAAGGGAACTCAAAACAAATTTTACAAATTATTCAATATTTAACCATGCCTCCTTAGCCCAGTTTTTAAAAAATTTAAAAGCCTAAAACGCAATTTTCTTAGATTCATGTAGATCTATTCATAACAACTATTCAGACATCCATGGGACACATTTTTTTTCGCTGGACATATGGTGTGTAGTGCCTCATATTCATGATCCTGAAACGATTACAGACGATGTACAGTTATGCGGCAGTCTGTCTGCTTATCAATCAATCAAGCAAAAAAATCAATCAAGCTAAAAAGTAATACTTAAAAGAATTTTCGAATCTTCGAATCAAAAACAAATAACACTTTAAGAAAAATGTTATAAATTTTGGTGATTTTAGGACGAAAAAAATTGCCTAATTTTTTTATAATTTAAAAAAATTTAATCACAAACAAAAATTTTTTTAAAATTGCATTCATACTTCCCAAGTAAAAATGTGAAGGATCAGTACTGATCCGAAAAGTGGATCGCTAAGATTAGATCAGTTTTAATCGGACGGATACAATTTCATCCGAAAAATGGGTTTATCTAATTATATAAACCCATTTTTCGGATAACATTGTATCCGTCCGATTAAAACTGATCTAATCTTAGCGATCCATTTTTCGGATCAGAACTGATCTTTCAAATTTCGGATCAGTACTGATCCGAGTAAGATCTTTAAAATCTCGGATAAGACGTGATATATAAAAATAAATCTAAACATTTTTACTCGGGTTAGTAAAAATGTTTAGGGAACTCGGTAGGGTATTCACAGATTCGACTAAGACAAACATAATTTGTTTACATTTTTTTTTTTACTAACTTCTGACACTTGCTGTTCTACAAACGACGAAGGATAACAATGAAGTATGTTTGGGGCATATTTTGGCTGCAAGACACGTAGTTAAAACATGATTTATGTGCATTAAACAAAAAACACACCATGGTTTATAGAGTGCATTTTCTATTCCTTTTTTTTGCGTTCTATATTATATTAGTGATGGTTTTAGGAAGTAATATATACATAGATTTTTAAGCAACAGAGTTTTTTTTTATGATGTTGTTTCTATTAGCATGTAGCACTAAAAAGTTAAAACAATTTCCACAAAAAAAATTATTTATGAGTGATAAGATAGATAAAACTAAACTTTCTTGTACTAAACAGCACAACAAACTTTATAAGTTTTGTTTTATTTTTTGCTTTTGTTTTTTAGTTTTTTATTACAATCACAATTATTTTTTTTTTAATTTTCGCAATGGAAATTGAAAATTTTACTTATTCTATTTAAGTGGTTAAATGAAAAATACCAAGATTAGAGGTAAAATGGTCAAACGAAATGGAAAACGACAAAATTTAAAAATCGAATTTTCCACATTGCTACATGCACTTAAAATTGATGAAAGATTTTTAATATTCGTTATTAGGTCCTAGACCAATATTTTAAGTCGTTATCAACGAGTACTCAAAAAAAACTTGTAAAAAGCATGATAAAATGCCTTCTTATCTTGATCTATCTAAAAATTTTCATTGTTTTTTTTTTTTTTTTTTTTTATAACACTACTCTACAAAAACCAACTTTTTTTTTGCACAGAACTCTAAAGTACATTTACTAAAGTATTTTGGCCTCATAAACACGAATCTGTCACCAGATTATCAGATCGCCTTCTCGAGATATAGGAATTTTCATTGTTTGTGGACAATATTGAATTCTTTTGCAAATATTTCTAGATAAACTCCACGGGTTTTGGATTTTAACCCCAGGTTCTCTTTCTTGGAGTGTCAGCCTTACATATTTGCTTTGAACAGGAAGTTTCTTTCAAAATTCTGATACTTATAAAGACATAACCAAAAAATGCCTGCGAATTTTGCACTCTTGCCCAAAACATTAAATCATGATAATGTTTTGCGGAAGATTTGGGTGTACTTGCCAAAGCAAATTTTTTTTTTTTTTAGAGAAAAAATTGTTATATTACTTTGCTATTCCATACAAAACGAATTGAAATATCAGTCGAGGACCCCATTAAAAAACCAAAAGAGCTGTACATTTCGTAAGTGAGTGCAAAAATAAGTGCAAAAAAGTGTTTTTACATTTTGAAGAGTATAAAAGATTCGGCATCAAAGAATATACCATTCTCACTTGTTTTATGTACATTTGATAAACAAATGGACAATTTTTATGCGAAATGCTTAGACTTGGAGAAAAAGTAGTTTTGGTAAAAAAAATTATTGTTTTTTCACGAAAAACAAAATTATGTAAAAACATGTGGGGGTGTTGTCGAAGTTGGTGGGGGACACCTGTACCCCCGCTATATATGTTTATAAATTATTTGTTTATGATAAAAAAACTTATGAAAAAAAAATTTGATGAAAAAAAATTTGATGAAAAAAAAATTTGATGAAAAAAAAATTGATGAAAAAAAATTTTTATAAAAAATAAAAAAATATGATAAAAAAAAAATTTATGAAAAAAGAAGTTTGATGAAAAAGAAATTTTGAAAAAAAAAAATTATGGAAAAAAAATTTATGAAAAAAAAAAAATTGATAAAAAAAAAATTTTTTTCTGAAAGAAAACAAATAAGAGTGTTAAATGCGGCTGTGCCGAATCTTTTATACCCTCCAACATGCAAAAGAAAATTTCAGGGGCGTTTTAAATTTTTTTTTTGGGGGGGGTACATTTTCTCTCGAAAATGTGTTTAAAAATTCATTCTTATACATTTTGCACCAAAGAAATAAAAGTTTATCATAACTAAAAAGATTTTTTTTATTCCACACCAAAAAAACTATTTTTTCTAATTCTCAGGGTCCAAATGCAGGACTTTGAACTTCTTGTAGCATAAAAGTGTTGCATTTGTTAAACAAAAACAGAAAATATCATGTCAAACAGTGATATTTTTCAGAGGTTGGTTCAGTTTGTTCAAGGGGGAACTTTTTTCCCCCTAGCCTGATTTTGCTCATTTACGAATTTAACCTGCCTAGCAACATAAGACATATTCTTGCCAAATTTCGGACAGACGGACAGACGGACAGACGGACAGACAGACGGACAGACGGACAGACGGACAGACGGACAGACGGACAGACGGACAGACGGACAGACGGACAGACGGACAGACGGACAGACGGACAGACGGACAGACGGACAGACGGACAGACGGACAGACGGACAGACGGACAGACGGACAGACGGACAGACGGACAGACGGACAGACGGACAGACGGACAGACGGACAGACGGACAGACGGACAGACGGACAGACGGACAGACAGACGGACAGACGGACAGACAGACGGCCAGACGGACTGACGGACAGATGGACGGACATCGCTAGAATGTCTTAGAATCTATCACTGATCATAAATTTATATACTTTATGGGGTCCTAGACCGATATTTTGATGCGTTCCACACGGAATGACAAAGTGAGTATACCCCCATACTGTAGTAGTTGGAGGGTATAAAAATTTATGAAAAAAAAATTTTTTTTGTTGAAAAAAAAAATGTGTTACTTTTTATTCACCAGCTGATGAAAAACGGTTTTATTCACCACGAGGTGAATTATTACCCACCCAGGCAGAAATTGCCAACCGTTCCAAAAAAAAGTCTCGGCAAAGCACTTTATTTTTTGTGTAGAAGGTAGTACGAATTCGAAAAAGTGCTTTCCAAGCGCTTTGCCAATGTTTTTCTATTAAAATCAGTTCAAAGAATACATTTTTTATTATAATTTTTTAATTTTCATAACAATTGGAATATTATTTATTTCCCTGCAGGCAGTGGCGGGTACAGCTTTTGGGTCTGGGGGGGGAAATTTTTTTTTTTTTCAATCATAAATTCTCCTTTGTTGACGAGCAAAAAAAAGGAATACGTTTTTTTTACAAAAAAAGTAATGGGAAAGCTATAAAATCATCAAATTTATTAGTTTTTCCCGAATAAGGTTTGTTTTTCATGATCATATTTCGTTTAGATATTTTTTTTTTTAATTTGCTTTAAAAGAAAATTGTATATTTTTCGTATACATAAGAAGATAATTTTTTAATAGAAGAAATTCTCCTTACGTAGAAAGAATCAGATGTTGAAACATTTTTCGTGAAAAAATTATTTTTTATAAGGAAAATGTCTCAAATTATAAGACTAAATATCTCAGAATCTGAGACTATTTTCGTATAGAAAAATTTTCGGATTTTTAAAAGAATTTAAAAGAAAATTGTATATTTTTCGTATACATAAGAAGAGTCTAAATCTGAGAATTGAATAGAAGAAATTCTTCCTACATAGAAAATATCAGATTTTGAGACATTTTTTGTGAATTTTTTTTTTTTATAGGGAACATGTCTTAGAATATAAGACTTCTTCTTAACGAAAAATGTCTCAGAATCTGAGACTTTTTTCGTATAGAAAAATTTTCAGATTCTAAGAATTTTTTTCCATAGAAAAAGTCTCAGATTCTGAGACATTTTGCTATAGAAAAAGTCTCATATTTTAAAGCACTACTGAGACATTTTTCCTATAGAGAGGTCTATGATTATTAGATTTGTTTCGTACTGAAAAAATTTTAGATTCTGAGAACTTTTTTCTATAGAAAAAGTCTTAGATTCTTAGACCTTTTTCCAATAGAAAAAGTCTCAGATTCTAAGACCTAAAGAAAAAGTTTCAAATTCTGAGATCTTATTCCTAAAGAATAAGGCTCAGATTCTCACACATTTCTCCTAAAGAAAAAGTCTCAGATTCTGAGATATTTTTCTTATATAGAAAAAGATTAAAATTCTGGCACTTTTTCTCTAAAGAAGAATTGACAGATTCTGAGACCTTTTTCTGATTCTGAATTCTTTTCCGATTCTAAGACACTCTTCCTATAGAAAAAGTCCTAGATTTGGAAATGTTTCTCCTATACAAAACGTCTCAGATTTTAAGACTTTTTTCCTATAGAAAGGTCATAGATTCTGAGACCTTATTCCTATAAAAAAGTCTTAGATTCTAAGACCATTTTTCCGTTGAAAAAGTCTCAGATTCTGCGACCTTCTACCAATTCAGTTAGTTTCAACTTTTGAGACTATTTTTCAACAATAAAAAGTCTCAGACTTTGAGACATTTTTCTTCTTAAAAAAGACTCAGATTCTGAGAACTTTTTCCTTAAAATAAATCTCAATAGAAAAATTCTTCTGCGACCTTTTTCCTATAAATAAGTTTTGAGACCTTTTTCACACAAAAAAGTCTCAGATTCTGAGAATTTTTTCTTTAGAAAAAGTTTATTCTTTAGAAAAAAAAAATTAAATAGGTTTACAAATGTAAGTTCGACTATCAACATTTTTAAGATTTTAAGATAGTTTTTTTATTGCTATGTAGAAGACAAACACTTTTTATATAAACAAAATTAAGATCCTGTAACATTTTTCTAAACAAAAAAAGCATATTCTAAGTAATTTGTTTATGCCAAAATTCATAATAATATTGACAGATATTTTTCACAGAAAATTTTCAGATTGATTCACTTTTTCCTTAAAAAATTTCCCTTTTAAAATTTTCAGATTTTTTTCTATGAAAAATTTTTGGACATCGAAATTTTTTTAGAAAATTTCCTTCTTTCTTTTTTTTCTTTTCTTTCCTTTTCTTTCTTTTTTCTTTTTTTTTTCTTCTTTTTTTTTTTTTTTTCCTTTTTTTTTCTTTTCGAAATTTGGTCTGGGGGGGGGGAAATTTCCCCTTTTTCCCCCCCCTTGTACCCGCGCATGCCTGCAGGATAAGTGACCGGTCCTAGATAGTTCTCATGATGTCACTCATACACAATGACCTTCATATTACAAACTTGACACCTTTTATATAAAAACACCTGTTTCTTTCGTGAGGAAGTGTCTTAAACTCCGGATACATCACCCTTAAGCTCCGGATATATACACGTTTCGGTTCAATATACCACTTTTTTCGGGACTTTTCCAAATTTTTTCCTAAAAGCATTTTTAATAAATGTTTTATTCCAAAACGCAAAGAAAACTCCAAACAAATTTTTTCCGGGACTTAGAAAATTTTTCAAAATTTTTTTATCCTAATAAATGGGTCAATAAATTTTTTATCCTAATTTAATAAATTTCTTTATTCAAATAAACACCAAAAAAAGTTGTGTCTTATGGACTTATGTATACAATTTATATACGTCCCTCTTTTTGTTCTAAAAGTGCTATAATAGTACCATATTTTTTGTTTTCAAAGCGCTTTAAAATAGCAACGGCATACCGTTTACCGTGGTTATCATTTTGGATGCTGGGAGAGTACTAAACTTTGATGCTTTCCCAGCACACAAGCGACCATAAAAGGTACTTTGCCAGCGCTCTCCCGTTTGTATTTTTCTCCCTGGGCAGTTACAAACCCAAGTTATTGAAATTTTTTGTTTTAAGAAAATGAATATAGTAATTATTGTTTTCTTTTTCGTTAATTGTTAGCTTATATAGTCAAACTGAGGTGGCGTCCTGCAACTTTTTTAAAACTAGACACCAGCCTAAAAACATTATCATGTTAAAAAAATCTGAAGAACTTTAACATTCCCTTTTCCAATATTAAAAAATTTGCCTGCTTTATGCCTATATCTCGAGAAGGCGATTAGATACAACTTTTCTGATGACAGATTCATGTTTAGGAAGCCAAAATATTTTAGAAAACGTACTTAAGAAGTCTGTCCAAAAAAAGTGGGTTTGGTAGAGTAGTGTAATTTATAGATTCTAAGATAATTTTCGAATAGTAACTTTTTTATGAGAAGTTGTCTCAGATTCGTTTTAAAAATATTTAGATTCTGATATATTTTTCGAATCAAAAAGTCTCAGATTCTCAGATTCTCAGATTCTGAGATATTTTTTGTGTAGAAAAAATCTCAGATTCTTAGACGTTTTTCGAAAAGTTAAATTTTCAAGTTTTACGAAATTTCTCGTATAGAAAAATTCTCAGATTCTGAGACATTATTCGTACAGAAAAATTCTCAGATTCTGAGACATTCTTCGTAAAGCAAAATTCTCAAATTTTGAGACATTTTTTGTATAGAATAATTCAAAGATTTTAAGACATTTTTTGTATAGAAAGATTCTCAGATTCTGAGAAATTTTTCGTATAGAATAATTTTTAGATTCTTAGATATTTTCCAATAGAAAAAATTTTCATATAGATACATTTTTCAATAAGAAGTTTTCTCAGATTCGTTTTGAAAATAGTTACATTCTGATACATTTTTCGAATCAAAAAATTTTAAGATTCTAGGTAATTTTTCTCATTGAAAATTATTACATTCTAAGACATTTATATTCCGTGTAGAAAAGTTCTCACTTTTTTCTCGAATAGAAAAATTTGTAGAGTCTGAGACATTTTTCTTATTCAAAAATGCATTAACCTTAAAAATTGATTACAATCCTTAGAAAAATATTTTAAATGACAACGATAACCTGTGTGTCATGTCTCTTGTTATCAACAACTTCTTATACACATTTTTAACCCATGTTAGAAACTTCTTTCAAATTTGATTTCCAGTTTGTAACTGAAAAAAAATCAAAAAAATATTTTCAAGTACTTTTTTTCTGACTTTTGATAACTTATTTCTTACCTTATCACTTCATTAACATCTTTTTTAATAAAAAAAAGCGGAAAATGTTTTTCAAAACTTTTTCTTTATAAAAAATATCGTACATGCTTACGTAATACATAAGTATTAACTAAGATTTTCTATGATTTTATTTTTAATTTAACTACAAAAATTTATTTTTATATCTTATTGTGGTGCATTACGAAAAAAAAGTGTTTACATACGCACGTACTCACTAGCTAGCAAAGCAACTTTAACAACACGTTGAGGCAACTTTATTATCATTGCAACGATAAGCATGCAACCACAAGAAAATATGATTTGGTTTCACACAGTATATGCGAATAACTAAAAACCGGGGGGGATTTAGGAAAGACATAACAGCATAAACTGTAAATGTCTTCTTTTCCTGTAATAGCTTTAAGGGTTATACACAACATATAAAGTGTATCTTATAGCAGGCGGATTCTGTGTGAAGCAAACGTTTTGTTTTTACACGTACTAAAGTGCAACAAAAATATCATTAAATTTATACTTGTTTAGGTAATTTTGTAAATAAAATTTAGTATATGTAGTATGTACACGAAATTTGGGTGAAACTTAAATTAATTTTATTATGTTGGTGGTGTATGTATCTGTTTATAGTAAGTGATATTTTAAATATTATGTAAATAATTTGTGGTAAATTTTGTATTGGTAAAGGTAAAATGATTAGACTAATTATATGGTTTAACATTCCATGAATTTCAAAATATACATATTTATTTTAGAAATTACCAGTGTTGCCACTTTCTGGATAATTATCGAAAAGTGGGACAGTTTCAAAATCCTTGGATAATTTTTGGATAATGATTTTTTTTGTGTAATTTTTGTGTAATTTTACCTCAATAAATTTTATTTTATTTTTTATTTTTTTTATCATTTATCGATGTTTTCGGCATAAAAAAATCATTGGATAATAAAAAGATAATAAATGACGAACATGCATTTTTGAACCATTAAAACCTAAATTTTTTTCATGTCGAAAATAATAGCCTACATTTTTTGAAATTAAATTAAATTTTTTGTAGAATCACTATTCGCAAATCCGAAAAATGTTATTCAATATCATTTAATGTTACCATATTGGGGAACGTGTGATAAATGTTGGCAAGTTGATTTTTAATGATTTTTGCAATTAATTAATATCATAGTATCAATATTAAAACAATTACATATATCATTATTTTAATATTTTTTTTTTATATCCACGCCTCCAAAATGGGTTGAAATGAAATTTGTTTTATTTTTAGAACAAAAATACAAAAATAAATTAAACAATGTAGTTTTTAAGAGATTTGTTTAGTTTTTCAAAGGAAAACATTTTTCTCCCTGGACCGATTTTGACCATTTACGAACTGCACCTGCATAAGCATAAGACAAATTCGTGCCAATCTTCAGGAGTCTAGCATTTTTTTTTTTTGGACTGCAGTATGTTTTATACAGACGGACGAACATCCATATAATGTTTTAGAATCGACCAAGGATTAATAATATATACACAGAGAAAAATAAATTTCCAACTGAATTTTTCAGTTGTATTAGCTCAAAATTCGGTTGCTGCGACTATATTTTGATTTGGCTAACGAATTTTATAGTTGTTTCGATTAAAAGACAGTTGTAATAACAAAATATTGTTGTACCTAGCAATATTTAGTTGTTTCAACCTTAATTCAAATTCTTCCACCGATTTTTTTGTTGCAACAACTGCAATTCAGTTGGAAATTAGCAAATTTGTTTTCTGTGTGTATACTTTAATAAAAAATATTGGGTGATTTGTAAGATTTTGGATAATTTTTTGTGTAATTTTCAATTCTATTGGTGGCAACACTGGAAATTACGTATTAAAAATTATTTTTAAATCTGTGTAATTACTCTGAGGTATTTTATTCAATGCGTATGATTAATATAAAAAAGAACAAAATAAATATTACGTATACGTATACGTAAGTATTAATGCAATTACACTGTTGAACAAATTTTTGGGGACTTTATGTATTTGGCTTGAGACCAAAAAAATAAGGAAATTACCCTAAACCTCCAAAGGAGCGAATCCTTGGGGGAGGAAAGGATATTCCCATCCCCCCAACCCCGCATTGGAATGAAAAAAAGAAAAAAGAATAAAGAGAAAAAAAGAAAAAAAAGAAAAAAAAAGAAAAAAATAGAAAAAAAGAAAAAGAAAGAAAAGAAGCGAAGAGAAAGGAGAGGGAAAAAGAAAAGTAGAAAAGGAATAATATCTGAGAATTTTTTCGTCGATAAATGTCTCGAAATGTTGAAATTTTTCTATATAAAAATTTGAGAATTTTTCTAAAGGAATTTTTATATGGTAGAATTTGTCTATAGAAAAAATTTTTTATTGAAATTTTTTTATTAAAAATATTTAAGAATCTAAAAATTTTTCTAAAGGAAAAATATCTTGGAATGTAAGAATTTTTCTAAATGAAAAAAAAATCTCGGAATATTAAAATTTTTATTTAGCAGAAATACGAGAATTTTTCTAAACGAAAGATTTAGGAATTTTTCTAGACAAAAAATTTGGGAATTTTTTCATGTGAAAAGTTTGTATATTTTTCTGTAAGAAAAAATTTAATATTTTCCTTTAGGAATAATTTGCGAATTTTTCTATAGGAATAATTTGCAAATTTTTCTATATGAATAATTTGACAATTTTTATAAGGAAAATTTGTCCGTGTTTTCTATATCAAAAATCTGAGAGTTTTTTATATATGAGGCATTCCAAACCAAATGTCCCGCTACAGAAAAACATGTGTCGCGTGAATTTATTAATAGGTTCAATTTTTCAAAAACTGGGCTCAGGAGACGTGGTCATATATTGGAAAATGGTAAAATTTGTGTCGAGTTGCCTTGATTAAATATTTATAAAATTAAACCGGAATGCACCACAATCTCAAAAATTTACATTATTGTATAGTTTTGTATGAGCTATCGACTAAATTTTTTTTTTTGGAAAATTTTCCGAATCTGTTCTGAAATTTTGAATTTTTCCAAAAAGTTAATATATCAAAAATCCTGCCTTTTTTTAATTTTTTTTTTTAAGTTTAGATGTTTTTCTATCCACACAAAAAAATAATTTGCTTGTATTTTCTTGCTTAACCGTTGCGAATGCGTATTATTAATTGTATAAATATTACTCATACGTAACCTTGATGTCTCATCCCGCCTTGAATTTCTATCCCGCTTTTTAAACAAAAGTCCCGCTTTATCCCGCTTTATCCCGCTTTATCCCACTTTTTGACTTTTAAATAATTTTTTGAGTATGATTGTTCTGAAGTAATTTTAAGCGATTTTTTTCGATTTTTGAGCATATATGTTACCATATCATTTAGAATTTCTTACCGTATTTAAAAAAATGTAAAGGAAATTACTCCTAAAATTGTGTTGGAATTTGAAAATATTTCCAATAACTTTTTAAACGTTTATTTTTGAAAAAGAAGATAATTTGATATTGATTTTTGAAAATTAAAAAAAAGAACTAAATTTTTAAGTTTTTTTTTTTTTAATTAGTTTTTAATTTAAAAAAAATTGATTTTTTTCGAGACGTGTGCAATAGGCTGATCCATATTTTGAAACATTTTTAAAGTACTGAAATAAGTACCTGGTAAAATTTTGAGCCAAATATGTTAACTCTTTGACCCCGCGAAAATCAGTCAAAGTTTCGAGTTTTGGGCAAAAATTCACTAAATTTAATAACACATTTTATGAATACGCTCAAAACAAAATAATTTTTGTTTAACGTTGCCTAAACTTACTCAGATAAGAAAAATATATACAATTTTCGAGTATCGTTAACCCATGTTAATTTGGTACAAAATATAATTTTTTATTTGTTGATTTTTCTGTTAGTACAGATCGAGCACGGGCTCAAATTCTATTTGTTATAAGTGGTTGAGTTGAAAAATGTAGAAGAAAATTGTTAATTTCTAAAAGCTATAGACATTTCTGGTATTCCTATACCGGTTTCGGACAGTTACAGTTAACTGTCTTCATCAGTAGGATTTAAATGCCAGTTTGTTTTTGTTAATGGTAATTGTTTTTCTAATATATCAATGCCCAGTCCAGAATCGAACCACGAATATTTTCATACCATTAACAATATTGGTGGGATGGCACTCTAGACATCACCGCCAAAGCCATAGAGAAACATAGAGGCGAAGGTGAAAGAAAAAACAATATTGCTATCTTTTTCTAATTTCTCACACGTACGTTGTCGATGTGAATTCACCACACAATACATGTTTACAAGTCGTACTTTGTCAACAAATACATTTAAACAAGTTGTACTTTGACAACTCAATTTTTGACGCCTTCGCCTCTATGTTTCTCTATGGCCAAAGCATTGATTAGATATGTGTTGGATAAATATTCGTTTTTTTTCTATTCATTACTGCTTGCATTGCATATTAATAGTTTTCTACAGAGAGATTGACAATTATAACTACAACAGTTTAGCCGCTAGTAATTTCAACTTCACTTTTTTAAATTGACTCATTTTTTCAAATCTGTAAATTTTTTTTTTTAAATTTCCTCAATCAAAATTAGCAAGTATTTAAGCTCTTTTAACAAATCCAGTGTTGAGGAGTAGTGAAAGTCCTAAATTTTCTAAAAAAAAAAATCCAAGACGTCGACTAGGAATATATTTTTTTTAAGGGAGTTTACACGATAACTACACTTGACCACCCTAATCTCCTTTTTCCCAGTATAAGTGATACGATTTGCCTGGTTTAGTTAATTTTGTATGAAAAATTATTTGAATTTGACAATTGTATCCTCCAATACTTGGAAATAGTAGATAAGGGGGGTCAAGGGTAGTTAACGTGTAAATCAAGCTTAAGTAAATGATTTTTTATGTATTTTTTTTTTTTTGAGGGTACAATTTTTTTTAAAGTGACAAAAATATTTTAAAAACTATTTTTGTGGCTTAGACGGTATTTACACACTGCGTTTTTTCTTGCACGCTTTTTATACCCTCCAACCATAGATGGGAATTTTTCATTACCATTGAAATTTAATTACCATTGGTTCATATCAATGGTAATGAAAAAATTTTCATTACCATTTAATGGTAATTAATTTTTTTTAATTGAAAAAAATAATTACTAATGGTAATGAAATGCACCAATTGTTGAAAAACACCAATTATAATTGGTTTCAAAACCATTGGTTTGCACATTTTTGTTTTTTTGGAAAGTTAAAAATTTAAACATCAAAGTATGTTTTTCAAAAAAAATATGAAAATGTTAAAGACAAAAAACAAAACGTAAATAAAAATTTCAAATATTGTGTAATAAAAAGGCAATCAACGTGTGTTTGGTTTATAAAATATGAAAAACTAATACACAATATAACAAAAAACAACAGATATTTCCAAATATTAACGATTTTGACAATATTGTGACGACTTTTACTAATGGCAATTATTTTTTTTTAAGTGATGCCATACCAATGGTAATTATTTGTTTTTTAATTTTCATTAGTAATTAAATTGATTAGTAAAAAAAAATGAAAAAAATTTCATTACCATTGACATCAATTAAATGGTAATTAAACCATCAATTAATTGGTTCCTTTAATTAATTAGTCCCATCTATGCCTCCAACCACAGTATGGGGGTATACTCACTTTGTCATTGCGTGTGTAACGCATCGAAATATCGGTCAAGGATCCCATAAAGTATATATATTATGAATCAGTGATCGATTCTAAGACATTCTAGCGATGTCCGTCCGTCCGTCCGTCTGTCCGTCTGTCCGTCTGTAGAGGACACGATACAGTCCAAGATAAAAGAGCTAGAGTTTCGACGTTTGGCACGAACATGTGTTATATTCCTAGGCAGGTTAAGTTCGGAAATTGGCACAATCGGACCAAGGGGAAAAAAGTTCCCACTTGGAGAACTAAACCAACCTCTGAAAAAACGGTAATTTTTGCAGGGTTTTTTGTACTTTTTTTAAGCAAATGCAACATTTTTATGTCAGAGGAAGCTCAAAATCCTGCATGTGGACCCGCCCCTTTTGTGGGCGTGGATATAAAAAATGTATTTTAATAATGACTAATTAGACTTATTAATTGCATGAATCATAATAAATTCATTTGATAACACCTATCGCAAGGGGAAGGTGTCCCCCTATGTCTCCCACCAAACCCCAAAACCACTGAATTTTTTTTTTACATTTTGGAGGGTATAAAAGATTCGGCACAGCCGAATTTAACACTCTCACTTGTTTTATCTGAGTTTTTTTGATGGCAATCGGGGGTAAGAAGCATAGAAGAAGTAAAAGAGAATTCGTGATTTTTTTTCTACCCCGTTTGCTTTTCATCCCCGTTTGCCTACAAAACAAAAGTTGCAAGACTTTATTGCAAGCAAAAAAAGGCTGTGTATAAATACCGTCTTACCAATGTCTTTTGAAGCGTCTTCAACGCTTTATTTACCACGTGAATTGGAGGTGAAACCAATCCAAAAATTCACGGTTTTGCTCATAACTTCTGAACCACTGGACCGATTTCCCTGAAATTCAATACCAACCTGACCAGAAACAAACTACTTTCCTTCAAAAGTAAGTGTGTTTTCTGCAGACAAACTGACAGTCAGAAAGACGGACGGATATCACTACGTCAAATTAAAATCGATTGAAAAATATGAATTTTTAAACTTTTTTGAACTGTTTCAAACTTACTATCACTAAGTGGAAGATATAAAAAAGTCTCGCTATTTAGACCAAAATCCCGCTTTTTCCACCTTTCCATCCCGCTTTTAAGACAAAAAAAGTTGGTCAGGTTACTCATACGCTATGTTGAAACAAGAAAATACAAGCAAATTACTAAATTGTTATGAAATTCAAAATTCAAATGCTATTTTCTCGTAAAAAACGAAAAACGCGGTTCTGAATTCTTTTGTGTGGATGGAAAAACATCTAAATTTAAAACAAAAAAAAATTAAAAAAAAAAAGTGGCCGGATTTTTTATAAATTGACTTTTTTAAAAAATGAAAAATTTTAGAACGGGTTCTGAAAATTGCCAAAAAAAAATGTTTTATCGATAGCCCATACAAAACTATATAAGATTTTTGAAAAATTGAAAAACCAAAAACGCAATTTTCTAATTTCCATATAGGGCTATCTTTACAACCTATTCAGAAGTTTACGGTACACATGTATTTTTTCGCTGGACATTTGCTGTAGAATGCGTCATATGTGAAAATTATTAACAGATATCAGCCGTCAAGGATTGAATTTTGATTTGTATTTTTATTTGCAATAAATTTAAAATTTCATTACAATATGCTCAAAAACAGAAATTATATTGCATATTCAAAATTTACTTGTTAAAATTTCGCCTCATCTTTTAAAAAAAAATTAATTTTGTTTTGGGAGCCCCTTAAGAAGTGGAGTACGAGGGTAGGAAAAAAATGTTAGGGGGAAATAATGGGGGTCGGCCATATATTTTACCCCTCTATGGTGAACCATGTGAGCGCTATGTGCTGATGTCCTAAAAAAAAAATTTAAATACAAAAAATGTATGGCGAACATCTTAAGGGCTGAAGATTGAGGGTAGTTATGTTCTGAGAAAATGTTGGTATTGAAAAAATATTGCAGGTCGGTCATATATTTTACTCGTCTGCGGGAAACCCTAAGGCAGTTAGAGCGGTGGGAGCAAATTTTATAAAAATGCCATTTTGTATGGGAGCCCCCTTAAGGAGATAGGGAGTAGGTTTGTTCGGAAAAAATGTTGGGGTGTTCAAATTAATTAATCCATTCCGAGGGAAGATTTTCGTGCTTTTTACCGCCACAAATTAATGGGGATTGGCCTTACATTGCACTCCTCTAGGAACGACTCCAAGGGGGGATTTTCGTGTTTTTTATCGCCACTGAGTTGCTTTTAGAGAGGTCCAATGTAAGGCTGACCCCTAATAATTCGTACACTCCAACAGATAAAACTCAAAACTAATATTTGTCTAAGCATATCCTATGAATGTTGTGGCTGTGGCGTATAAGGTGACAACCAGCCTGTGTTGTTTTTTTTATAAATATGACAAAACTATAAGTAAAATTTTAGCTTAAGTATAGTATTGATTTTAAATAAATTATAAACTTTTTTCTCTTAAAAAAAGATAAAACCAAAAAATTTTACGTTTCCTTAATGATGGTACGCATATTTTAACATTTCGTTGTCCTGATCACAAAAACAAAGTTTTTTTTTTTAGGTAAGTAAAATTTTTTCAAGTTTTTCTATAAAACCAATTGGAAAATTATGTAAATTAACCAGACACAAAAATCGTGTTACACAGTGTCATTTAAATTGCTTATTCAGAATTTTAAAACAAATTCATTCTTTTACCTCAAGTCTACTTAAACAGAAACGTAAAAAAAAACAGCAAAATCGATTAAAAATCTTTTTTTAACAACTGGTTGTGAATTCTAATTAAACAACACTTAAAATGTCCGTATTGTCAACATCGATGATGCCTTTGACTGACTTTTTCTTTTATGCAAAAAAAAAATTAAAACAAAATCTAGAAAGAAACTAAACGTTTATGCAATTCGTGACAAAGTACTTTATACGAGTAGTGGAAAAAAAGAAGCAGTTAAAAAAAAAACTTAAGTACAAAATGCATTGAAAAAAATTCCAATATAAAGGAAATGCTTACACAGTTTCCAAATGCAATTCAGAAAATATTTTCAGTACATACAATAAAAGTATAGAATTCTAAATAATAGTAATGCTTCCCAGCAAAAACTAGGTAATGAGAACTCATTCCCAATTGGATTACCTGGTAATAACACTGCGGAACACTAAAAAATAAACAAGAGTTACGACCATCATTTCTATATATTTCGGACATGCTGAATCGAATGGCGTACTCCGTTTTTCGATGTATGGTACAGTTTTCTTGTAAAATGTCATTAAAGATTGGCTGATTTTCAGCTGCTTTTTTAACAAAAAAAAAATCCAAAGCTAATGATTTTTAAATTTTATGGCATGGAAAACAAAGATATAACTTGTAGCAATATTTCTAATATAAACTTGGTTTAAAGCTTTTCATCTTAACCCCTTTAATTCGCGGATTTCTTCATTTTTTCAAGTTTTTGCGAAATTAACCGCTTAATTGGTCTCTGATAAAAACTTGCATTTTGTGGATCATAAAGGCGTCCATGACACTACGAATAGTGGACAAAAAACATCTATGTTGTATGGACCATCATGAAGAAAATCGTGAAAAACCGTTTTTTTGTATATGGCAGCATCACTTTAGGAGATGATTTGAGGCTTCATCTTTTAGTATATAATGTGGGAACCTTAAACAATGAACTGACCCAAAATTTGTCCAAAAAAGTTTTCATTTGCAAAAGTTATCTTAACAAATACTATAATTATTGTATCGCAAACACTGAAATAACAGCTTTTGTTAAGATAACTTTTGCAAATGAAAACTTTTTTGGACAAATTTTGGGTCAGTTCATTGTTTAAGGTTCCCACATTATATACTAAAAGATGAAGCCTCAAATTATCTCCTAAAGTGATGCTGCCATATACAAAAAAACGGTTTTTCACGATTTTCTTCATGATGGTCCATACAACATAGATGTTTTTTGTCCACTATTCGTAGTGTCATGGACGCCTTTATGATCCACAAAATGCAAGTTTTTTATCAGAGACCAATTAAGCGGTTAATTTCGCAAAAACTTAAAAAAATGAAGAAATCCGCGAATAAAAGGGGTTAAGATGAAAAGCGTTAAGCCAAATTTATATTAGAAATATTGCTACAAGTTATATCTTTGTTTTCCATGCCATAAAATTTAAAAGTCATTAGCTTTGGAATTTTTTTTTGTTAAAAAAGCAGCCGAAAATCAGCCAATCTTTAATGACATTTTACAAGAAAACTGTACCATAAATCGAAAAACGGAGTACGCCGTTCGATTCAGCATGTCCGAAATATATTGAAATGATGGTCGTACCTCTTGTTTTCTAAAATAGTGGTTAGTTTTGTCACGCAGTGTAATTATTAGTCTCTACAACAACACGTACACGAGTTAAAAAAAATATAGCGTGACAAAATTTTTTAGTCTGTGCTCCCAAGCCTCATCGAAATTTTAACCAACCTAGTAAAAAAGTTTTGATATAATGATATAATATATGAGTTTATATTAAATAATATATGAGTTTTTATATGTTCAGATCTAAATTTATCTGAGATTTATTGCGGATCCATTTTCTTATCTGAGGTTATATATACATAAATATATCTGACTTTATGTAATTATATAAATCTATATTAATTTATATAAAATAAGATCAAGTGAATTTAATTGGATGTGACCAAAATTCGGATCTAATTATATAATTTTTTATATTTGTGTATCTAAAATAATACATTTAGATCAACATCTGATCCAACTCGATACAGCCAATTTTGAGATCAAATTAGATCAAAAAAGTTTTTTTTTTTACTCGGGCATATAAAACACAAATTTCAACTTACCCCTCTGGGAAAAAACTGCACGCCTCTGTTGTCCGTACCAAAGCATACAAAGATTCCTTGATGTGTAAGTAGCTTACAACATGAATAGCTACTAATCCCCCCCCCCCCCCACCCCCCCTTTAATATAGGCGTGGCAGCAAAAAATGCAAAAAATCAGGTTTTTTTGAAATTGTAAACAAACAAATTGGGAATTGAGGGATTCCTTTCATCAAATCTTTATATTTTGTTTTGTGGTAACAGTTGCTATAGTACGACCTATAAAAATTTAAAATTTCATTACAATATGCTCAAAAACAAAAACTTTAGCATTTTGAAGATTTAAATATTAAAATTTCGCCCAATATTTAAAAAAAATAATAATTTTGTGTAAAAGCCCATTAAGGAAGAAATGGGATAGGTATGTTCTGATAAAATTTTGAAGATATACAACTAATGGGAGTCAGTCATACATTTTACCCCTCTAGGAGAGCATGTGAGCGCTACGAGCTGATGTCCAAAAAAAATGTAATAAAAAATATTTATGGAGACCACCTTAAGGGTTAAAGATTCAGGGCAGGTATTAGGGATGCCAAACGAGAAATCCCGAAATCCTGGGATTTTTGTGGATTGAGAAGTCCCGAATCCCAGGATTTATTTTTTTCAAACCCCTGGATTTTTAGGGATTTTCCGGGATTAGCAAATACCGAAAAATTCCTGGATTTCGGGATTTTTTTGTCAAATTTTGAAATCAATATTGGCTATTTCTTCAGTGTTTGTTTTACAAAATTGACAACATTGATATCGTTTGAAAGGTCTTTGAGATATCTTTCAAATAAGGCATGTTGGGCTTAAATTCTCTTACACTTTGGGAGGCAAGTCAATTTTTTAGGCCGAATTACTCAATATTATGTTTTTATGATACAGTTAAATTTTGCAGAGAGTTTTTCCATAACGGAGCATTTAGAATTCCAAACTCAAAATATTTTGTAGGCAAAAACAAATGAAAAACATATTTAAAACAAGTGATAAAACATTTAAAAACCACCCCAGTAATTATTCATTTGTTTTAGCAAACATCAACATTTATTTTTTACTGTTAATAAAATTTTCTAAAATAAATAACATCGCACATTAAAAAATAACGTCACTTTAACATTAAAAATTAATGATTTTTGTGTTATTTTACCAACAATTTAAAAAAAAAAACAAGTAAGAAAGTTAAAGTCGGTCAAGACCGACCATATGATACCCTACACCAGTGTTTTCCGGAAAATGGGTCCCAAGTTCAAACATGGACCGGTTGGACCTATCTTTTGTTAGATGTTTATTTAGTGTAGAAAACACACACAGATCAAATTTTAGTACAATTGTTTTTTTTTTTGCCAATATACCGATTTAACTGAATATTTGTCGAAATTTTTATATGGGGGACTAAGTCCAAAAATGGTCCAAATGTATTCCGATTTTATTAGGTTACTAAAGTACCCGTTTAACATTTACAAATTTGAGGAAATTATATGAATATCGGGAGGGTGGTTTGTATTGGGAATACGAGAAGGACTTACCCAATTCATTTGAAATTTGTTATGATGATTTGTGCATACAAAATTTTATTACCTGTTAAATTTCAAAACGATATCTACTATAATACGGTTATTAGACGGACAGACGGTATACCGATCAACTCAAAAAGTAATTCTGAGTCAATCGGTATGCTTGAAGGTAGGCCTCGGACAAATATTTCGGCTAGTTACAAACATCAGCACAAACTCATTATACCCTGTACCACAGAGTGGTGTAGGGTATAAAAATTATCTACGAAAACCTTAAAAATTTATGATTTCGTAGGTTTTTTTACAATTTTTCTATTGAATTATATTTAAAAAAAAATTAAATGAAATTTTGTGTAATCGATCCCGCAATCAACTACATTTTGGCCAAACACTCTTGATTAGTGTTTCCAATTATTCGACACTGCCGGTTAACCGGTTAGGGCATTATTCGAAAAATTATAAAAATTTATTAATCGGTTATTCGGGTCGAATTTATTCAAAGGAGTTCCAGACACTCTGATAGAACCTATTAAGTGTTTGTATGATGACGCCTCTTGGCGTGTTTTACACGAGGGGCTTGTAAGTAGCAAATTTCCGGTCGGCAAAGGAGTGAGACAAGGATGTGTGCTCTCCCCGCTTCTTTTTAATATAGTTTTGGATGTTGTAATGACGCAATGAGAGGTGATCGTGGCATAACCTTTGGGTTACAAGGTAGATTGGATGACCTTGACTATGCTGATGACAAATGTCTTTTGTCTCATAGCTACAACGACCTTCAGTCCAAACTTAATCTTCTTGTGGAGTGTGCAGCAAAAGCTCAAATGTAAAGTCAGTATTACTATATGGAAGCGAGACATGGAATATCACGGAAAGAGATTCGAATTCTCTTCAAGTCTTTGTCAACCGATGTTTACGTAGAATATTACATGACTTCTAGCCAGAGACTATATCAAACAACGATCTATGGCAAAAAACGGAAGAAAACACTGTCACAGTTGACATACGTATGAGAAAGATGAATTGGCTGGGTCATACATTCCGAAAGCCACATAATGACGTCACCAGAAAAGCAATTAACTACAACCCTCAAGGCAGCAGGCGAAGAGGCAAACCAGCAAATACATGGCGACGGCAAGTAGAAGCTGAACTACACGCAGCTGGAAAGATTTGGAGCGAAGCTAAAAGATTGGCAACAGACAGAATTCAATGGAAATCATTTGTAATGGCCCTATGTTCCAAATAGGAATTTTAAAGGACTAAATATATATTCGGGTCGATTAATCGAAAAAATTGTCGATTAATCGATTAACCGTAAAAATTATAAAAACTAAACATATTTGATTTTGCATATAAGTAAACGACTTGTATAAAGTAAAGCAACAAACAATTAAAGTAAAATTAAATTGTCAATCTTCACACAGTCTTTAAAAAATGTTGAAATTAAGAAATAACAATATTTTATGAAATTTAATTGGCTTTTCTGAATTTCATTTGGAAATTCTGAATTGAATAATCTGTAATTCGGTATTTCAATTGAGTGTGAATTTCAATTGGCCTTTTCTAAATCTCAATTGCGATTTCTAAATTTAAATTTGGCTTTTCTAAACTCTTAATTGTGGGCTTCAAATATCTCTTGAGATTTCTGAATTCCAATTGGAATTTTTGAATTTCAATTGGGATTTCTGAATTCTTATTTTGTTTTTCAGAGTTTCAATTGTTCTCTTCTAAATTTCAATTGTGATTTCTATATTTTAATTTAGTTTTTCAAAATTTCAATTGGAGTTTCTAAATTGCAATTGAGATTTTTGAGTTTCAATTGCCTTTTCTGAATTTCATTTAGGATTTTAACATTTTAATTTCGCTTTTTAAGTTTCAATTAAGTTTTTTTATTTTAGTTGGCTTTTCTAAATTTCGATTGGGATTTCTGAATTTTAATTGTTCTTTTCTTAAATGCAATAAATTAATTGTGATTTCTAAATTTAAATTTTGCTTTTCTAAACTCTTAATTGTGACTTCTCTTAATAAAATGCCAACAATTAAAAAAAATAACGTACACAAATCATTAAAAATTAAAAAAGAATCACTTGTTTTCACTTACAGAACAAAAATAAATGACTTTAAAAATTGAATGCCAATGAAATTCTTTATTTTTTATGTTGTTATTTTTGAAACAAAGAACAGAAATAGTCATTTAAAAAAAAATGAACATTGAACAAATGATTTTTCTTTTAAAAACGACATAACGTAAAACTTTTTAAATTAACTACAAACAGTAAATGACAACATTTTTTGAGTGTATGTAAAAAGATAGTTAATCAATGCTTATAAATGAAATGAATATTTAATTGTATTTTTTTTTTCGAAAGATAACGTCATCAGATTTATTTTCATAAATCCCGAAATCCAAAAAAATCACGGGATCCCAAAAAATCCCGGGATAACGCTTTCAAAGTCCCGAATACCGGGATTTGTAAATGTCAGTCCCATTTGGCATCCCTAGTAGGTATGTTCTGCGAAAATGCAGGTATTTATAAAAATATTAGGGGTCGGTCATACATTTACCTTGTCTAGAGGCAACCCTGGGTCAGTTAGAGCGGTGGGAGAAAATTTTTAATAAATGGCATTTTGTATGGGAGCTCATTTAGGAAGTGGAGAAAGCGGATATTTAATTTATATTCTAGCTCGGGGTAACTTTTTTTTTTACTTATTACCACCATTATATTTTCATTAAATAATTTTTAAGAAAATTATTAATACGTATTCTGTTTTAAATTTATTTATGTTAGTAGTTTTTTGCACGACTTAGCCGACACTAGTTTCGATTTCGTCAAAATCTTAGCACCCTCTATTAAACACGTACCGGCTTGACCAGCCCCTGAAATGGTGTAGAATTAAAGCAAAACAATATCTAAACCTTGATTTTATACCAAAAATACCTACATATAAGGTAATTTTCTCTTGACAAGGAATTTGCAATGCTTTTTTTGAGTATTTTATGGTGAAATGATTAATTTTTTTTTTCTTTCTTTTCTGATTTTCTAGTTTGGCTTATAAAAATTTATATTGAACTTTTGCTAAGTTGGATTCGTAAAAATAACAACAGGAAAAAAAAAATAAAAAACTTAATGAAATTGAAAAAAATAAACAAAAAATATGTTGAAGAAAAAACGAAATTGGTTAATATAATCAGAACTTAAAGTAGTAAAAGAGAAAATCGACAAAAGTACTAAATGAAATATTTACATAAAGAAAACAACAAATAACAACAAAAGATATTGAAAGGGATCCAGAACGAATTTATTTCGTTCTACAATTGTATATGAATGACGTATTGTAGACAACATTCAATACACTAATGGGTAAAATAAATTTGTGACATTTGTCAATATATTCTCAGTTCATTGTTTTGTGTTTGTAAAATTCTGCGTATAATTTATATGCATTTTTTTTTTGCAAGCACTTTAATCGCAACATGGCAGGGGAACATGCGCGGGTACAAGGGGGGGGAAAAAGGGGAAATTTCCCCCCCCAGACCAAATTTCAAAAAGAAAAAAAAAGGGGAAAAAAGAGGAAAAAAGAAAAAAGAAAGAAAAAGGAAGAAAAAGGAGAAAAAAGAAAGAAGGAAGAAGGAAATTTTCGAAAAAATTTCCGAATGAAAATTATCTCGAAATCCGAAAATTTTTCTTAGAAAAAATCTGAAAGTTCTTATAGGGAAAATTTTTAAATTTTTAAAGGAAAAAATGTGACTCAATCTGAAAATTTTCTGTGAAAAAATATCTGTCAATCTTATTATGAATTTTGCTATCTTTTAATAGTACTTATATTTTGAGAATTTTTCTACAAAAATCCGTAAAAGAAAATGTTTGAGGAAAAAAAGTTTTCTTTGTGAGAAATCTGAGACTTTTCTGTACAAAAAATGTGTCGGAATTCGATACGTATTCTATAGGAAAAAGGTCTTAGGATCTGAGACTTATTCTATATTAAAAAGGTCTTAAATTTTGAGACTTTTTTTATAAAAAAGATGCAGAAAACTCTAAAATTTTTCACATCTTCAAAAATTTTCATTTTCGGATTTTTGTAGAAGAATTCCCAAAATGTAAAAGTCTCAGAATTTCAAACTTATTCTAAAGGAACAAGGTCTCAGAATCTGAGTCTTTTCCTATGGGTCTCAAAATTTGATACTTATTTATAGGAAAAAGGTCGCAGAACCTGAGACTTTTTCGAAATGGAAAAGGTATTCGAATCTAAGGCTTTTTCTATGGGAAAAAAGTTTCAGAATCACTTAATTTCAGACTTATTCTAAGGAAAAAGGTCTTAGAATTTTATTGTTTTGTAAAAAGAAAAATCTGTCAATGTCTGAGACTTTTTATTGTTGAAAAATAAGTCTCAGACGTTTAAACTTTCTCAATTGGAAGAAGGTCACAGAATCTGACACTTTTTCTACTGGAAAAAGGTCTTATAATCTAAGACTTTTTCTATAGGAATAAGGTCTTAGAATTTTAGACTTTTTCTATAGGGAAAATGTCTCAGAATCTGAGACTTTTTCTATAGGAAACCGGTCTCAAAATCTATGACTTTTTCTATAGGAAATAGTTCTCAAAATCTGCGAGATTTTTTTTTTAAAAAGTGCCAGAATCTTAGACTTATACTTAGACTATACCTAAGAAAGGTCTCAGAATCTAAGACTTTTTCTATAGAAAAATCGTCTCAGAATCTGGGACCTTTTCTTTTGGCAAGAGTCTCACAATATCAGACTTTTTCTATAGGAATAGGCTCATAGAATCTGAGAATTTTTCTATTGGAAAATTTTTTAGAATCGATACTTTTTTTAAGTAAAAAGGTCTGACAATCTGAGACTTTTTATAATGGAAAAATCTATTACTTTTTCTTAGGGATAAAAGTGACAGAACTTAAGACTTTTTCTATATAAGAAAAAGCTCTCAGAACCTAAAATTTTTCTATGGGACCTTATTCCTAAACCTTATTCCTAAAAAAGGAGACTTTTTTTTAGGAATAAGGTCTCAGAATCTGGGACTTTTTCTAAAAAGAAAAAGGTCTAAGAATCTGAGACTTTTTCTATAGGAAAAATGTCTGAGAATTTGAAACTCTTTCTTTATAAAAAAGGTCTCAAAATCTGAAACTTTTTCTAAAGAAAAAAAGGTCTCAGAATATAAATTCTTTCAGTGCGAAACAAACATACTAACCTGAGACCATTTCTATAAGAAAAATTTATTAAAAATGCTTTAAAATATGAGATACTTTCTATAAAAGGTTTCAGAATCTTAGATTTTTCGTGGAAAAAAGTTCTTAGAATCTGAAAATTTTTCTATACGAAAAAAGTCTCAGATTTTGGGGCATTTTTTGTAAAGAAGAAGCTTTAGATTTGACTTTTTATACGTCAAATGTGTTAGAATCTTAGACTTTTTCTATGTAGAAGAAAACGTACAATTTTCTTTTTAGACAAATTAAAAAAAAAAATATCTTAACGATCTACTTATGATCATGAAAAACAACCCTCCTTCAGCACAAACTAATGAATTTGATGATTTTATAGGTTTCCATTGCAAAAAAAACGAATCCCTGTTTTTGCTCGTCCAAGGTGAATTTATGATTTTTTTTTTCGAAGTAAAAAAAACAAAATTTCCCCCCCCAAACCCAAAAGCTGTACCCGCCACTGCAGGGGAAACATATACAAAGTGTTACAAATTGTTTTACTAACTTGCAGTAGCCTAAATCACTGAATAGTATTAACAAAACCTATTGAATACTAAACCAATTTGCAAAAATACATACATATGTATGCTAAGTCGATCACGAAGTAAAAGTGTAGACAAAAAATATCGGTTGTTAAAGACATACATAACAGTATTACTAGCGAGGCTATAGAAATGTACTATATATATGAGGCATTCCACACCAAATGTCCCGCTACAGAAAAACGTGTGTCCCGTTAATTTCTGAATAGGTTGTGTTCTTGTACGAACCTGTCTTTGTAAAATGCTTCGTATCACGATATGAAATAAATTAAAACACTGGTGTAGGTTTTTCTTTTTGTATCAGATCTATTTGATCTGGTTTTACTTTTTATTTTACAATATACGATGGCGCCTTCTTGGCTGTTGAAAAGCAATTGACAATACAATTATAAAAAGTAGAAAATGACATTAATAAATTCATCTGTCATTCAGATAAGAGGGCTGCCATCGTTCATACCATTTTAGGGGCACATCAGAGCAAAGTTTAATAATGGCAGCTTAACCCTTAAATGGCATGAACAGGTTGTTTGGATAGCCCTATATGGAACTAAGAAAATTGAGTTTTTGGTTTTTCTAATTTTCAAAAACTGGGCTTAGAAGGCATGGTCAAATATTGGAAAAATGGTCAAATTTGTGGCAAGTTGCCTTGATTAAATATTTATCACATTAAAACGGAATGCACCACAATCTCATAAATTTACATTCTTATATAGTTTTCTGTGGGCTATCAATTATTTTTTTTTTTGAAAATTATTAGAACCCGTTCTGAAATATTCCAATTTTTAAAAAAGTCAATTTATCAAAAATCCGGCCACTTTTTCTTTTTGATTTTTTTTTTTTAAGTTTAGATGTTGTCCATCCACACAAAAAAATTCAGACACGCGTTCGTCGTTTTTTTTTTTTCGAGAAAATCACATTTGAATTTTAAATTTCATAACAATTTTGTAATTTGATTGAATTTTCTTGTTTTAACGTTGCGAATGAGTAATATTAATTCCATAAATATTACTCATATGCTCTGTTAAAACAAGAAAATACAAGCAAAGTACTAAATTGTTATGAAATTTAAAATTCAAATGTGATTTTCACGAAAAAACAACGAACGATTGTCTAAATTTTTTTATGTGGATGAACAAACATCTAAACTTTAAAAAATTAAAAAAAAAAAAATAGTGGCCGGATTTTTGATAAATTGACTTTTTTAAAAAATGGAAAATATCAGAACGGGTTCTGAAAATTTTCCAAAAAAAAAAAAATTTATCGATATCCCATACAAAACTATATAAAAATTAAAATTTTTAAGATTTTGGTGCATTCCGTTTTAATGTGATAAATATTTAATCAAGGCAACTCGCCACAAATTATACCATTTTTCCAATATTTGACCACTCCTCCTAAGCCCAGTTTTTGAAAAATTGAAAAACCAAAAACGCAATTTTCTAAGTTCCATAAAGGGCTATCCATACAACCTATTCAGAAGTTTGGGGTACACGTGTATTTTTTCTCTGGACATTTGGTGTGGAATGCCTCATATGAGTATGTTCCACAGCCAGCCATTTTCACTTTATTCTCTCTTTTTAAAATAAAACTGATATTTTTTTGCTTTTTCAATTTTCTTTCAAATACACATGCAGAATCGGATAGAAACATTAGTGGAAAAAAGTTTAGGAGAAGAATTACTTGTATAGTTTTCATTACATTTAAAAACAAGTAGAAAAGTTAAACTCGACTTTGCTGAATCTATGAATACCCTCCACAATGCCGTTTTTTAAAGGATAGTACATTTTTAACGTGAAAAAAATTTACAATTTCGATTAGAAATATTTTATTTTCAGTAAAAACTCTTTTTTTGTCATTTAAAAAAAAAAACTACACATTTTTTTTTGAGTGTAAAAATTTTTCGAGTGTAATGTTTTTTTTACTGTAAAAATATTTCTGGGTGAATGCACGTACGTATGCACACAAAATAATGACATTTTTGTAAACAAATTTTTTTTTTTTTAAGTGTAAAATTTTTTTGAGTGTAAAATTTTTTTTTGAGTTTAAAATTTTTTTCGAATGTAATTTTTAAGTTACCAATGCTTTTAAAACTAAACAAGTTTAAAATTCGGGGTTTTGCTTATAACTTTTGAAATTCTGGACCGGTTGAGCTGAAATTCAACACCAAACAGACCTGGGACGGCAAAGATACGTGTTACGTTTCAGCGGTCTCGTTATTGTCTTTCGAAAGTTATCGTGTTTTTTATCTCGTAAATTCGCGAAAAACACTTGCCAGAATTTACTCTTTTGCTCATAACTTTTGAACCACTGGACCGATTTGGCTGAATTGCAACACCAACCTGACCAGGTAAATGACCAACATATATGCCGAACTTCAGTAGGCTCTGTGAAATCTTTCAAAAGTTAACGTGTTTTCTACGGAGAGACAGAATGACGGATATCGCTAGATCGACTTAAAATCGATCGAGGATCATGAATATATATACTTTATGGGGTCCTAGACCAATATTTCGATGTGTTACAAACGGAATAACAAACTTATTATACCCTCTATCACTAGAGTGGAGGGTATAAAAAGAATACATTTTAAAGTGAATCTATAAAACGTCATTAATGCCCTAATTTTGTAAAACGCAACAAGATTTTTTGAAAATATAATATTTAGAAATTCAATTTTTCTTCTGATTTTTTCAACTTGAACCCTTATAACAAATATAATTAGAGCCCGTGCTCGATCTGTACTTACAGAAAAAATCATATAAATATAAAAAAAAACAGAAAATGCAAATTCCTTCATTTGTGTCTGCAATTCCAGATCATCTTGGTAAACCTTGCGAAATAATGTAAGAGAAAAAAAAGTTGAAAGAAAGTATTAAGTGGGGTTGAGATTGCTAGAAATAGAATTGTAGTGTTGGAAACTGTCAAAATTTATTCTGTAGAAACAATAAATATTTACATATGTATATAAAAACAGTTTTCATTAACAGGACAAACCGACATTAAAAGCCCTACTGATGATAACACTGACTGGGGTATGGGAAATACAAGAAATGACTATAAGTTTTAGAAATTCAAATTTTCTACTGCATTTTTTCAACTTGAACCCTTATAAGTTGTACAGCAAAAACTACTGAACCTATCAAAAATTCAAATTTTATCAGATCTTCTTAGTTTTGGATTTTATGTGGTCTAGTTAATCACCTCTATTTAGATTTTAAATATCAGCTTAACACACACAAACACAAATGCTAATGAAAACAAACCACTGAGTTTAATACGATATCGCTAACCTCCAAAAGCTAGAGGTGGAAAATTATGCTTACATTTTGGAGAAACCCGAAAAGCAACTTTTTCCAATTATGTAAAAAAAAAAAGACATTAAAATTGCAAAATATGATTTTTTTCTTCCCGACTTGGAAAATAGACTACACAATGTTACCAAAACCGTTAAAACCAAAAAATACGAAATTCTTGAACGGCGTGTGGACCAATCTTAACTTACGATACTTTCAAAAAATTTATTTCATAAATTTTTTTGCTATATCCCAGCAGAAATTTTGCTGAACTGGCAGCTGCTTTTATAAAGGAAACTCGAGTCAAGGAGCGCATCCAAACCTGCTGAATTCATGCATGATTCTCTAAGGCGATGTCACACTTTAGAGCGTTAGTTGGATACACCGAAAAAGCGCTCTTAAGATGCTCTGAATTCACATCTCTTTAGAGCGCTGAAAAAATCGCTTTAAAGATGCAGTGAATTCATGTGTTTTTTAAGCAGAATAAAGTTGAAGCACATTTGACGATTTCTGAAATATTAATTACAAAATCTGAAATACAATTGACTATTTTTAAATACAATTGGAAAATCTTAAATACAATTGACTAATCCTGAAAATCAGTTGACTATTTCTGAAATACAATTAAAAACGTATTTTTTTAATTTATTTTGTGGTATTGTTAAAAAATTAAAAATTTTTATGTGAAAAAAGTTCAAAGTCCCGATTACACCATTTCCACTTTTATTTCAGAAAATACAATTTATTTATTTATTGAATTTTTAACATATAATTACAAATCATATACAAATTTTACCAAACCGAGACGGGTGACTATGACCATTGTCTCGTTGTAGCGAAACAGACAAAGGCCTCTGGTGGGAATCTAAAGTGGAAATGGTGTACTCAATTTTGTTTTCATTCAAAATGTGTTAAAGGTGTTATGATTGAAGCCCTTTTTGCAGCGCTGATTAATGCGCAATAATGATGCAGTCAAATCATGTGTCTTTGTCCAAAACTCATATTTTTTCATTAAAAAAGTGTTAAATAAATTAAAAAGGAAAGCAAGTGTGAGATTTTATCAAAAAATAATTTATTATTATAAGTTTTATACCAAAAAAACTTAAAAAAAAACTTAAATTTTTTTCCCCTTACTTTTACTGCATCCTCAAAAGCGCTCTTTGGATGCCAAAATCTCAATTTATTTTTGCTGGGATTGTTCTATATTTGAAACATTTTTTACAAATTATGTCATATTTTCCTATTAAAGATATTCTCATTAAAATTTAAGAGATCATTAACCCTTGTCGACATGGGGTCATATGAGTCCCACACAAAAAATTGTTTTTTACCAATTAAAAATAGCTTAAAATTGAAAACATTTATGAGTTTATCGGATATTTTTTGTATATGTAATATGGTCCGCTAAACTCATAAAAGTTTTCAATTTTTATCTATTTGTACTGTATTTGAAGGGTATACAAACAGTGGTACTAATGAGATTCGAACATGGGACCTACTAGCTGCAAGCTTACACTGTACTAACCTGAAGAATATTTACAAAAAAAGACGTAAGTTAACTAAAAATTACTTAGAAAGTTCCAATTTTCGTTTACTTAATTCAAAAAAACATAATTTGCTTCTGTCCTGAGCTCTTACACTTAAGTAGAAGCAACACTCAAAATATTTTGTAGACAAAAACAAATGAAAAAAATAGTGACAAAACATTTGAAAACCATCCCAGTAATTATTTATTTGTTTTAACAAACATCAACATTTATTTTTTACTGTTAAATAATAATGTCGAACTTTAAAAAATAACGTCACTTTAATTTTTTTTTACCAACAAATTCGAAAAAAAATAACCTACGAAAAAATTAAAAATTAATGATTGTTGTGTTATTTTTACCAACAAATTAAAAAAAAAAGAATACCTACGAAAACATTAAAAATTAATGATTTCGTAACTTATTTTTACAATTTTTCTATTGAATTTTATTTTAAAAAACTTTAAATAAAATTTTTTGGGAATCGATCCCGCAATCAATTACATTCTGGCCATACACTCTACACATCGTGCCAAAGTCACTTGATACAAACATGTTTTATATTTCTATCATAGATGGGAATTTTTCATTACCATTGAAATTTAATTACCATTGGTTGATATCAATGGTAATGAAAAAATGTTCATTACCATTTAATGGGAATTAAATTTTTTTAATTGAAAAAATAATTACTAATGGTAATGAAATGCACCAATTGTTGAAAAACACCAATTATAATTGGTTTCAAAACCATTGGTTTGCACATTTTTGTTTTTTTGAAAAGTTAAAAATTTAAACATCAAAGTATGTTTTTACAAAAAAATATGAAAATGTTAAAGACAAAAAAACAAAACGCAAATAAAAATTTCAAATATTGTGTTATACAAAGGCAATCAACGTGTGTTTGGTTTATAAAATGTGAAAAACTAAAACACCATATAACAAAAAACAACAGATATTTCCAAATATTAACGATTTTGACAATATTGTGACGACTTTTACTAATGGTAATTATTTTTTTTAAGTGATGCCATACCAATGGTAATTATTTTTTTTTAATTTTCATTAGTAATTAAATTGATAAATAATTTAATTGGTACAATTGATACAACCAATGGTAATGAAAAAAATTTCATTACCATTGACATCAATTAAATGGTAATTAAACCACCAATTAATTGTTCCCTTTAATTAATTAGTCACATCTATGATTTCTATAAATATTGTTTTTTAATTTTATGTCTACAAAAAAATAACCAACACATTAGGTAAAAACGAATGATATTTCCTTAAAAAATGCCAACAATTTAAAAAAATAACGTAAACAAATCATTAAAAATTAAAGAAGAATCACTTATTTTTACTTACAGAACAAAAATAGAATTTAAAAATTGAATGCTACTGAAATCTTTATCTTTTATATTGTTATTTTTGAAACAAAGAATAGAAATAGTCATTTAAAAAAACTGAACATTGAACAAATGTTTTTTCTTGTAAAAACGACAAAACGTAAAACTTTTTAAATAACCAACAAATAGTTAATGACGTAATTTTTGAGTGAATGTTTACAAGTTTCGATAGTTGAAAAAATTTCTGAAACCAAAAAAATAAGGATTTCGCTAAGAGGGAGATGAGCACTCAGAGAACCATCGCACAGAGGGGTGAAATGCATCCAAAGTGGCGATTAATTCAATAGATGAACATTAACTTTCACAACCGTGTTTGGTACCAGGTTAAAGTAGATAAAATTCAACATCAATAATGGCAAAAAACAAAGTTCTAAGTTGTATACTTTATTTGCAGTGTGTGTTTAAAGTTCAATAATTTTTATTATTTTTGCGCGCATTGATTTGAAGTGAAAATTTTGATATTTCAAGTAATTATATTTTGTATAAAGACTTCTAAAATTGAAAGCTTCATAATGGATCAGTCTACTTTAGGTATTTTAGCATATAAAAAAAGTTTTTTGGTTTAGATAAATGTTTTGGAAATATTAAAAAAAATAATAATAACAATGCTCTAAAAATAGGGTATTTTTGATATAAATATTGAGTTTCAACAACTTTGTCTGTGAAAGAGTGAAAATCCGCCTATATGGTCTTTAAATATATGATTTCATCTAATAAATCCCTGAATGTCCGTTTGCGGTTTTTTGCGGTTTTTGACTTATCAATTTTTTTGTGAAAGAACTCCAGTTGCTAAAAATCTATTTGAAAAAAAAGACTAAAAATCAAGTTGTTTTCATAATATTTTGTCCTTATATTCCGTATGGTAGTTGCAGCTCATGAGTGTACTGTTTATAAGAGATGGGTGCGTGAGTTATTTTAAATCACGCACACGCACGCCCGCCCCCTTTTTGGGCGTGGTTATAAAAAAATATGTAATAATAATGCAATTGTATTACTTAAGTGCAAAAACCAATAAAAATTAATTTGCAATGATTAATCGCAAGGGTGAAAGTGCCCCTACGTCCCCCTCCGAGCCCCTATCAAAAATGCCCCCAAATTTTTTTGTAGTTTTGTAACGTTTTGGATGGTATAGAAGATTCGGCATATCACTCTTACTTGTTGTGTTAAAATACTCTCAATTTCCATATTTTTGGTATTTTGTTGTTTTTTGTTTTGTGAGAGATGAGTGCGTGAGTGATTTTGATGAAGATACACCATACATAACCTCATCAACTAGACCTTAAATTATTCTGTTCTGATCCTTTAAAAATTTTCGTCTGTAAATTTTTGAGATAAATGTTCACATTAACTGAATTAAGTGAAAAATAAAAACTTGATTAAAATTGAATTAATACTAATAAGAATACATATTTTATTTTAAGTAGATTTATTCTAGCTCGTGGTCATTATTTCATTTACCAACTAAAACTATGATATTCTCATATTTTTTTTTTTTTGCTAAATAATCTTGACAATGGGATCTGACAAATCCCGAAACACGTGTCGATTAAGTCTTGAAAAAAATTACCAACATAAATAAATTTAAAAACGGAAAAATTAATTTCTTGAAAATTATTCTATGAGAATATCATAGTTTCAATTAGTAAAGGAAATAATGACCTCGAGCTAGAATAAACCCACTCAAAACATAATATTTTAAAGGTCGAATAAAACAATTTTTATTTTTTAATAAAAATTAATCAAAATTTGAATACATATTTTATTTATTTTATATTTATTTACTTATTCTTTTGATGTCAAAGTTACAGCGAAAATTGTGAATTAGACAGAAAAAAAAGTTTAACAGGTAAAAATATTTTTTCCAATTTTTCTTCTGAAATGCTGCGTTTTATTAAATTATGATTATCCATTAATAAAAAATTTTTAATCTTCTGTTTCGGGACTTTTTGAGATAAATTTGTACATTAATGAGATTTAGTGAAAAACAAAAATCGAATTTTAAATTAAAATTATACTAATAAAAACACATACGATATATTTACTTTTTTAAGTTTTTAATAGCACATTAAGTTCGCTATAATGTGCCATTTTATTTATAAATGTAAAGCTTTTTGTTCCAAAGTTACAGCAAAAATTGTGAAATAAGATATTATATCCGAAAAACAATAAAGCGCCTAACAGGTTAAAAAAAAAATTTTTTCCAATGTTTTTTTTTGGAAAATGCTGTGTTTTTATGTGTTTAAGATTACTCATCAATAAAAAATTATAATATTTTAAAATTAAGTCTTCTATGTATTAATCGCCATTTTAGGTATCATCCACCCTACTGTGCATCGCTTCAAAATAAGCATAACAAAACAGTTTATAAAACTAGCAACGCTTAGGATTCAAAATGCTCTATGTGTCAACATTTTCAAAATTCCTTACCTCTTATTTTTATTTCCATGACTGTAAACATTCAACATAACAAAGTCAATTTTATTCCAACAAAAAACAAGAAAAATAAAAATACTTGTCAATAAGTTCTACAGCGAGTATATTCTGTTAAGCCTGTGTTTTAACCGTTTTTTTTTTTTTGTTCAACCATTCATTCCTTTTGCTGCTTTAGTTGTTTTTCTTGTACCAACTGTTCACGATTAATTACATTTTTAATTTGTGCTACGCGACGATTCTTATCTTTTCGGTTGAAAAAATTTTGAAAGTACTATTTAGTACAATTTTTCTTTATTTTTTGTTTATTTGCTTTTTCTTTATCTTTTTTGGTGTATTTGTACGTCATTGTTGGTATAGCCATTTTTTTTTTGTTGAACTTATTCTTCTTCTTTATCATCATCCGTTTCCCGTTTTGTTTTTTATTTGTATATTGAGTAGTGTAGACAGTTTTACGAGTTCATGGGGGATTTATGTTGGCTTAATTTATGGCCATGATTAAATGGTAAATATGGTTCAGCTGGCGGTGATTTGTTTAAATAAATCGCATTTAATTGTTTACATTTTCTTATAAACCATTGCATTATCAATAATAATAAAATAATAAAAAAACACGGAGCCAATTATTATTATTATTATCATTGTTACTTCTTGTAATGGCTAAACCCCAAAAGATTTTATATAAACATAAAGCTAAAATTTTCCAATGGAAATTGTTTCACTGTTTTACAATTTTATTTTTTATAAAATTTTAATTTACAAATTGGTTTTGGTTGTATTAGAACGGTAAATAAGTTAAGCTCCTTAGAGATTATAAGTTCTTTTTTTTTGTTGTTAATACAACAATTAAAATGAAAATTTGGTTTGTTAATGATATAAAATTTATGATTTTTATACCCTACATCACTCTGTAGTACAGGGTGTAATAAGTGACTTTTTTAGATTTTTTTAGATTTTTCCATTTTTTCTTACAGTTTTTGGTACCTTTCAAAAGCTCTCTCGTGGTAAATTTTCAGATTTTTTAAAAAACCCGTTTACACGATATTTAATTTTAAAATATTCAGAGCTTCTTCCGTTACTCAAATTTATTTTACTCATAACTTCTTCACAAATGGTCCAAGTTCCAAATTACATTTTTTTTTTTACTTTTAACTCAAAATTCGCAAAAAAATTCTTAAGGCTGTTCCAGTTTGCGATTTTTACGTTTAAAAATTTAAATTCAATTTTTGAAAATGCTTTAGTCAGTACAAACATCTACACCTTTTTCAATTGTATTTCAAAAAATAATATCAACTTCAGAAATTTAAAATTGTATTTCCGAAGTTATCAACTGTATATCAGAATTTATCAATTGTATTTCAGAAGTTATCAATTGTATTTCAGAATTTATCAATTGTATTTCAGAAATAATCAATTGTATTTCAGAATTTATCAATTGCATTTCAGAAATTATCAATTGTATTTCTGAAACTAACCTTCGTAAAACAATTGATAATTTCTGAAATACAATTGATAATTTTTGAAATACAATTGGTAATTTCTGAAATACAATTCATAAATTCTGAAATACAATTGATAAATTCTGAAATACAATTGATAATTTCTGAAATTTAATTGATGATTTCTGAAATACACTTGGAAATGGTGTAGACAGACTAGAAATATTTTTTCAAATAAATAAACAATACCAAAAAAATTTGGTTGCCTTAAAACATGAAGATTTTTTTAATTTTTTGTGTTTTTTTTTCTTTAACTGTGATGCGGGAGCAGAGGAAATTTTTGATTTTCACGAAAATTTTTTGGAGTCATTTTGATTCACAATAGAAACTTTTTAGACTAATTCAGCTTAAAGGGGTATTTTAGGTGTCAAAATAACTTTATAAAATTTTCGTGAAAACCAAAAATTACCTTTTGCTCCCGCATCGCGGTTAAAGTATGTCATTTTGGGAAATTTACCTAATCCACGATGTGGGTGCTCAATATGTAATATTGTCTAGACAGGCTAGAACTGCATTTCCAAATAGGTTGTAAGTAGCTGATTACGCTTTACATCAGCACACATAGACTTTGAGGTCTGTTCTCCAAATAAATAACACAAACAAAAATAAGTTGTTTGCCTTGGAATAAGAACAAATGTGTAATCTTTTTCATTTTTACGAAAATTGAATGGGGTTATTTTGACTTCAAATATAAACTTTTTGCACCCCTTTTAAATCCAAAATATGTCTGCAAAGTTTGTACTCTTGCTCAAACCATTGAGTCATGATAATGTTTTGCTGTATAAATAGGTGTTCTTTCCAAAGAAAATTTTTCTATAAACAAGTAGAAAAGATAAATTCGACATTGCCGAATCTATGAATACCCTCCACAATGCATTTTTTAAAGGAAAGTTCATTTTTTAACGTGAAAAAATTAGCAATTTTGATGAGAAATATTACATTTTGAGTAAAAAACTTTTTTTGTCATTTAAAAAAAAAAAAAAAATAATAATTTTATTTTTTGAGTGTTAAATCATTTTCGAGTGTAATGTTTTTTTGACTGTAAAAATATTTCTGAGTGAATGCACGTACGTATGTATATAAAATATTGTCATTTTTATAAAAAAAATATTTTTTTTGAGTGTAAAATTTTTTTTGAGTGTAAAATTTTTTTCGTGTGTTATTTTTAAGTTACCAATGCTTTTAAAATAAAACAAGTTTAAAAAGCATTGTTTCAAACTAAACAAGTTTGAAAAGCATTGTTTAGCTACCACCAATGCTTTTAAATCTTGTTTAAACACGTGTCATTTAAGATGAAACTAATCTGAAATTCAGGGTTTTGCTTATAACTTTTGAACCACTGGACCGATTGAGCTGAAATTTAATACCAAACAGACCTAGGGAACGGAAAAAATACACGTCAAGCTTTAGCAGTCTCATTATTTTATTTCGAAAGTAACACCTTTGCCGAAATTTACTCTTTTGCTCATAACTTTTGAACCACTGGACCGATTTGGCTGGATTGCAATACCAACCTGACCAGGTAAATGACCAACATTTATGCCAAAATTCTGTAGTCTCTGTAATGTCTTTCAAAAGTAAGCGTGTTTTCTACGGACGGACAGACATACATACAAACAGACAGACGGACGGACGGACATCGCTAGATCGACTTAAAATCGATCGAGGATCATGAATATATATGGGGCATTCCATGTGAAATCGGACACTTTGAAAAACTTTTTTTTTTAATTTTCCCAATTTGTTTACAGTTTTTAGTACCCTTCGAAAACTCCTTCGTGGTAAATTTTCAGATTTTTTTGATGACCCGTTCAAAAGATATCGAATTTTTAAAAATTGGTAGTTTGTTACTTTACTCAAACTTCTTTTAATCATAACTTCTTCAATAATGGTCCAAATTTAAAATTTTTTTTTTCAAAATTTTTGTTTTTTTAAGTATGTACTTTCTAAACAAAAATCCCAAAAAATTCTTAAAAGCGCTCTAGTATGCGATTTTTAAGTTTTAAAATTTAAATCTCATTTTTGAAAATGTTTGTACTCTTTGATTTTTTTTAAATTTTTTTGTGTAAAACTTCTATCAGTTCTACAAATTTTTTGCCCAAGAAGATCGTGGGATAACGATTATTACTATTTTTTAAAATTTTTTGAAAAAATTTTATTGTAATTTTCCAATCTTAAAATCATTTCTAATGCTCCAATGGTGTGTCATAGAGGGTCCTTTATAGGACCGACCCCCATTAATTTTTACGTCTTAACATTTCTTTGGAACAAACTAATACCCTATCTCCAATTTCTAAGGGGGCTCCCACACAAAACGACATTTTTTAAAATTTGTTCCAACCGCTCTAACTGCCCTAATAGTGCCCTTAGAGCAACAAAATGTATGACCGACCTACAATATTTTTTTAGTCCAAATATTTTCTCTGAACATACCTACCCTCTATCTTTAACTGTTAAGGCGGTCCCCATACAATTTTTTTTATTTTTTGTAAATTTGTTTAATTTAATCAGCTTCTACCGGTCCAATGGTGCGTCCGAGAGGGGTCATTACTGAGACCGACCCCCATTTATTTTTACCCTACAACATTTTTTCAAAACATACTTACGCCCTATCTCCACTCCCTAAGTAGGCTCCCATACAAAATTACATTTTTATAAAATTTGATCCAACTGTTATTTGTATGGGAGCCTACTTAGGGAGTGGGGGTCGGTCTTATAAAGGACCCCTCTATGACGCACCATTCGAGCAGTAGAAATGATTTTAAGATTGGAAAATTACAATAAAATTTTTTCAAAAAATTTTAAAAAATAGTAATATTCGTTATCCCACGATCTCCCTGGGCAAAAAATTTGTAGAATTGATAGATGTTTTACACAAAAAAATTTCAAAAAAATCAAAGAGTACAAACATTTTCAAAAATGAGATTTAAATTTTAAAACTTAAAAATCGCATACTAGAGCGCTTTTAAGAATTTTTTGGGATTTTTTTTTAGAAAGTACTTAAAAAAACAAAAATTTTTAAAAAAAAAAATTTGAAATTTGGACCATTATTGAAGAAGTTATGATTAAAAGAAGTTTGAGTAAAGGAACAAACTACCAATTTTTAAAAATTCGATATCTTTTGAACGGGACATCAAAAAAATCTGAAAATTTACCACGAAGGAGTTTTCGAAGGGTACTAAAAACTGTAATCAAATTGGGAAAATCTAAAAAAAAAAGTTTTTCAAAGTGTCCGATTTCACATGGAATGCCCCATATACTTTATGGGGTCCTAGATCAATATTTCGATGTGTTACGAACGGAAAGACAAACTTATATATACCCTCTATCACTAGAGTGGAGGGTATAAAAACAACTCTATATTAGTTTGTAATTCCAAAACGCATTGATATATCGGTCGAGGACCCCATTATGTTTATAAATTACACTGTGCAACAAGATTTTGTATCTTAGATGGGACCAAAAATAAATAAAAGTATACCAATTGTAGACCAAACCCCCCGATGGGTTTTGAAAACTTAGCTCGAGTTATTTTTTTATGGCCCACCCAAGTTTTTAAATTTTTTTCAAAGGCGTTTTGAATAAGTCAAAAAAAAAAGTTTTAAATCTAGTTCGGTTCTTTTCTTAGAATAAATTGACCCTCTATCTCATATTTTTAAGGGTCAATAAAACGTGTGTTTAAAGAGTTAAAATGTTCTAAAAAATGTTCTGCATCAAACTTCACTAGGGGTTGTTGAAGATCAAAAGTTCGTGCGAAAAGTAAAAAATTCTTAAAAAAGTAAAATTGTAAATCATCACATAAGAATAAATTGTTTTTCATGAAAGTCGTGTGAAATAAGTCGAAACAATTTTATAAATCTGCTTCTGAGCTAAATAAATTACGATAATACACACAGAAAACAAATTTGCTAATTTCCAACTGAAATTCAGTTTTTGCAACAAAAAATCGGTGGATGCATTTGTGTTATGGTTGAAACACCTAAATATCGGTAGTTACAACTAAATTTTGTTAATACAACTGTCTTTTAATTGAAACAACTATAAAATTCGTTATCCACATCAAAATATAGTAGCTGCAACCGAATTTTGAGATAACACAACTGAAAAATTCAGTTGGAAATTTATTTTTCTCTGTGTAGATATCTTTAGTAAAATTTGATGGCGGTTCTATTCTTAGAACATATTAACCCTCTATCTCAAATTTTTAAAGATAAAAAATGTTGATAGGAACATTTTTGATGAAAACATCAAACATTTATTTAAAAAAATATGTATGAAAAAAAAAATTTATAAAAAAAATTGTTAAAAAAATATTGATGAAAAAAAAAAATATTGTTGAAAAAAAAAAATATTAATAAAAAAAAAATTTTGGAAAACGAAATACTATTGAAAAAAATATATTGAAGGAAAAAATTGGTTAAAAAAATTTTGATGTAAAAAAATATTGATGGAAAAAATATTAATGAAAAAAAATGTTTATGAAAATTACAGCGCTCAACAAATCGAAGGTTTTTGCCTCCGGTTTGAAGTTTCATATAAAATTGTTAAAGATTTTGACTCGCTGATTCCAAATCCGTGCTCCAATTTTTTCCATCACGTCTAGAATTTTAATTATTCGCGGTTGAAAATGCGAAAAAACGCGATTTTTGACTTTTTTGAAATCCTGCACAGTAGCCGCTGGGTGGAATAAAAATCTGATATAAAGTGTGAGTTAGACCACCCAAAAAATGTATGGGATTTGCAAAAGTATTATTTTGTTCGCTCCACCGGCAGTTTCTGATAGATTGACCATAAAAAATAATATCTGTGCAAGAACTGGATCTCTCGGTTGCATACAGGCCAGTCGATTTGAACTTTTGACCCTAAAAGTGACCTAAAAACACTACAAAGTTTTTAAATGCCATAACTCTTAAAATATACGTTTTTCCAAAAAATTCTAGATAAGTTTTATTTTGCAGAATAAGAAAGCAAACATTTCCTTCATACAAATTTTTAGCCTAAGTCAAAGACATCGTGGTGTTTTTGGCGGTTAAAGTAAAAATTTATGTGAAGACTTCATTTAAAACGACCCTCGTTAAAATTTGGACGGAGATTGAAATAGTCGGTCACCATTATTTTGTAGAGTAAGATATGTAGTTTCCATAAACCAATTACATTTGGAATTTATATGGGTAATTTCATTACAGAAGAACCCAAAGCTGACTTTGAAGTTTCGATTTTCCAAATGCTGTATACAAATTTTTGAAATTACTTTGTTTTAAACGGCCTTTGTTAAAATTTGAATGGAGACAATCGCTTTTTATGATTTTGGAGAGTTAGATATGTTGTTTTTGGAAAATATTTGGGGAATTCCAGGCCAAATTACTCACTTTTAGACCCGACCCCCCTACGATTAATTTTTTTTGTTGGATATGTTTTAGTACATATTAAATGCAACTTGCACTCAAATTTTCGGCCTTATAAACCAAGTTGGGGTTGAGTAATCATTTTTTTTAAATGGCTTTTTTTTCAAAAAAAAATTAAAAAATTAATTTTGACCAGTAAAAAACATGGATATCTTAAAATAAGTTGGACGACGTTTTGTTGGTATTTAAATGTAGTTTTAGAAAAAAAATATGAAAAAATTATTCGAAGTAATTATCACTTATTTTTTAACGTTTAAAAATTAAAATCAAATTTTGAAAAAGTCCAAAACCTTCGTTTTTTTTTAAGTCTAAAAATTCTACACTTAATTACACAATTCTTAAGCCATAATTCGAGATGTGAGCACAATTCGTTCTTTTTTTTTCAAATTTTCAAAATTGCATTTTTTTTACGCTCTGGTATTATATTAGGTTGATCGGACATGGGTAAGGCGTGCAGCATCGGCCTTGAATTTTAAAAAAACGGATTACAAGGAAAAATATGATTTTTTTTTGTTTTCGCAACTTTTTTGGTATTTTAAGTCAAACTTGAATTCAGGTGGTTAAAGGATTTTGATTTGGAGTAAAATGCCTCTCTAATGAAGTACTAAAAACTAAAATCGGTTGAAAATAAGCCAAGTTATTAAAACTTCCCCAGGCATCTAACGTGTGGCTGACCACTTGAATAAGGAATGCAATCCGATTCATGAAATTCATTGAAATTTTCTACTGTAATAACATTTTTTTATTTTCAAATTCAAATGTAATTAGATAAAAAGTATTTTTCATATTATATTTTGCTAACATGTTTTAAATTAATGCTAAAAATGCCTGTGCTTTTTAACACTCGTTTGAAATCTCCATTTTTAACTCTTCAAAATCTTGGAAACCGATAGTAGCCATTAAAATTTTACCGATGGTCGTTTAAAATAAAGTACTTTCACAAATTTGTATACAGCATTTGAAAAATCGAAACTTCAAAGTCAGCTTTGGGCTCTTCTGTAATGTAATTCCCATATAAATTCCAAATGTAATTGGTTTATGAAAACTACATATCTTACTCTACAAAATAATGGTGACCGACTATTTCAATCTCCGTCCAAATTTTAACGAGGGTCGTTTTAAATGAAGTCTTCATATAAATTTTTACTTTAACCGCCAAAAACACCACGATGTCTTAGACTTAGGCTAAAAATTTGTATGAAGGAAATGTTTGCTTTCTTATTCTGCAAAATAAAACTTATCTAGCATTTTTTGGAAAAAGGCATATTTTAAGAGTTATGGCACTTAAAAGCTTTGTAGTTTTTTTAGGTCACTTTTAGGGTCAAAAGTTTAAATCGACTGGCCTGTATGCAACCGAGAGATCCAGTTCTTGCACAGATATTATTTTTTATGGCCAATCTATCAGAAACTGCCGGTGGAGCGAACAAAATAATACTTTTGCAAATTTGGGTGGTCTAGTGTGAGTATGATCTCAAAAATATGATCAAAAAAATTTTAAGTTGTTGCACTATTATTGGCCAAACATGCATTTAAAAAAAAACACTGTCAAAAAAAATAGAAATAGCACCATTTTTAAAAGGCTCTAAAACAAAAACCAGATAATCAATCTTTACTGCGATGAGCTCAAAATTTAGGCAAAAGTTCACTCTTTCTTATAGACTTTTAAATCCATTGAAGATATCTTCCGGTTTATACCAAAAATAACATAAAAAGCTTAATTTTGAAAAATATTTATCTTTTTGTAGTTTTTTTTTTTGAAAAATATCAAAAAACTAAGGTAAATTTTACAAAGATGGTAATTTTAACATTATCGTTTTAAAACGCAAGTAAAGCCGAACCAAACGTAATAATTGAAAAAAATTGTTTTCTATGTTGGAGACAATAGACAAATTATACTTTTGCGCTTTATACCAGATTTGTATTCCACTGAATGGCTGATGTGCAGGCTTTCAAATAACGCAAAAATTTTAATTTTTCGCATTTTCAACCGTGAATAACTAAAAATCTGGACGTGATGGGAAAATTTGGAGAACAGATTTGGAATCAGGAGATCAAAGTCTACTAAAATTGATCATCAGAATTCAAACCGGAAAATGAGTGTTGAGCGGTGTTATTGATGAAAAAAAAATATTGATTAAAAAAAATTTGATGAAAAAAAAAATTATGAAATAAACATTGATGAAAAAAAATATTCATGAAAAAAAATATTGATGTAAAAAATAATGATGAAAAAAATAATTGTTTAAAAAAATATTGATTAAAAAAAATATTGATGATTTTCAAAAAAAAAAAATTGATGAACAAAATTATTTGTTACGTTTTATTCACCAGCTGGTAAATATTTCTTTATTTACCACGAGGTGAATTATTATCCAAGTTACAAACCCTATTTACTAAAAATTTTGGATTTAAGAAAATGAAAACAGTAATTCTTACTTTCTTTTTTATTAATCGTTAGCTTAAATAGTCAAACTAAGGTGGCGTCCTGCAACTTTTTAAAAATTTGACACCACCCAGCAAAAAATAAACGAAGTGGTTCAAAAAGAATTAGTGGTTTCACTACATACAAAGTAGCGATAGGTGCCGAACTTCATATTCAGTAGGAAGTACTTTTAAAATCACTTCCAAAAATGCTACAAAATAACAATAAAAACATCTTTCACCAGTTCTTTGCTTAATGATTTTGAAGTACCTTTTTCATATGTTCTTAGGAATCAAATTAAATCATCGCAACATATGAACTTCTTTTTCAACTGAAACAATTGGAATGAGGGTGATACACGAAGTATGCAATTTTTTCTACGTCCAGCTTCAAATAGATTTAGGTTTTGCAAAAATGGTGACAAAATTTGATAATGGCATTTCATTTCTCTTTATTTAGAGCTTAAAAAATCGAAAAGACGAAAATCGATTATTGATAAATTTTTTTAAATTTCATATCTTATATCAAAAAAGTTGGCCCTAAATTAAATAAATACATTTACGAACTAAAGCGGATGTTGCTGCATCACATTATTAAAGATTGTTTAAGCTTTTTAGAAAATTGAGGTATAGGCTTGTGGTCAAAACAAACTTGTGAATCAATTTGCCGTGAATTTTTATAGTTTTGTAATCTCTATCTGGCCGATCATGAATCCACAATGAAATTGGATTGGAAACGAAATTCAAATCCGTTTCCAATTTTCGAAGCGTTCATGAAACCGTGACGAATTGCTTTGTTCGAAAAAAAATATGTATTGTGTTCGAACTTAGCGAAGACACAAGTATTTACAAAATACGACTCTGTTTTTGCAAATACAGAGTCGTATTTTATAGCAACTCTGTTAGAAAGTCAAAGTTAGAGTTGTTATAATAATGCAGTTTGTAAAAAAAATAATTGGTAACAAATAAACTGTCAAGCACTTGTTTTGAATTAAATTTTTTTGATTATTGATCCATTAAGGAAGGGATTTTATACAAATCCATCTTTTGTTGTCCTTAAGTCTAATATGTACTTAGTATGGAAAAATACCAGTTGCTTCACATATTTAATTGGCTCAGGATAAATGTCTTTGCACATCAAAGAATTTGCTTTAAAAAAGGCTTTAAATGCATATTTTTGAGTCATATTTTGTATAAAGTTTTAGGCCGCTGTTCCAAAAAAAGTAAATTTTAATTATTCAAATTTTAAACTTCGAATGAAAATGTGATCAACAAATCACTAAACTTGATTTCATGTGATTCGGAAATTTTTATGTGAATTGAAAAGTTGTGAAAGACAGAACAGAGGCCTTAGCTTATTTGTTCCTTTTTTATGATTTTCTTTTTTTAAACATCGGTAACTTTTTGCCCATTTGGACTCTTATTCAGGGTATTCACATCAGAAATTTTTGATCCTTGCAACAGTGCAATATTGCAACTTTTTTTTTAAAAAAAATTTTAATAAAATTTTTATTTTTCTATAAACTTTTATATGATGCGTCGTTGCAAAAAAAGATTCGCAATTTATTTTAATAGTAATACAATTGCTTCAATTTACAAAGAAACAAGCAAATTTGACATTGCGCAATTTTGCAAGACTAAAAATTCTGACGTGAATTCCATTATTATTTTTTGCGCCCAATTTCGGAATCGAAATACTTGTCCTACTAAAGATTTTTTTTCGTTAATAAGCTAAAGTGTGTACTTTTTTCAAGAATTTTATTAAGGGCTTACTGCCTCTGTTCTGCCTTTCATAACTTTTCAATTCACATTTTCCGAATCACATGAAATCCAATTTGGTGTTCTGTTGTTTACGTTTTCACTCAAAGTTAAAATCGATTAACTAAAATTTTAAAATTTTAGAAAAGTCCATTCGTTTTACTTTTACGGAAGTTAAATCTAGGACACAAAAAAAATTTGGAAATTTTATTTTCACATTTTTTAATGTGAATTACTTTTGTTTATATTTAAGGCCTTAAAACACAAATCCCTTCGATATATCGGGATTTATTTCCACAAACTCATGCATTTTGCTCATTAATTTTGTACCTCCCCCTTATAAAAAAAAGAGGAAAAATATTTTTTAAAAAAGTCGAAAACAAAAAAGAACATCTTACTCACATTTTTTCATTTAACTTTTGTTTTTATTTATTTTTTAAATTAATTTTTTTAATTAATTTAAATTAAATTAATTTCAATTAATTAATTATTTTCAACTTTTCGTTGACGAAAATTTTCCAACTGTCAAACCAACTGAATGGAATTCATGAACGCACATTTTCATTTTCGAACGGAAATTTTCTCATTTTCTCTTTGATTGGAATTGGATTGGATTCATAAACACACACAGCTGATTTCCGTAAAAAAGTGTTGTCAAACCAATCCGCATTGGTTTCATAAACGCCCCGTATAATTGCTCCTCTTTTAATTCGAAGTATATACGTTTGATTATCAATGAAATTAATTTTTCTATCACGTAAGGTTTTTAAGATACTCGCATTTGAATATTGAAATATTTGGGTCTCCTCTGTAACGTATTCTTAAGTTGCTCAAACACAATAGTACTCGATTTAGTAAAAATAAGACATCTTTATTCCAAATCTGCTATCCAAATTTTTTTATCTCGTACTGTTTTTGAAATATTGGCGTTTGAAAAACTCAAACTCTACTGTTACCAGTGTTGCCATATATCAAGATTTCCCTTTTTTCAAGTTTTTTGAGGTGCTAAAAAGATTTCAAGATTTTTTCTAAAAAAATAAGTTTTTTGGAAAATAATAAAGTTTTTTCAAGTTTTTCTTAATTAGTTAAAAAATACAAAAAGCATAATTTTTTTTTGTAAATACCCGAAATATTGGTCGTAAACAAAGCTTTTAGTATACCGACCGATTCAGAATCACTATCTGATTTGACTTCCCGAGTAAAAATTTTTGTATGGAGCAATATATGTTCTTATATTATTCCAGATCTGTTGATAGATCCGAGATTTGAAAGATCAGCACTGATCCGAAAAATGGATCGCTAAGATTAGATCAGTTTTAACCGGACGGATACAATTTGATCCGAAAAGTGGGTTTATCTAATTAGATCAGTTTTAATCGGTGGGATACAATTTCATCCGAAAAATGGTTGGATCTTATTAGACCAAGACAAAAAAAAAAGATTTTTTTAGCTGGATAAAAAAAGATAAAATTATATACGAAAGAAAAAAAAATTATTACAAAAAACTTTAGATAAAATTTCATCCGAAAAAAAAAATCTATTTTTAGAACTACATATAATTTTATCCGAACAATAAAATCTATTTTTAGAACTGATAAAGTTTCATCCAAACAATTTTTTTCAATATTAAGATATCTATATATATAAAAGAGTAATGTGACTGACTGACTGACTGACTGACTGACTGACTGACTGACTGACTGACTTATATACTCATTCATCATCGCCCAGCCCAAACCGCTGAAGCTAGAGACTTGAAATTTGGACTGTAGGTCCACCTCCCGGAATATAGATCCACTAAGGCTGGATTTTTGCCAATGTTGATTCTAAGGGGGTAAAAAGGGTAAAAAACTGTACTTTTGGTACTTTTTATATCTCCTGAAATAATGGTCATAGAGACTTGAAATTTGGACTGTATGTTCACCTCCCGGAATATAGATCCAGTATAGCCGGATTTTTCCCAATGTTGATTGTAAGGGGACAAAAAGGGTAAAAAACTGTACTTTTGGTACTTTTTATATCTCCTGAAATAATGGTCACAGAGACTTGAAATTTGGACTGTAGGTTCAACTCCTGGAATATAGATTCAGTAAGGCCGGATTTCCGCCAATGTTGATTCAAAGGGGGTAAAAAGGGTTAAAAACTGTACTTTTGGTACTTTTTATATCTCCTGAAATAATGGTCACTGAAACTTGAAATTTGGACTGTATGTTCACCTCCCGGAATATAGATTCAGTGAGGCTGGATTTTTGCCAATGTTGATTCTAAGGGGGTAAAGAGGGTAAAAAACTGTACTTTTGGTACTTTTTATATCTCCTGAAATAATGGTCATAGAGACTTGAAATTTGGACTGTATGTTCACCTCCCGGAATATAGATCCAGTATGACCGGATTTTTGCCAATGTTGATTCTAAGGGGACAAAAAGGGTAAAAAACTGTACTTTTGGTACCTTTTATATTTTCTTAAATAATGGTCCTAGAAACTTAAAATTTGCAATGTAGGTTCACCTCCCGGAAATAATATTCACCAAGGCTGGGTTTTTGCCAATGTTGACTCTACGGGGGTAAAATGGAAAAAAGTGTAACTTTGGTACTTTTTTTAATTTATTGAAATAATGGTACCTTTTATAAAAAGTACCTTTTATAAAAAGTACCTTTTATAAAAAGTACCTTTTATAAAAAGTACCTTTTATAAAAAGTACCTTACCTTACCTTACCTTACCTTACCTTACCTTACCTTACCTTACCTTACCTTACCTTACCTTACCTTACCTTACCTTACCTTACCTTACCTTACCTTACCTTACCTTACCTTACCTTACCTTACCTTACCTTACCTTACCTTACCTTACCTTACCTTACCTTACCTTACCTTACCTTACCTTACCTTACCTTACCTTACCTTACCTTACCTTACCTTACCTTACCTTACCTTACCTTACCTTACCTTACCTTACCTTACCTTACCTTACCTTACCTTACCTTACCTTACCTTACCTTACCTTACCTTACCTTACCTTACCTTACCTTACCTTACCTTACCTTACCTTACCTTACCTTACCTTACCTTACCTTACCTTACCTTACCTTACCTTACCTTACCTTACCTTACCTTACCTTACCTTACCTTACCTTACCTTACCTTACCTTACCTTACCTTACCTTACCTTACCTTACCTTACCTTACCTTACCTTACCTTACCTTACCTTACCTTACCTTACCTTACCTTACCTTACCTTACCTTACCTTACCTTACCTTACCTTACCTTACCTTACCTTACCTTACCTTACCTTACCTTACCTTACCTTACCTTACCTTACCTTACCTTACCTTACCTTACCTTACCTTACCTTACCTTACCTTACCTTACCTTACCTTACCTTACCTTACCTTACCTTACCTTACCTTACCTTACCTTACCTTACCTTACCTTACCTTACCTTACCTTACCTTACCTTACCTTACCTTACCTTACCTTACCTTACCTTACCTTACCTTACCTTACCTTACCTTACCTTACCTTACCTTACCTTACCTTACCTTACCTTACCTTACCTTACCTTACCTTACCTTACCTTACCTTACCTTACCTTACCTTACCTTACCTTACCTTACCTTACCTTACCTTACCTTACCTTACCTTACCTTACCTTACCTTACCTTACCTTACCTTACCTTACCTTACCTTACCTTACCTTACCTTACCTTACCTTACCTTACCTTACCTTACCTTACCTTACCTTACCTTACCTTACCTTACCTTACCTTACCTTACCTTACCTTACCTTACCTTACCTTAAAAAACTTAAAATTGGGTAAGGTTCGCCTCTCGGAAAATAAAGGGATTAAAAGGAATAAAAAAGTGTACTTATTTATTTCCTGATATAATGGTCCCAGAAACTTAAAATTTGGAATGTAAAATCCTTCGGTGAAAAAAGAGATTGGGAAAAGTTCTTTTTGGAAATTCCGTTTCTTAACGGGGATAAAAAGTACTTTTAATATTTGCTGAAACAATGATCCTAGATAATTGATATATGGATTGTAGGATCCTTCGGTGAAGAAAAAACATTCTGGAAGAGGTACTTTTTTTAAATTCCGTTTCTAATGGGGGTAATAAAGTGTACTTTTGGTACTTTTTTTGTTCCTATAATAATGACCTTAGAAGATGGGGATGAAATTGGAATTGAAATGGCGTAGAACGGGGAACAATATGAAATAGAGCAGGGAACAATATGGAATGATATTTTCAACTCAAATTTTTTGTGTTTAGTTTTTTTTTTTTGCACCATATTTTTTTTATTCCAATTTCTTTTTTCACTGAAATATTTATTCACTCAAAATCCAAAATCCCGACATAAGGGCTCGAAAATTGTCATTATATTTTTCCCCCGGAACGAACATGATAACGAACCAGCAAAGTTATTCAAATTTTATTGTTTAAATTATTCATTGAAATATTTTTATATGGAAGACTTAAACGTCCACAAGTAAATAAAACAAAGACTACGTAGGGGAATTTTTTTTAAATCGATAGAATAATTCTGATCCTTCTATTATCCGGTATTCAATACAACCGGTAACGAAGTACCGGGATTGTAAGCTAGTAAATATATATAATTAAAATTTATTTAAAAAAAAAAAAAAAAACTTCGAGAGGCGGGGGAATCGAACAGCTACCAACTGTTTTGTAATCGCAATCTCTACCCTCTGACCCAGCGGACGTTGTTAATAAATGACAACTTTAAAAGACTATGTTTTAAAAAAACTTAGAAAATTTTTAAAAATAGTTTATCATATATAATTATATCAAGTTTAACTTATATATAATTAAATCCAGTTTATCTTATCGTGTATATGATTGCATCAAATTATATTCGATTTGAATTTGAACAAAATTTTAAAAAAGACTTAGAAAATTTTTGCTAAAATTTGTGATTTTTTTTTTTTTAGTTTATTTGCTGAGCTAATAGGGTGTTTAATACTGAGTTCAACAACATGATTTTCATCTTCCAATGCTCTTAACTTTCCAAGTTATAAAGCTTTAAAGTAAAAACGGTTTTTGGCTTATGAGCTTCATATTTTTCATCGGATCCAAATTTTCTTTCTGCCGTTGTATATTTAATAAAAATACCTTTAAAATGGTATAAAACATGTATAAACTTTTTTACCCACCAACGGCCAAATAATGAGTTTTAAGTTTTATTCGGAAGTTTTTTCAGACAAAAAAAATTTTATCTGAAAATATTGCTATCATAAGTTCGAACCAAATACACTTTTAATTATTGGCAACAAATAAAGCTTTGATTTGAGCTTGATCTGAGGACTTTAGCTCTCTTAAAACCAGAGATATTGATGGTTAAATATTAAAGTTTTAAAATATTTTTTTCTTCGGATTAAATAATATATAATTATATCAAAATATAATTATTTTTGAAATATTTTTGTTAAAATTCAGGGATTTTATTTTTTTTTAAGTTTGAAAAACGAAAACGCATTAAAAAATCATTTAGATTAAAAAAAAATTTAAAAAAAAAAATTTTTTTCTTGACTTAGTCGGGAATCGAACTCAGGGTCCTCAAGAATTATATATTATCATATGTGATGCAATATTAAAAGTTATATAACTATATATAAATAATATTTATTTCTAAATATTATCATAAAAATTTAATTAATCAATATTTTTAAGTTTAGAAAAAAATTAAAACTTCTTAAACATATTTTCGTTAAAAAAAAAAATGAAAAAATAAATTTTTTTCTTGACTGAGCCGGGGATCGAACCCAGGGTCCCTAGAAACCATATATTAACTTATATGATGTAATATATAAAATTATATAACTATAAATAAATAATATTTATTTTTAGATTTTATCATAAAAGTTTCATTATTCAATATTTTTAAGTTTAGAAAAAACAAGAAGCTTTAAAAACATATTTTCTTTTTTAAAAAATAAAAAAAAAATAGTTTTTTTCTGGGTTGAGCCGGGAATCGAACTCGGGGTCCCCAAGCATCATATATTATGTTATATGATCTTATATAAAGTTACACACAACTATTTAAGTAATATGCATTTTTTTCAAAATTTAACTTTTAAAATCCAATATGCATTTTTTTAAGTTTTAAAATACAATGGATTAAACAGATTTTTTTTCTATTTAAAAATTTATAGAATTTATGTATATTTTTTTTGACAGATTTTATGTGCTTTGAGAATCATATATAATTATACAAGCTCTCTTGTATACTTAAATAAAAATATATATGATGCAACATTAAAAAAAAATATTGAAATACTGTCATATAAAAGTATGCATAATTATATATAAAATATTGTGAAAGAAAAAAATATTTTTTACCTTATACAATTGTATAACATTTTATATGGCGTTACATGTGCCACCATTTAAAATTATATATAGAGTTTAAAAAAAAAATGTATTTATATGGTACCGTACAAAACTATATACGGTATCTCATAAGCCATTTATAATTATATCTTTGATAATATTAAAAAAATAAATGTTTGATGCCATGTATAGTTTTATATAACTGTATATAGAGTTATATGTGCGACCATATATAATTATATTTGAAAAAAATATTTTTCGTTTTTTAAGATGGAACCATATACAGTTTTAAATGGTTCCTTGTAAGTCATATATAATTTTAAATGGTTTCTTGTAAGTCATATATAATTATATATATAATGATATTGGATTTTTTTTAAATATGCTCGTATACGTTATTTGATATTAAGTCACATATAAATATGTATGCAATCAGATTAAGTTATATGTGTCACATATAATTATGTCTCCCACATGTATTTATATATTAATATGGTTATCATTAGATGTAATTTTATATAACTCCATTTAAAAAATTTGGAAAAACTCAATGCGAGATATAATTATATACTTTGTTTGATATGAAAACATATTATTTCATATGGCTATATATACATACATCAAATAATGTAAAATTATATGTATTCATTTTTACTCGGGTTAGCATGTTCGTCCTTCAGTCTATGTAAACGGTTAAAATTAAATACGTCTTTATTCTATGAAAATATGAGATATTCGATTACAATTTTGTTTTTAGCTTGGTGACCTTATTAAATCCATTTAAAGACCATTCTTTGACTTGGTCGCCATATGAAAATTCCACACGATATTCACTTAAATCTGTAAGTTATAGAATAATTTTTCTCTTAAATTGTTGCACTAATAAAAGATTTTACCACATATAGATCCAATCCGTCATATATTGTCGAGCATGCACCGGTGTTTGATATTTACTGTGTACAATTTTCTGAGCCTTCATAAGTTATGACTCTTTCAAGGCTCCAAAAAATTAATAGAACGCTCGACATTTGGATTCCTGAAAGATTCATGTTTGACTCTTAATTCTGGATATGTAAAAAATTCAATATATGTTTTTTGAACATTCATAAAAGAGTCGGGAAAGAATACTAACATATATTTTTCAGAATCTTTTATGAGTCATATAATGCCCCTGTAGGTTAGTTGGTAGCATGCTAGCCTATGAAACAGGGGGTCGTGGGTTCGATTCCCACTAAACCCTTGGTCGATTTCGATACAACGAGACGACGGTCATTGTAACCAGTTGGCCTCTATGGACTCTGGTTTCCGCCAACGTCATCCTTCATAACCTAACCTAACCAGTTCTCGGTTAGGTTTAATTAATTATTAAAAATGATTTGTAATTAAATTGCGAAAACTAAATAAAAACTGATTGTTGGATTAAAATTATTATTATGATATTATAAGAGCGCTAAGAAAAAGGGATTATGTTTTCTGAACGTCTAAGAACTCTTTTATGAGTCTTTTCGAGCTCCAAATGAACGCTTGGTTGTTTTTTTATTATTTTTTTTACACTTGATATAAAAAATTAATTGAAAATACATAATGTATTAATTTTTAATTTTTTCAATACTTTTGTAAAAAAAAAAGATTTTTTCACAAAAAAAAAGATTTTTTTTCAGAAATAAAAAGTTTTTTCAAAAAAATATATGGCAACACTGACTGTTACGCACTTATATTCTTTATAAATCACACTAAAATTTTCAAACGCGAATATCTCGAAAACAACACATGTTTGGAAATTGTGGATAACAGTTTTGGAATCAGGAGGTCCATTTTATATAAAATCAAGTCCTATTTTGTGGAAGCAACGTAAGAATACGTAACAGTGGACCCCTAAAAGTGTTTTTTTTTTTACTTATTAACAGCGAATATCTCAAAAACGGTACGTGCTAGAAAAATTTGGACGGTAGATTTGGAAGCAGGAGACCAAAATCTATAAGGACCAGTTAGAAATTTTACTGGAAGGTTTTTGCTGTCGAACAGTCTTTTTACAAAAAAATACTCTTTCAATCAATCTTACAAAAATAAATGAAAAACGAACTTCTAATTGAGAAGTTCTAAATCACCAAATAAAAATGACATAATCACACCAAAAATGCCAAGAAATATGTACTTCTAAAGAAGTGATGAAAAAAGTGCTTCCAAAAGGTCAAGTTATATTAACATCCGGATCACTACTTCAGAAGTTGTGATAAAAACACTAGTGATATATGTTATACTTAAGTGTCAATCTTTCGCCACTGAAAAGTGGCGATAAAAAGAACATACTTCGTGTGTCACGCCCATATTAAATTCATCAATGTTTCGGTTGAAGAAGAAGTACATCTGGTTCATAAGTTGTGGTGAATTTTGTAGTGAATGGTAAGCTCTTTTTTTGCTGGGCAGCCTAAAAACATTATTAAATTGGAAAAATCAATATTTATGTTTGTCATTGTATTTGTAACACCTAGAAATACCTGGGACCCATAAAGTTTTTTGCGGGTTTTCTCCATTAATATATCCCAATTAAAAATATTGTTAAGACATCTTAAAGATGATGTTATGACGTAATTTTGTTAAAATTTTTTAAATATTTTGTTTTGGTAAAATATTTAAGTTTTGAATAAAATTATTCGTTTTTGATAATCAAAATTCAAATTAAGTGAATAATCATAGTTCTTTGATTTATCGATTAGTTGATTAATTAATGACTATTTAATCGTTTAATCACACAGTTGTTGTTTCTTTAATTTTTACTACAATGGTACTGTACACCATGGGATACCTATCTTGTAGGGGTAATTTTTAAATTGCCAAAACAAATGTTTCAACATCTTTGCATCCGACATCATAAAACACAACTTTAATTTCTAACACCACACAACACTTTAAGACATGAAGTGACATGTTCTCTCTACTTAAAATCCGTAAATAAAAATGAAAACATGTACAACCAATTATTACTGAACCATGTGTAAATTTTTCATGACCACTTAGTCTTTTGAACAACAACAACAATAACAACAACAAAAAATCAACAACAGCAACCAGCATGTAGTGGTAGAATGCTCTTATGTTGCTTAGAGTTCTTATGTTGGTATTGTTGTTGTAGTTTTTGTTGTCAACATTGTTTGTTATTATTGTTACTATTACTGTCAACTTCAATGCCTCCCAAGGCACCATATAAGTACTAAAAACAAAAACATAAGATACGAGTACTACTACAGCAACAAACAACAGCAGTCATAATAGTGTAATGATGCTTTAAATAAGAATTAGAAATTTTGGGTGAGTTAGAAGTTACGATTTATGGCTCTTTTTCGAACGATGTTATAAGAAAAATTTGGTGTGAATGGATCTATGGGTAATTTTTCCGAAAAGTTACACCACATTAAACACATGTCACAGATTTGCATGAGCAACATAATTTGTTGTCAACCGCGGAATTCAGTTGTAGCAACATTAACTTTAGAATGTTGAAAAAACAATTTTGTTACAGTGTTACTCCTGTGGTCCCATGGCAAACTCTGTTGTAGCTACAAATTATTTTATAATTCAAATATCTTAAATGTATCAAACATTTCAATAAACTCATAATTCATAGTTTTATTTATGTAGCTCAACAAAAAACAACATGTTTGAACAACAACTACAAAAAAATTCTTTAAAAAAATTTAAACAATGTTTATCAGCCTTGACATAAACATTATAAAGGCAGGATTTTCAGGAGCTTAGTGTAAAAATAATTAAATTTTCTTTTAAAAATTTCTTTCCTTTATGCAATTTATGTAATAATACTCTTCAGACTACTTGTATTAAACTAGTACTTCACAACATTTTTGTTATTAAAAACAGTCTAGTAGTTTTTCATTTTCTAAAATTTGCTCTTTTGTATTTTCGTCTTATACAATAACCCATTAAAGTTGATTTTGTATTCATTGCATGATATTTAATAAAAACAAAAATTAAAACTTTGGAAGAAAAATTACCCAGCGATTTTTTTTTTAAGTGCCTGTTTTGTTAACAAGGGGGAAGGGGAAATTCTCCCCTCCCCATCAGACAAAATTTAAAAAAGAAGAAAAAGAAAAATAAAAGGAAAAGAAAGAAATAAAAACAAGAAGAAAAGTTAAATTCGACTTGGCCGAATCCATCAATGCATTTTCTTAAATAAAAAAAAAATAACAATTTTTAGTAGAAATATTTAACTAGAAGTAAAACACTTTTTTTCTAATTTTTTAGAAAAAAAATTGACACAGTTTTTTTTGAGTGTAAATTTTTTTTTGAGTGTAACATTTATTTCGAGTGTAATTTTTTTTTTTGTGTAAAATTTTTTTTAGTGACAAAAAAACTTTGAAAAATATTTTCCTGACTTACCAATGTTTTAAATGCTCTTTTAACGGTTGTTTTAACACGTGAATTTAGGATGAAAAAAATCTGAAATTCACGGTTTTCTTAATAACTTTTGAACTAATGCACCGGTTGGCTGAAGTTCAATGCCAACCAGGCCAGGGAAATTTCATATATGAGGCATTCCACACCAACTGTTCCACTACAGAAAACCATATTGTTTTCAATGGGATATCATTTACAAAGTATTCGCTCTTAGGGTACTATTAAATAACATAAATAAAATTTAAGAGTTTTTAAAACGTGGGCCTTGTAGGCGTGTTCAAATATTGAAAATATCAGCATATTTTGTCTACCCAAGTAAAAATGTAAAGGATCAGTACTGATCCGAAAAATGGATCGCTAAGACTAGATCAGTTTTAATCGGACGGATACAATGTCATCCGAAAAATTTATTTATCTAATTATATAAACCCATTTTTCGGATGACATTGTATCAATCCGATTAAAACTGGTCTAATCTTAGCGATCCATTTTTCGGATCAGTACTGATCTTTCAAATCTCGGATAAGTACTGATCTTATTTTGATCAGTACTGATCTTTTAAATCTCGGATAAAATGTGATATATAAAAATATATCTAAACATTTTTACTCGGGTAAGTATCTTTATTTTAATATTTATGCAAATTAAAGGAAATTCTTTAAAATAAAGTTTTTTATATATTTTTGCATGCGGTATCGATTAAAAATATAAAATTTTCAGATGAATTTCTGAATTTTTCAAATTTAAACTTTAACTTTATTTATCAAAAAACATGCCGCAATTTTGTTTTTTTTTTAATTTTTAAAAAAAGTTAAACTGCTTTTCTATCTGATCGGAAATTTTCAGAGACGCGTTTTGCCTTGTTTTCGAGAAAACAAATGTTAAAGATTCCCGAGTAAAAATTTTCTGATATAATCATATATAATTTGATACAATCTTATATGAGTTAGTATGCTTCCTTACAAATTTATATCTATCATTTTGATAGGTTGATCCACTTTATATGGTTAGATATTGCTCCATATATGATTAGATTCTTATTTTGGTTTTGCTCATCAAATTGTATACAAATAGATATTATAAGATCAATTTGATATAATTAGATTTGACCAAATTCAGGATCACATTGTATCAATTTTTATATTTTTTTATCTAAAATAATACAATTAGATATTATTTGATACAACCATTTTACGGATCAAATTAGATCTCTTAGTAAAATTAGCATAATATTATAACTAGGGTTGTCCTATGCTAATTTTATACAAAAAATGGTGTATATAACGTGTGCGTATGAGTAATAGCAACACTTAACATATATTTAAAATAGTGATTGGATCGTGAGTGAATTTTAATTTACGATCACACACGCTTTTGAAAGAAAAAATTATATACACACGATATTTTACTTTACTCACGGTCACGTGAACATCGTGACCGTGATTTATTTTCTACTCACGTGTGTGTGCGTGAGCAAAATAAAATATCGTGCGTGATTAAGCTTATTCTTTCATGAGCGTGCGTAATCATTATTAAAAACACATTCACGATCCCATCTCTGTTTAAAATATTGTGCTCGATTCGGGAGTACTCTTTCACCTAATGTTTAAAAATTTGATATCTTTTCAAATTTTTGGATTTTTAATTTTCTTTATTAAAGAAAATAATTATATACACAGGATATTTTACTTTACTCACGCTCACGTGACCGTCGCTGTTTGTTTTTTCTACTTACGTGTGTGTGCGTGAGCAAAATAATATATTGTGCGTGACTAAATTTCTTGATAAAATTTCTGCTCGATTAGGGAGTACTCTTTCACCATTCACCTAATGTTTTAAAATTTGATATCTTTTCAAATTTTAGGATTTTTAATTTGTTTTCTTGTAATTACACTGTGTCACAAATTTTCAACAAAGTCGTGACCAAATGAATCTGACACCTAATATTTATGTAAATCCGAACGCTGAATCCGAATATGAAGTCAGAATGGTCAAAAGTAGACCAGTTTTCGAGATATTTACGAAAAAATCGAGAAAATTACCGTTATTTGCTCTTTTCAACTTATTTTTTTAAAACCAAACAATTAAGTTTTTAAAATTTTATCACTTAGAGCGTTAGCTTATTTTAATACAAACATTTTGTGCCCAAAAGGATCCAGATCGGTGCAAAAATGACAAAGTTACAGTAGATTAATTAAATTATCCCACTTTTTGATTTTTTTTTTTAAAACACAAGTAAATATACAAAGCTAAATGTTAGTAATGAAAAGTGGGTTAATTCACTAAATCTTCTGTAGCTTTGTCATTTTTGCACCAATCTGGGTCTTGTTGGGCGCTAAATGTTCGTATTGACATAAAATAATTTCCTATGTAATAAAACATTATAATTTTTAATTGTTTGGTTTGAAAAAAATAACTTGAAAAGAGAAAAATTGCAAAAAATCATCAAATTTTATATGATTTTTATATTTTATAGTATTTAAGTTAGATTGTAAGATTTATTTACTTATTGTTAGGCCAAGAAAGGGCAGATTCAATAATCTGAAAAATAAAGTATTTGAAAAAAAAAAAAAAAAAATTTTATATGAAGTTTGAAACTTTGTCCACTGTAACTCTGTCATTTCTTGACTAATCTTCACAAGCGACCCATGGTTATTTTAGTAATTTTATTATCTTTCATTAAAAAAAAAAGAAATAAATAAATCGGCGAATAGTTTGGAAGATATTTGCATTTAAGTGACATCATCTTTTTTAAAAACACAAATAACGCTTATTTTCGAATATCTCGAAAACTGTTCTACTTTTGACCATTCTGACTTCATATTCGGATTCAGCGGACAATTGTACATAAAGATTAGGTGTCAGATACATTTGGTCAAAAAACTGTCACGTAGTGTTATTAAAGATATTAACTAGATCTTTAATTGTTGCAAGAAACAAATTTAAAAATCTTAAAATTCTAAAGAATATCAAATTTTTAAAAATAAGGGGGATGGTGAAATAGTAGTACTCCCGAATCGAGCACATTGGTTTTTAAGTGTTTTTATTACTCATACGCACCAGGTATACACACCATTATTAAATAAAATAAGCATCGGGCAATCTTTAACATTTGTTTTATCGAAAACAAGTCAAGACACATCTTTGGAAATTTTAGATCAGATAGAAAAGCACTTTAACTTTTTTTTAAATAAAAAAAAAATAAAACTGCGGCTTGTTTTTTGATAAATAAAGTTAAATTTTATTTAAAAAATTCAGAACTGTTTCTGAAATGTTCCAATTTGTATTTTTTTAATCGATAGCCCATACAAAAATCTATAAAACACATTTATTTTAAAGACATTACTGTGTTTCATTTAATTTGCATAAATATTGAAATAAGGCAAAAAATCCTGATATTTTCAATATTTGACCACGCCCACAAGACCCATTTTTTGACTTTACCTCAATATTATTTTTGTCATTTACAAGTGCCCTAAGGTCAAATACTCTGTAATTGATTTCATATTGACACGACACAACTTTTTTTTGCTGAACAGTTGGTGTGGAATGCCTCATATGTACCTATGCCAAGCTTCAGCAGCCTCAGAATTGTCTTTAAAAATTTAGCGTGTTTTTTGTACCCTCCACTCTAGTGATAGAGGTTATATGTAAGTTTGTCATTCCGTTTGTGCGGTGGTGGGTACAGCTTTTGAGTTGAGGGGGGGGGGGGGGGGGGGGGTTTCTTCGAATAAAAAAAATCATCAATTTACCGTTGACGGTCGGACTAGCAAAAACAGGGATCCTTTATTTTATTTTAAATTAAAAAAATCATAGCCCACTTTAAAATAGCTTTTGTTTTTCATGATCATATTTCAGTTTAGATCGATTTTTTTTTAAATTGTTTTAAGAGAAATTTTACATTTTCTATGTAGACGAAAGTCTCAGATTCTAACACATTTTTCGTATGAAAAAGTCTAAATCTGAGAGTTGTTTAATAGAAGAAATTCTTCCTAAATAAAAAATATCAGATTCATTTTTGTAAAGAAATGCTTTTTTTATATGAAAAAGATCTCGGAATCTGAGACTTTTTTCCTATAGAAAAATTTTTGGATTCTAAGAACTTTTTCCCACATGGATTCTAAGAACTCCATTCCAGACTTTTAAACCTTTCACTAAAGAAAAAGTCTCACAATCTAAAGTATTTTTAAGATATCCTATAAAAAGGTACTCAGATTCTAAGATTTGAGATTCTGAGAAATTTTTCAATAGAAAAAGTCTCAAATTCTGAGACATGTTCCCTATAGAAAAAGTCCCAGACTCTGAGGCTTTTTTTCCTATAAAAAAAGTTTCAGATTCTGAGAGAGTTTTCCTATACAAAAGGTCTCAGATTCTGACACATTTTTCCTATAGAAAAAGTCTTAGATTCTGAAACATTTTTTCTAGAGGAAAAATGTCAGGGTATCAAAAATTCGGCACAGTAGAATTTAACACTCTAACTTGTTTAATTTAGCTTCTTTAAACTGCAACTGGGATTTTTGAATTGCAGTTGGAAAGCTAATATTGCACAGATTATTGTGTTCTTCTTCATTACCTACTTTCTTTACTTTCCCCTTATTTATAAACAAAAGAAAGTGTGTAATAAAGAAGAACACAATGTAAATCTTTGCAATGTTAACATTAAAAATCGACCACTATCGCTTAACTTTTCGCTTATTTTTAAACGAAACAAAGTGGTTTATATGAATATTCCCTTGTAATGCCAATTAAAAGTTAGAACAACAAAAAGTAAAATCGAAAAAAGTGACCTTATGCGTTAGAGGGTTAGTTTTTATTAGGCTAATCTGAACTCCTTATTTAAAATATGGCATCTCTTTGCTTGTATTCAATTATTTTTTTTGAATTACGATTGGTCTTTTCTGAATTTCAATTAAATTTTTCTGAGATTCGCTTATCGTTGGCTGGCCTTTAAGAAAACCTAAATGCAAGTTTTTTTATATATTTTTAACTACGCCTTTATTGTCCTTTTGGAATTTTAAATTTAAATTGCAAAACGTGTAGAACAGAATTTCTTTAAACCGCTTCTATAAAATTGTGCTGGGTAGAACAGCAATGCCTCGATTAAAACCAATAAAAAATGATTGATGGACAATGATTAAAATAGAAACAAATGATTACTGGCCGTTTCATATATTTATGTAAATAAGAACTTTTTAACCAATGTTTCAAAGAAGCTAAAGAAAAAAATAACGTTACCACATTTCGACGAGCAATTTTAAAAATCGTCTTCTTGCGTTACAAAATATGTTGGTGATTTTTTCGGAAGCACATATTATTTGAAAATTTGTCGATTTAATACTTTTTATTAGTAGCCAGCTTTTTTTTATATGTTAGCTCTGGGAAATCAATTCTGGAGCTTGAACTTGATAAATATATTTCGGAACAGAAACTGTTTAAATCCCAGTGCTGAAAATATGGTAATTACTTTAAAAATAAACATAAAAAACATGTTTCTGGGCCCAACAAATCGAATTCCGGCATACGCCCCTGAACACTGCAAAAAAGTGTTGGTAACATTTTGAGAGGCTAGAATAACAAAATTGCATTAAAGAATTTTAACAACATATAGCCACTAGCTCAGTTATATTAAAAGATGTAAAATTTTGAAATATATTACCTCGTTATTCGAAGTAAAATATATAACCTCGTTATTCGAAGTATAAGGTTTACCTACTCTTACTCCTTCTGTGACATTGTGTATGCTTGTACTATCATTGTATCTATGATGATATTTCCTTATACCTATTTGTATGTAAGACTATATATTTGTCTGTGTGTTTGTGTAGATCATCATCAAAAAGTATGTCAAAGTTTCATAATTACACTGATATGCAATTAATTTATGGCAACTTGTCTTACAGTTTACTGTAGGAGCAGTTCTATGTAGTAGTAGTTGTAGCAGTAATTGTTCTACAAGTTTTTCCGTTTTGCATAAACGTTTATGCATATTATATACTTGAAATTTTGATTGTTGTTATTGTCTTTATTGTAAATTTGAAGAGGACGGTTGAAAAGTTATTGATTGATCCAATTTATTTGAAAAGGATTTAAAAATATATACTTTTTTGGATTAAAATTATTTGTGTACAACATTTACAGACGTAATTCGAAAAAAAATATTTGTAATTTGAAGATTACAAATATTTTCATATAAAATATTATTATTTAAAATTTGAAAATTCCAATTGTAATTCGAAAAAGATACATTGAAATTCAGTTGATATGATTGATATGAGTCTTCGACTTAAAAGTAGATTATTCGAATTATAATTGATATTATTCGAATTACACCGCTCAACAAATCGAAGGTTTTTGATTCCGGTTTGAAGTTTGATACAAAATTTTTAAAGATTTTGACTCGCTGATTCCAAATCTGTGCTCCAAATTTTTCCATCACGTCTAGAATTTTAATTATTCGCGGTTGAAAATACGAAAAAACGCGATTTTTGCATTATTTGAAAGCCTACACAGCAACCACTGGGTGGAATAAAAATCTGGTATAAAGCGTTAGAGTAGAATTAAACTATGATCTCAAATATATGATCAAAAAAATTTAAAGTTGTTGCACTATTATTGGCCAAACATGTATTTAAAAAAAACACTGTGAAAGAAATTAGAAAAAGCACCATTTTTAAAGGCTCTAAAACAAAAACCAGTTGATCAATCTTTACTGTTATGAGCTCAAAATTTAGGCAAAAGTTCATTCTTTCTTATAGACTTTTTAACCCATTAAAGATATCTTCCGGTTTGTATGAAAAATAACACAGAAAACTTAAATTTGTAAAATATTTATTTTTTTAGTTTTTCTTTGAAAAATATCAAAAAAAAACTAAGGTATCTCATTTTTTTTACAAAAATTATAATTTTAACAGAGTCATTTTAAAACGCAATTGTAACCCAACCAAACGCAATAATTAGAAAAAAATTGTTTTCTATGTTGGAGACCAAAGACAAATTATATATTTGCGCTTTATACCAGATTTGTATTCCACTCAATGGCTGCTGTGCAGGCTTTCAAATAATGCAAAAATCGTCATTTTTAACTAAAAATGTGGACGTGATGGAAAAATTTGGAGAACAGATTTGGAATCAGGAGATCAAAGTCTACTAAAATTGATCACCAGAATTCAAACCGGAAAATGAGTGTTGACCGGTGATATTTTCGTTCACTCAATTTGTATGTGAGTACACTAAGAAAATTATGTCATTAACTGTTTGTAGGTTATTTTAAAAGGTAATCAGTAAAGTCATTTTAAAAGAAAAATCACTTATTTTATAAAGGATTTAATTTTTTTACTGTTTCTGTAGTTTAAAAAAAATAATTTACTGTATTAAAAACGAATTTTCTGTTACATTTAATTTCGGCAGTAAAATATTTCTTCTATAGTTTTACTGTTTTTCAATACAAAATAACTGAATATTCACTAGTTTTTTAATGTTTTGGTTAGTCATTAAATTAACATTTAAAATTGACTGTAATGTGTTTTTATTTTAAATGAAAAAACAGTGGAATGGTTTTTTAAGTAAATAAAATTTCATTTGTTTTAAGTGAATATTCACTGGAATTTACCTACATAATTCTTTGAGTGTACCTCAATCAAAAGAATTTAGAATTAAATGTGTTTGCTTTTGTGTTTTACGTCAAATGTGACGTAATTTGATTCTGGTAAGATTCTGAAGAATAATTTAAACAATAACAAAAATAAATAAAAAATTAATAATAAAATACAGGGGAATTTTTTTTGGGTGAAAAGGGGAGGGGTGGTGTCGAGGGAGGGGTCCTTGCGGTTTATATGTTTATAAATTCATTAATTATGAGTTTTGTACTTCAGTGTTACAATTTTATCATTATTTAAATAATTTTTCTACCAAAAAAAAGGGCGGACCGAAAAAAAAAACATTTTTCTAATTTCCTTAAGGGGGAACTTTTTAGCCCCTGGTCCGATTTTGCCCATCTCCGAACTTAACCAGCCTATAACCATAATACGTATTTGTGATAATGAGTCATGAGTCTAGCTCTTTTATTTTGGGCTGAATCGTGTCTTCCACATACAGACGGACGGACATCGCTAGAATTTCTTAGAATTTATCACTGATCAATAATATATAACCTTTATGGGGTCCTAAACCGATACTAAACCCATACTGTAGTTAGAGGGTATAAAAATTGAGTGGAAAATACTTCAAGTGAGAAAAAATTATTTGCCAGTGGGAAAATAAATCTGAATACATTAAAATTTAACCTTTCTTTCCCCTTACGATAAATAGCTACTTATTCATTTATTATGCTTTTTGCCCTTTTGTAATACCATACGCCCAAGAAAAAAAGTGTGACGTTGAATGTCTTTTAACATAAAATTGCTTAACAAAAAGAATTTTTCAGATGTCGGCTAAGTTCTTCAAGGGGGACCTTTTTTCTCCTGATTCGATTTTGTCAATTTCAGAACTTAAGCAGCCATAACAAAGTGGTTGGAGTGTATAAAAATATGTCTTGCGACACATAATATGTATATGGGGGTTTTCGTGTCAACTGACACAACTTTTGAAACCGATGTCTTCCGATCGGGATGAAATTTGCACCAAGGTTAGTCCTATTGGATAGTAGTTCAGACACAATTTTTCAACGAGATCGGTCAAGAACTCTCTGAGTTAGAGGGTCGAAATTTGACATTTTGGCCAAAGAGGTGTTAATTCTCATCCATGTAACTTCTTACCTATTGTTTTTAGCAAAATGTGTCCCAAAGAGTTTAGATAGCTATTTCTTCAGACTTTCGAAAAAAAAATTTAAAAAAATAAAAAAAAAATTTTTTGATTTTTTTTCTTAAAAATTCCGAAACTTTTTTGACTTTTTCCTCAAATTGGGCCCTTTTTTTTTTTTTTTTTTGATTCAAAAGAAAGCTTAGCTGATTTCCTTTAAGAGCTGTGGGTCGCTTAGTGGGATGCGAGTGGGATACCTATGAAAAATTTTTTTTTTAACTTTGGAACACAAAAAACGGTTCTTCAATTTGCACTATTAGGCGGGGGATAGCTAACCAGTTTTCGATTTCGATCCGCGATACCCTCTAATTTTTTTTAAGGTTCGAAAAAGAAAGCACAAGCCAAAAAAATGGGGGCGGTGATGAGGGGCCATATGGCCCCTCATTGGGGGTCAAAGTTGGGCGTAAGGAGGTAAAAATCCTCAAAAAGCCCCAAAACTCCCCTAGAAACGCCCCTGGAGGGGTGCAATGTGAGACCGACCTCCAATAATTTTCTGCCCCCAACATTTTTTTTGAACAGAGCTTACCCCTATTTCCACTTCCTAAAGGGGCTCCCATACAAAATGACATTTTTATAAAATTTGCTCCTACCGCTCTAACTGTCCATAGGGTGCCCCTAGAGATGTAAAATGTATGACCGACCCCCAATATTTTTTCAACTCCAACATTTTCTTTAGAATATACCTACCCTTTATTTTCAACTCTTAAGGGGGTCCCCATACATTTTTTTTTATTTTTTTATTAGTTTTTAAAAATACATGCTTTTATAATGTATGGGAGCCCCTAGGGAGTGGAGATAGGGTGTTATGATGTTCGGACAAAATGTTGGTAGCTAAAAAATAATGGGGGTTGGTCGTAATTTTTGCCTCTCTAGGAGGCACGGTAGGGGCGGTAGGAGCTGGTTTAATAAAACAAATTTATAAAAAATAAAAGAAATGCATGGGGACCACCTTAAGGGTTAAAGATATATTGTAGGTATGTTCGCAAAAAATGTTGGAATTAATTAAATAATGGAGGTCGGTCATAAATTTGGCCCCACTAGGGGCACTTTAGGGTAAGTTAGAATGGTAGGATCAAATTTTTTAATAATGTTTTGTATGGGAGCCCCCTTAGGAAGTGGAAATAGGGGTAAGGTATGTTCAAGAAAAATGTTGGGGGCAGAAAATTATTGGAGGTCGGTCTCACATTGCACCCCTCCAGGGGAATTTCTAGGGGAGTTTTGGGGCATTTTGAGGATTTTTACATCTTTACGTCCAACTTTGACCCCAATGAGGGGTCAAATTGGGCCTTTTTTTTTTTTTTTTGATTCAAAAGAAAGCTTAGCTGATTTCCTTTAAGAGCTGTGGGTCGCTTAGTGGGATGCGAGTGGGATACCTATGAAAATTTTTTTTTTTAACTTTGGAACACAAAAAAACGGTTCTTCAATTTGCACTATTAGGCGGGGGATAGCTAACCAGTTTTCGATTTCGATCCGCGATACCCTCTAATTTTTTTAAGGTTCGAAAAAGAAAGCACAAGCCAAAAAATGGGGGCGGTGATGAGGGGCCATATGGCCCCTCATTGGGGTCAAAGTTGGGCGTAAGGAGGTAAAAATCCTCAAAAAGCCCCAAAACTCCCCCAGAAACGCCCCTGGAGGGGTGCAATGTGAGACCGACCTCCAATAATTTTCTGCCCCCAACATTTTTTTTGAACAGAGCTTACCCCTATTTCCACTTCCTAAAGGGGCTCCCATACAAAATGACATTTTTATAAAATTTGCTCCTACCGCTCTAACTGTCCATAGGGTGCCCCTAGAGATGTAAAATGTATGACCGACCCCCAATATTTTTTCAACTCCAACATTTTCTTAGAATATACCTACCCTTTATTTTCAACTCTTAAGGGGGTCCCCATACATTTTTTTTTTATTTTTTTATTAGTTTTTAAAAATACATGTTTTTATAATGTATGGGAGCCCCTTAGGGAGTGGAGATAGGGTGTTATGATGTTCGGACAAAATTGTTGGTAGCTAAAAAATAATGGGGGTTGGTCGTAATTTTTGCCTCTCTAGGAGGCACGGTAGGGGCGGTAGGAGCTGGTTTAATAAAACAAATTTATAAAAAATAAAAGAAATGCATGGGGACCACCTTAAGGGTTAAAGATATATTGTAGGTATGTTCGCAAAAAATGTTGGAATTAATTAAATAATGGAGGTCGGTCATAAATTTGGCCCCACTAGGGGCACTTTAGGGTAAGTTAGAATGGTAGGATCAAATTTTTTAATAATGTTTTGTATGGGAGCCCCCTTAGGAAGTGGAAATAGGGGTAAGGTATGTTCAAGAAAAATGTTGGGGGCAGAAAATTATTGGAGGTCGGTCTCACATTGCACCCCTCCAGGGGAATTTCTAGGGGAGTTTTGGGGCTTTTTGAGGATTTCGTGATTTCTTTTTCAAACCTTAAAAAAATTAGAGGGTATCGCGGATCGAAATCGAAAACAGGTTAGCTATCCCCCGCCTAATAGTGCAAATTGAAGAAACGTTTTTTGTGTTCCAAAGTTAAAAAAAATTTTTTTCATAGATATCCCACTCGCATCCCACTAAGCGACCCCACAGCTATTATTTTTTTTATATTTTTTTTTCGAAAGTCTGAAGAAATAGCTATCTAAACTCTTTGGGACACATTTTGCTAAAAACAATAGGTAAGAAGTTACATGGATGAGAGAGAGAGTTCTTGACCGACCTCGTTGAAAAATTGTGTCTGAACTACTATCCAATAGGACTAACCTTGGTGCAAATTTCATCCCGATCGGAAGACATCGGTTTCAAAAGTTGTGTCAGTTGACACGAAAACCGCCATATGCTTAACATGTATATCAATCGGTCGAACGGTTTTCGAGATACCGCTGTTTAAATTTTTTAAAATGGCGATTTTTCCTACGTTCAAAAATTTTTTTAAGAAAATTCCAAACATTCACTTCTCTACCCCTTTATTATGGCGATTTTTCCTACGTTCAAAAATTTTTTTAAGAAAATTCCAAACATTCACTTCTTTACCCCTTTATTACGTGTTCAAGCTAATTTTTTTCATTGCCTCGTTGATAGAGCTCGACCCAAAATTTCATTTAAACCTAATTTTGGTCCAAAGAAAGAAAGAAAGAAAGAAAGAAAGAAAGAAAGAAAGAAAGAAAGAAAGAAAGAAAGAAAGAAAGAAAGAAAGAAAGAAAGAAAGAAAGAAAGAAAGAAAGAAAGAAAGAAAGAAAGAAAGAAAGAAAGAAAGAAAGAAAGAAAGAAAGAAAGAAAGAAAGAAAGAAAGAAAGAAAGAAAGAAAGAAAGAAAGAAAGAAAGAAAGAAAGAAAGAAAGAAAGAAAGAAAGAAAGAAAGAAAGAAAGAAAGAAAGAAAGAAAAAATTAAAGAAAGAATCACTATGCGAATTTCATATATCAAATCATTTTAGATGACATCCCATTTTTCACAGAAGTTAAATACTACTATTTCACAAGCAACCCATTTTAAATTATGCAATATCTCAATTATTTATGTTAGGACGAGTAACCGGAAATTTATATACATATGGGGAAATCCATGCCATTGTGTGGAATTCTATTAAAAGTGAGACTTCATATTTAAATGATTGTTAGTAAACACAATTAACACTGTGAAAAATTCAACAAAAAAATATGCAGGTGTTCTCATATGAAAATTTACAAATTTATATGGAATTACGACATTGCTTTCTTTACAGTGTAACGGTTGCACAAGACTGCCTCATATATCAGTAGATTCGTTTGCATAAATTTTTCAAGTTTTCATCTTTATTCATCATTTCCAATTTTACGCTTATTTTTATTATCCATCTGTTTTTTTCTTCTTTGTTTAACTTTTTTTTTTTATTATTTTGTAAAGGAGGTTATGAAACATGTACCAGTGGCAAAATGTCAGCATAAAGTAAGATTTTTTTTTTTATAATTTTTTCTTTCTATTTACAGTATGAACATTTTGTTGTAAAAAAGTTTTTAGTAGGAAAAAAAATTATGAAAAAATGAAAATACATGTTTAAAGGATTTCTGAGAAATTTTATTGCAAACATGAAGTCCGTTTAAGAGATTAATCACAATTGGAGCGGGAAGCGGAAAAACGCATCAAAAATTGAGCGATTAATTTTTATTAAGCGTCAAGCGGTTTGCGGTTTTCTTTACATTATTTTTTACATACATACTTGGAAATGTATATTTGATCAAAGAGGATGGTAATTGGTTCAACTCTCTTTTTTCTCTCTCACGTGAAATCTGTCTGGGATTAAGTAAAATTTTTGGTTTTTTTAAAGTCATGAAATTTCTACTTTATTTGCGCTTTTAAATATATTGATTATATTGAATCATTAACATTTTAAGAACGTAAATTTCATAAATTTGTTTTGTTTAAAACAATATAAAAGTGTTTTTTTTTTTAAAGAAAACAAAAGCCTTTTTTTCAATTCCTCTTTCAACCTTCATTCTATTAATCCCATCCAGTTAAAGTTATTTCTCACGAATAGTCCCGATTTGATGTGATAATTATTTTAATTTTATTTAGAATTTTTACTTTTGGTAATATTTTTTTTTTTTTACATTTAAACAATAATTTTTTTTAATATTATAAGAACTCATTCAGTTAAGATCAAGATACAAAATCTTATAACAGTTAAATAACAAGAAAATAATTAATTAGAACAGCACAATTAATTTATTCAAAACAATAAAAAATAAAATACACATTTTAAATCGGAAAATAAATTTTCCGAATATCGCAAAGTGATGTTCTGGAAAGTTGTTAAGCTTAACGCCAGCTGCATCTTTGCTGAACATCGATATTTGGACATTTAGATGGTTAAAATATACGAAAAAGGCACAAAAAACTACAATTTTCCCTATACCTTCAAATTGATATACCTTCCCAGTCAGAAAAATACAAAAGGGCCAAGGTTGGCAAAGCGTTGGTGCCAGTATTACCAACGTTGGCCGATAACACGGTTTGCAACTAATACTGTACAGTGGCATTGTTGGATTGATAACGCCAGATGTAGCTCCGCCAATTGTTTTTTCTGGTGTTGGCAGACTGTTGGCAAAACAAAAAACACTGCACATCACCAGTGTCATATTTTTAAGTAATACTACGCTGTGCCAAAGTCGGATTTACAAAAAATACTGTACAGTGCTATTGTTGGATTGATAACGCCAGATGGGGCTCGGGCCAATTGTTTTTTCTGGTGTTGGCAGACTGCTGGCAAAATAAAAAATGCTGTACATTGCCAGTATCGATTTAAAAGTAATACTGTACAGTCCCAGGACAATGAAATTCACAGAAAATGAAAAAACTTCAATTTTAAATGGGAATATTGATACAAAAATAAAGAATTGGATTTTTCAAAATATCAGAACCCTTACACAAAAATGTATAGACGGACTATTATTGATACTTAGATCGGAAGGGCACCTGTCTCTCCCAAAATGCTGTAAAACATTATTGCAAACTTCTCGTATAAGAGGAGAAACTGAAATAATGAAATGTTCTGACGGCACTCTGGGAACATTTCAATACTTTGGAGTAAAATCTAATCTAGATGTTATCATACATCCAAATCTTTATACGGAAAATAATATTGAATTATTGATTCACGTAGACGGAATGGACATATTTAATAAGTCCAAAAAAGGTTTTTGGACATTAATGGGAAGAGTTTTTGCAAGAAATTACACCACTAAGCCATTTATAATAGCATTATACTTTGGAAATTCAAAACCGTATTTTGCTGGAGAATTTTTATCTGAATTTGTATCCGAAGTTAATACTTTAACTAATGAAGGTACACACAAAAATTAGAAACAAAAAAAAAAAAAATTAAATATTTTTTTTACTTATATTATTTTAGGTGTCGAGGTCCACGGAAAACAATTTACATTTAAAATATTAGCTTTTTGCTGTGATATGCCTGACCGAGCTTTTATCAAGTGTACCAAGGGTCACACATGTTTTTTTTCTTGTGAAAGATGCACCGTAAAAGGAGAAACAGTAAATAAAACACGCATTTTTAAAGAAATAAATTGTGAACAACGTACGCTCCAGTCGTTTAGAGAAAAGGCTAACGCTGAGCACCATTTAGCTAAAGAAACCAGTCCACTTCTCGATATTCCTAACTTTGACTTAATAAAATCCGTCGTTTTGGATGAAATGCATATGTTGTACCTTGGAATTGGGAAAACGTTACTTCAGAAACTTATTTTTAAGAATCCAGATTCTTATATTTCCGAAGAAAACGTAGCAATTATGCAACAAAATTTTTCAAAAATATCTAAAGATATTACAGCTGAGTTCCAAAGAAAAACGTTTGATTTAATGGATACAGGAAATTGGAAAGCTACACAATATCGTTTTTTTTATTATATGGCGGAGGGATAGTTTTGAAAAATGTATTGAAATCTAATCAGTACAGACATTTTTTACTTCTTTTTACAGCTTGTCGAATTTTGTCATCTAGCAAATTAGCTACATTGAAAGCTGATTATGCTAAGCAGTTATTAAGGAAATTTGTTGAACTTATGTCATATTTTTATGGACCAAAATCACATACAATGAATATTCACAACCATATCGCAGATGACGTTGTTAATATAGGGGCGCCGCTATCTCAATTTTCCGCGTTTGATTTCGAAAATAGCCTAGGTTTTATAAAAAGTATTATAAATTCTCCAACCAACCCCATCGAAGAAGTTCAAAGAAAACTTCATATTTTTCGATCAAACGATTCATCAAATAATTTTCCATTGCTTTATCGTATCAATAGAAGCTTAAAATATTCTCTTGGACAAATTTTAGAAACCTCGGAAATAGGAGTTACTTTTAGCTTTGTTATTATCGAAGGCAATAAAATTTCACCACTTCCTCCTGATAACGTATGCTTACTAAGAAATGGAAATGTTATTACGGTTAACGAAATTTTTAGTAGGAAAGTGTCGAATTTCAAATGTGATGATATTTTTTTTAAAGGCAACGTTTTTCTTGAAGTTACTGATTTTGTGGAATATCCACTTCCATCAAGTGAAATAGGATTGTATGATGTTAGAAAATTAGATGAAAATAACACTGAAATTAACATAAGTATGGTAGAATTCAAGTGTATTCTTACTACGGGGCCTATTCACAAAAAAAGTCATAACTCAATCATAACTCAATTTTTTCCATGTGGTTGTTGTAAACAATCATAAAAAATTTCAAATTTTGTTTGAAAATTTCAAAAAAATAAAGACCTGCTACCCACATCGTCTCAAAATTGACAAATAATTTTAGATTTTGAGACCTTTTATGATTTTGTTTACAACAAACACAGGGAATATGGAGTTTGAAAATAATAAAATCAGTCATAACCAGTCATAACTGAGAATAGGCCCGTACATGTGATGATAAAACAATTGCTATTACTCTATTACACTAATTTTAATAATATATATGTAAATTATTTAATATCTCTTTGTTTATATTCGGTTCTTAATTCATTCCCGGTATTCCCGGGAATACCGGTATTCCCGGTTCCGGTTCTGACGGTATTCCCGGTACTACCGGAATGAATATTTTTTAAAACTTTGTACAATTACAATTTTTTCTTTGCTTTTACCAAAAAATATACAAAACATGTGAAAAACACCATTTCCATTTTGTTTTTTGAATTTAAGAAAAAAAAAATTACATAATTTTCAAATAATTTTACAAACACAATAATATTTCTAAAATACTGATTAGAAAGTGTAATTTAAATATTTTATGGTATAGTATTTTTTTGGTTTTTGAGAACCGGTACCAGGATCAGAACCGGGAATACCGGTATTCCCGGGAATATATCTAGAACCGGGAAACCGGTTCCAGAACCGGGAATACCGGTATTCCCGGGAATACCGAGAACCGGGAAATGGGGGGCACTAGTTTATATAATAAAAGGTGTAATAAAAACAATATTTAATCGATATCCAACCGCTTAAAAATAATTAATAAAAAAATAAATGGTCGTAAATGTTGTATTAAATGTACTGGCAGAGTACAATTCTGTTTGTAATTGCCAACGTTGAAACGCTGTTGGCATTTCCAATAAATCCAGTGCTCCGCCAGTACAATATATTTTGTACGGTTGGCAGTTTCTGATTGGGTTGATTACAACAGCTAACCCATCGAAACGCCGGGACACGTATAACTTAATTTTGACCGATATAACTTTCCCCGGCAAGAAAGTTATATCACAGTGTTAATAACGAAAGCAATCATTTTGGTATGACAAGTATTTCACCTCGAAAAAAATATTTGTGAAGCCTTCCGAATAGGCTAGTTAATGATGTTTACAAAAAAAAAATCGTAAAAAAATGGAAAAATAAGCTGAAACAAAATATGACCCAAAAACATGCATTTATAGCAAAATATGGAAAAATATGCATTTTCGTTATAATATGCAAAAATATGCACTAACATATCGATTTCCAAATAGACAACACCAACAAAAAAAAAACTTTGTTGCATAGAAATAAGATGAAATTTTTAATTTTTTGGGGTTTTTACTTTAACCGCGTTTTAAATGTTTTTTGTATTTTTGTTAAATTAATGAAACATTTGGTATATTTATCGCGATGATAAGGTGCTCTTTAGGTCCCCCACTGACCCCATAACCCCCCCCAAAAAAAAACGCCCCAGAAATTTATTTTTTTTTTACATTTTGGAGGGTATAAAAGATTCGGCACATTTGAGTTTAACACTCTCACTTGTTTTTTCATCAACTTTTTTTTTTTTTTTCATAAATTTTTTTTTCATCATTTTTATACCCTACACCACTCTGTGGTACAGGGTAAAATGAGTTTGTGCTGATGTTTGTAACTACCCAAAATATTGGTCCTAGACCTACCTTCAAGTATACCGATCGACTCAGAATTACTTTTTGAGTCGATTTAGCGATGTTCGTCCGTCCATCCGTCCGTCCGTTCGTCCGTCTGTCCGTCTGTCCATCTTTCGGTTTAAGCACGATACAGGTCGCAATTTTCAATCAATTGACTTGAAATTTGAAACTTAATCATCTTTTTGGTAGTCCCCATACAAACCACCCTCCCGATATTCACATAATTCCCTCAAAATCCATAAAAATGAAAAAAAAATATATTTTTAGGTGTTAAACGTGTAATTTAGTAACCTCATCAAATCGGAATATAATTGGACCATTTTTGGACTTAGTTCCCCATATAAAAATTTCGAACGATATTCAGTTAAATCGGTCTATTTACAAAAAAATAAACCAATTCCACTAAAATTTGATCTGTGTGTGTTTTCTACACTAAATAAAGATCTAACAAAAGACAGATTCAATCGGTCCATGTTTGGACTTGGGACACATTTTCCGGAAAACACTGGTGTAGGGTATCATATGGTCGGTCTTATATATTATATATTATGTCCTGTGGCTCCTATTCAGAACAAAGGGCCACAACGAATTTATTCCATTCGGTCCGGTTTGTTGCGATTCGTTTTATCTCCCCCCAGCTTAGATCGATACGTCTTTCTTCGATGTTTAGTTGTCGACGCCAGGTGTGGGATGGTCTGCCTACTCTTCTTGGTCTACCCTATGGGTTCCAGTCAATGGTGATTTTGGCTGTGTCACCTGGGGGCACAGCGTATGACCAATCCAGCGCCATTTACGATTTAGGATGTCAATGTGAATAGGCCGCTGGTTCGTTTGTCTCCAAAGTTCAATATTCGATATTGTGTTCGGCCAGAAAACCTTGACAATTCGTCGAAGACATCGATTAACAAACACTTGTAAGGTGTTTATGTCGTGTTCTGTTGTATTCCAAGTTTCACATGCATAAAGGAGCACAGACTTGACACAAGAGTTAAAGATGCGGATCTTCGTGTTTTTGGATATGGCTGAAGATTTCCATACTGATCGTAGGGAACCAAATGCTTGGTTGGCTTTTGAGATTCGGTATGTAACATCATTGCTAGAACCACCTGTATTTGTTAAGATGCTGCTTAGGTAACAAAATGATGTGACTTCCTCCAGATCAAGATTTCCTCTACGAAATTTGTTGGTGTTTGCTGTATTACATCGCATTACCTTACTTTTGCCTGTGTTTATTTTTAAGCCAGCCTTTGCAGCTTCGGTTTCGATGCAGTTAAGTTTAGCTTTCATATCTTTATAGCTGTGCGAAAGGAGACAGATATCATCTGCATACTCTAGGCTCTCTAGTTGTTGGTTGAGACCCCAGTTGATACCTCTATTTGCTTCAGCAGCATTACGGACTATAACATCTAAAACGATGTTAAACAACATGGGTGACAGTACACAACCCTGGCGGACACCAGATACGACATCGAAACTGCTACTCAGAACATTATTGTGGACAACACGACATTTAACATCACGATACAGCGTTTGAATGAGGCATATGATTTTTGGCGGAACCCCTTTACAAGCTAGAGCACTCCATATTGCGTTTTGGTTAAGTGTATCGAAGGCTTTCTCAAAGTCGATAAATAGCAGATAGAGCGGAGAGCGAAGTTCTGAAGATTGTTCTATAATTATTCGTAGACTATTGATGTGGTCTACACAGGATTTTTGGGGACGGAAGCCAGCTTGCTCCGGTCTAAGGTCCTTGAGTACAGTGTCGGATATTCTTTTGTTGATAATTAGTGCAATAACTTAATTTATTGCGCTAAGGACGGTAATGCCACGCCAGTTTTTACAGTCTTTCAAATCACCTTTTTTGGGGATGTTTACAATAAGGCCTTCTTTTAGCTTCGAGTCAAGTTCATGTGTGCGCCAGAAGTTTTGGATAAGAGGAAGCAATATGTTGGCTGTGGTCTGAGAGTCGGCTTTAAGCAATTCAGGCGATATGTTGTCAACCCCAGGAGCCTTATTCGCTTTTAAAAAATTTACTGCAACAACAACTTCTGCTATATCAAGGCATTCAATGGATATATCCTGCCTTATTGCATGAGAACCACAGTTGCATATATTTGGGTGGTTTGAAGTAGTAGTGGAAAGCATATTGGAATAATGCTGTTTCCATATTTCCAATTGATCTTGCGCAGATGTTGTGAGTTCACCTTCGGCGTTTCTAAGCGGTATGGTATTTGATACGTTTTTTCCAGTGAGCTTTTTGGTTATGGACTAAAGATCCTTGGATCTATGCTCGGCTGAGGCTTGCTGTGCGTGCGATGCAAGTTTATTATACCATATTCTTTTATCATTTCTTGCGCTACGTTTGACCAGCTTGTCATGTTGTGTGTAGGCCTGTTTTCGCGACGACTGTTCACCAAATGTTATGGCGGCGTTTAGTTTGTCTTTTAGGTCTTTTCTTTCGAGTATGAGGTTCCAGGTTATATCTGACATCCAATGGGCTTTCTTAGGTACTTTGAGACCAATATGTTTCTTTGCAGCGTCAACAAAACTTCTTTCGACTGAAAGCCATTCAGAGGTAAGAGGAGATTGTTGTACAGCTAAACCGTTTCTTAACTCTTCCACGTAGATGTTTAGAGTTTGATGATTTTTTAACTTAGCTACGTCATATTTACATGCTATAGCTTCAGGTTTACGAATGGCAGCAACTTTTATCCGTAAACTTCCAACAACGAGGTGGTGGTCTGAGTGGCAATAGTTTCGATCGCACATCCAGGAGGCTTCTGCGCCAGGTTTTGCTTATAGTTATGTGGTCGATTTGATTTTCCGTCTCATTGTCAGGCGATACCCATGTAATCTTGTGTGCTCTCTTGTGAGGAAATAAGGTTCCACCTATCACAAGATTGGCGTTACCGCATGCCTCAGTAAAGAGCCTACCGTTTTCGGTAAGCCTTCCAAGTGCATGTTTGCCCATTATGTGCTCTCGCCCTATATTACCGGGGCCTAACTGCGCATTAAAATAGCCCATCACTACAACGATGTCACCGCGGGGAATTGCGGACATCACACGATTAAAATGGCTATAAAAGTTTTCTTTCTGTGTTGACTCAGAGGTTTCAGTCGGTGCATAGCACTGCACACAGGTGAGGTTTCTAGCTCTTGTACGGAATCTTGCAGTTATTATTCTGTCTCCATATGGCTTCCAGTTGATCATTGCATCGTATGCTTCTTTCGATAGCAGAAAACCGACACCGCTTGATCTTGGCTGGTCATCCGGCTTTCCGGAATATATAAATTTTAGGTTTTCGGAGGTATTGAGTTCTCCTGATTCTGGCCATCTTGTTTCGCACACTCCTAAAAGCAGCAGGTTGTAGTTCACGAAATCTCTGCATACTTGGGCCAGTTTGGATGGTTCTAAGAGTGTACGCACGTTCCATAAATGGTCGGTCTTGACCGACTATAACTTTCTTACTTGTTTTTTTATCATTTTTTTTATCAAATTTTTTTTTCATCAATTTTTTTTATCAAATTTTTTTTTTCATCCAATTTTTTTTTTTTATCAAATTGTTTTTTTCATCAAAATTTTTTTTTTCATCAATTTTTTTTTTCATATTTTTTTTTAATCAACATTTTTTTACATCAAAAAATTTTTCTTTTCATCAAAAAATTCATCAACAACTTTTTTTCATCATAATTTTTTTTCACTAAAAATTTTATATATGGGGCATTCCACGTGAAATCGGACACTTTGAAAAACTTTTTTTTTAGATTTTCCCAATTTGTTTACAGTTTTTAGTACCCTTCGAAAACTCCTTCGTTGTAAATTTTCAGATTTTTTTGATGACCCGTTCAAAAGATATCGAATTTTTAAAAATTGGTAGTTTGTTCCTTTACTCAAACTTCTTTTAATCATAACTTCTTCAATAATGGTCCAAATTTCAATTTTTTTTTTTTCAAAATTTTTGTTTTTTTACATACTTTCTAAAAAAAAATCCCAAAAAATTCTTAAAAGCGCTCTAGTATGCGATTTTTAAGTTTTAAAATTTAAATCTCATTTCTGAAAGTTTTAGTACTCTTCGATTTTTTTGAATTTTTTTTGTGTAAAACTTCTATCAATTCTACAAATTTTTTGCCCAGGAAGATCGTGGGATAACGATTATTACTATTTTTTAAAATTTTTTGAAAAAATTTTATTGTAATTTTTCAATCTTAAAATCATTTCTACTGCTCCAATGATGCGTCATAGAGGGGTCCTTTATAAGACCGACCCCCATTAATTTTTATGTCTTAACATTTCTTTGGAACAAACTAATACCCTATCTCCAATTTCTAAGGGGGCTCCCACACAAAACGACATTTTTTAAAATTTGTTCCAACCGCTCTAACTGCCCTAATAGTGCCCTTAGAGCAACAAAATGTATGACCGACCCACAATATTTTTTTAGTCCAAACATTTTCTCTGAACATACCTACCCTCTATCTTTAACTGTTAAGGCGGTCCCCATACAATTTTTTTTATTTTTTGAAAATTTGTTTTATTTAATCAGCTTCTACCGGTCCAAGGGTGCGTCCGAGAGGGGTCATTAGTGAGACCGACCCCCATTTATTTTTACCCTACAACATTTTTTCAAAATATACCTACGCCCTATCTCCACTCCCTAAGTAGGCTCCCATACAAATAACAGTTGGAGCAAATTTTATAAAAATGTAATTTTGTATGGGAGCCTACTTAGGGAGTGGAGATAGGGCGTAGGCATGTTTTGAAAAATTTTGTAAGGTAAAAATAAATGGGGGTCGGTCTCACTAATGACTCCTCTCGGACGCACGATTGGACCGATAGAAGCTGATTAAATAAAACAAATTTACAAAAAATAAAAAAAATTGTATGGGGACCGCCTTAACAGTTAAAGATAGAGGGTAGGTGTGTTCAGAGAAAATGTTTGGACTAAAAAAATATTGTGGGTCGGTCATGCATTTTGTTGCTCTAAGGGCACTATTTGGGCAGTTAGAGCGATTGGAACAAATTTTAAAAAATGTCGTTTTGTGTGGGAGCCCCCTTAGAAATTGGAGATAGGGTATTAATTTGTTCCAAAGAAATGTTAAGACGTAAAAATTAATGGGGGTCGGTCTTATAAAGGACCCCTCTATGACGCACCATTGGAGCAGTAGAAATGATTTTAAGATTGGAAAATTACAATAAAATTTTTTCAAAAAATTTAAAAAAATAGTAATTATCGTTATCCCACGATCTTCCTGGGCAAAAAATTTGTAGAATTGATAGAAGTTTTACACAAAAAAATTTCAAACAAATCGAAGAGTACAAACATTTTCAAAAATGAGATTTAAATTTTAAAACTTAAAAATCGCATACTAGAGCGCTTTTAAGAATTTTTTGGGATTTTTTTTTAGAAAGTACGTAAAAAAACAAAAATTTTGAAAAAAAAAAAATTTGAAATTTGGACCATTATTGAAGAAGTTATGAGTAAAAGAAGTTTGAGTAAAGGAACAAACTACCAATTTTAAAAAATTCGATATCTTTTGAACGGGTCATCAAAAAAATCTGAAAATTTACCACGAAGGAGTTTTCGAAGGGTACTAAAAACTGTAAATAAATTGGGAAAATCTAAAAAAAAAGTTTTTCAAAGTGTCCGATTTCACATGGAATGCCCCATATATATGTTCCCAAAGCTCCTATAAGGAGCATGGGCCCCGAAAATTTTGGGTTCATTAAATTTTTTTTAACATAATTTTGTTTTTCGTGAAAAAAAACTTTTTTTTTTTACTAAAACTACTTTTTCATCAAGTCTAAGCTTTTCGCATACAAATTTTCCATTTGTTTATCAAATGAACATAAAACAAGTGAGAGTGTTAAATTCTTTGGTGCCGAATCTTTTATACTCTCCAAATGTAAAAACAGTTTTTTGCACCTATTTTTTTTTCACTCACTTACGAAATGTACAGTTCTTTTGGTTATTTAATGGGGTCCTCGATTGATATTTCAATTCGTTTTGCATGGAATAGCAAAGTAATACAACATTATTTTTCCTAAAAAAAAACTTTGCTTTGGCAAGTACACCCAAATCTTCCGCAAAACATTATCTTGATTTAATGTTTTGGGAAAGAGTACAAAATTCGCAGGTTTAAAATTCCATAAAGTTTAGAAAATTTTTAAAATTTTAGTTAAATTTTTAAATTTAAAGGAAATTGTTTTCCAAAATTAAGCTAGGTATTTTTTTTTAGTGTAACATGAATAATTAAAATATTTCCAAAAAAAAAAAAACAAATCTGTTATTTAATTCCTGTTTTTGTCATGTAATTTTGTTCAAAATTTAATTTAAAATATAATTATTATTTTAAAAATTTAACTTAAACAAAACAACAAAATTTTTTTACATGGTTGGTTACCGTTACCGATTCAAACCCCTTTTAAATTGAAAACCGTTACCGATACCGCTAAAAATATTTTTGAAATACCGTTACCTTTACCGTTACCGTTATAATTATTAGAATTTACCGATATTGTACCAGTATTCAAAATTTTACCTTTTTTTATGGATTTTTAACGAACAAAAAAATAAAATCAAACTGCTATTATTATTTTAAATTATTAATTTGCAAATGATCATAAAATAAATGACAATAATATTATCCAAATCAAATCTGTACTGTTTTTTGAGTCTACGAAATATTTTTAGTTTTCAGTTTTATATTTTTTTAAATTTTTAACTAAATTAATAATACCAGTACGTACCGGTATGGTTGTTTCGGTACCGGTAACCATACCGTAACCCAAACGATTTGAAACCCCTTACCGTTACCTTTACCGAAATAAATAAAAATTAGATGCCGTTATTGTTACCCTTACCGTTATTCGTTTCGGTAACCAACCTTGATTTTTTATTCAAACAAATTTATTTTATAAATATTATTTTCAAAGCTTAAAATTCCTACATGTGTAAACAAATGTGCTCTGTTATGCCCCCCGGTCAAATAAAGATATCACCTACACATATATTTCTTTTTTAGTAGGTTTAGCCATAAGAACAACTTCAACATGAAAATGTTGTCATGGTCATTGTTTTACATCAATTATGTAAACATACTAGAATGTACTCTACAAGTGAGGTCATTTTGTACAACAACAATGGGAACAGAGTAACATACGACCAAAATAACAATAACAACAACAACAACAACAAAATACACTGTATGTCACAGGTTGTTTAGAGAATAATAACAACGAACCTCAAAGCTGTCATTACCAGTAAGTAGTACATACAGCCCTTATGTGTTCATGTGAGAGGTATTAAAATATAAACTGAACACAATGACCTTAGGATAGTAGACTATACAAACATATAAATTAAATATACAACAAAGTTCAATGAAAATTTTAATATTAAATTAAATAATATTTATTTGAAACTTAAATTATAATATTTACCCAGTTGGCAACGTTCTCAAGCCATCATCAGGGAAGGCGTAGTGACATGTCAGAGTAACTGCTGATATCCGCAAAACATATCTATGTACAGAGTCAACACTGAATGAATTATTGTTTTTAATATCTATGAACAAATTTCATAATTCCGAATTCATAGAATCTATGAAACAATTTATTGGCTGAATGAAAATTCATTGGTATTGCGAAATATTTCATAGAATTTTATTCATAGATTTTATTAAATTCATAGAAAAAATTCATAGAATGTCTGCGAAGTTTGTACTCATTGAATACATTCATTCATGATAATGTTTTGCTCTATAAATAGGAATTCTTTCCGAACAAAAATTTTTCTAGAAAAAATAACGCTATATTAATTTTTTATTCCATGCAAAACGCATTGAAACATCGGTCCCAATTATGTTGTCGATAAAATAAGTTTTTGCTGAAAAAAAGTTTTTAATGAAAAAAGTTATTGATACAAAAAAATTAATGAAAAAAAGTTGATAAGAAGATTTTTGATGAAAACCAAAAAAAAAGATTGAACAAAATATTTGAAAAAACAAATTATAAAAAAGAAATATATTGATAAACAAAACTTATTGACGAAAAAAAAAAAATTATTAAGAAAATAATATTGATGAAAAAAAAATATTGATGAAAAAAATATTGAGGAAAAAAATAATTATGAAAAAAATATTGATGAATAAAATATTGACAAAAAAAAATATTGATGAAAAAAAATATCGATGAATAAAAAATATTGATGAAAAAAATATTGAGGAAAAAAATAATAATGAAAAATATTGACGAAAAAACAAATATTGATGAAAAAAAAAAATTATAAAGAAAATAATATTGATGAAAAAAATATATTGATGAAATAAAAAAATAAAAAGAAAATAATATTGATGAAAAAAATATATTGACGAAAAAAATATTGACGAAAAAAAATGATGAAAAAAATAATTTTAATAAAAAAATATTGATAAATGAAATATTGAAAAAAAAAAAAAAAAAAATATCGATGAAAAAAAATATTGATACAAAAAAATTTTGAGGAAAGAAATATCGATGAAAAAATAATATTGATGAAAAAATGTTAAGGAAAAAAATGATGATGAAAAAAATATTGATAAAAAAATATTGACAAAAAATTCTGATAAAAAAATAAATATTAATGAAAAAAAAAATATAGATGATAAAAATATGGATGAAAAAAAAAATATTGATAAAAAAAATATTGATGAAAAAAAAAAAATTATGAAAAAAATTATTGAAGAAAAAAATATTGATAAAAAAAATTGTTGACGAAAAAAGAAATTATTGATTAAAAAAAATATTGATGAAAAAATGTTGATGAAAAAAATGATGATGAAAAAAAATATTAATAAAATGAATATTGATGGAAAAATTCTGATAAAAAAATAAATATTAATGATAAAACAATATTGATAAAAAAAATATTGATGATAAAAATGCAGCGTTTAAATTACTACGAAGAAAGTAGCTTAAACAACCGAAATTGTCGATATGTATAGTAGAGCGGAGTGAATTGTTCGGAGCAAAATTTTCGACAAAATCGTCTAGGATATTTGGATTCTGCATAAAATTCTAAGAAAAAATGCCGAACAAACCATGTGTCAAAAATCAGTTTTGATCCCCCCAATTTTCAAAAATAGTTTTGTACGATATACGCCTTTTCCATTAATCAGCACGAGAAAAAGGGTATTTTTTGACCAAGGATCTTTAGATTGTGCAAATAGATACACAATGGAGCCATTTAGACATTCCCATTTACAGTTTTATTAAATTCCAAAATCTCGCGATTTTATTCGCGATTTTCATTTTTTAAAAATCACAAAATATGAGAAAGTAGTGTAGTATGATGAGCGATAACTTCTTAAGTAAATATCCGATTTTTAAAATCAAAATTGAAATTAAAAGCTTAAGTCCTCTAGATTAAACTTTAAAGTTAAAAAATAAATGTGTTATTAAAAAAATGCATTTTAAATGCAAATGCATTTTTTTAGTGTATTTTCGTCAACTTTCACCTCTTTTGATTTTTTTTTAATTAACATATTATGAAAGTATGACATTTTTAGAAAAAAAAATCAGTCATCATTTTAATAGGACACAAAAGTCTTCTATTTTTAATATTTTTTTTAAATTATGCCCATATAAAAAGAATTTTTTTTTTCTTTTTTCATTTTGTTAATAAATGATTTTAGGAATTTTTTAAATCGTTTATCGATGTACTTTGAAGATCTATAACTCCTTAAGTAAACATCGGATTTTGATAATCAAAATTGAAATTGAAAGCTAAAATCCTCTACTACTCTAAACGAAAAAGTTTTAAAAAATTGTGGCAATAAAAGAATGGTGTAGTTTGCCGCTTTTTAATTTTTTGTGGATTTTTTAAAAATTAAAATCGCGGATAAAATCGCGAGTTTTTGGAATTTAATTAAACTGTAAATGGGAATGTCTAAATGGCTCCTTAGAGTGTCTGGCTTCCTTATAAAAAAAAAATTTAAATACCCAAGTCCAGATTTTTGTTTTTTAGCGCCCTCTAGCGGCGATTTAGAGCAAAATAAATATCAAATATGGATTCCCCGTACCCAAAAATACCAGGTACACCTCTTAATACAAAATAAAAGCAAAATTTATTTGTAAAACAATATATTCCAAATAATTGTAAAGTACTAACTTCTTATTAAAAAAGAAAGACAAGTCTTTTTTGGAGTTTGAATTAACTCTGATTTTATTTTAATTTTTCTTTCCTTATAAATAGTTAATGAGAAGTTCTAAACTTCTTTTCTATGAGTCAATTTCTAAATTTGACTCAATAACTTAAAATTACATATTTTCTTTTCTTATTCTAATTTTACAAATTTGATCTACATAATATTCTGTTATGTCTTGCAGTTCGTTTAGTGTTAGCTCATCAGAAATTTCATTGAGTTATTTTTATTTTGGTCAAAATATTATGTCAATTGTACTCCCACATAATTGAGTACAGTTCATTACATCATAGATATTTTGTTTAGTTGAATTCTTTCTTGGTTTCAAAAAGAAATCCAAAACCCTTGTTCTACATTGAAACTGAAAGTGTGACAAAGAAAATGTAAGTCACGATATCAATGAACTCTAAAAAGACGATGACTTGACAGCCAATACAAATACATTGCAAACAAAAACACACCCCCTTGCCGTTTGTTCTACTTGAACAAAGTCGGTGTTTAATTTCTTTGATTTTTATTTCAAGCTGACTTATGCTTGTACTTTGTTTACTATCCCAGCATGTAAAATTGTAGTGCATTGTTTAAACACCACACCCCTGCCGTCGAGTAAAATCTACACATTTTTTTTTTTTTTTATAAACAACAAAAAAATTTGTATGATTTTAATTACTTGTCGTTCTATGTAGTCTTCCATACCAGAATATTTTGTAGTAATTTGAATTCTTAAGTGGCTAGTGTAATTTAATATTTTAATAAATGCATATTTTGTTTTTTTTTTTTTTTTTTTTTTTTTTTTTTTGTATATTCTATTTAAAACATTATTATATTTAGTGGTTTCTTATATCTATGACACTAGATTTAATTTATTTAATTTTAATTGTTTCTCTTTTTTTCTTTTTATGATTTCTCATTATATTTCTTTAACAAGTTCTTGTGTAGTGTTTTAGTTTTGTTGTTAATTTTAATAGTAACGTTTAAATCATCTATATAAATTATTTCATATGGACCATGATATGGTGATTCATATTTTTTTCTATTCCCTACTTTTACTAAAACTAAATCTCCTATTTTAAGATCTATACTATTTATTTGTTTATATGATTCTAAACTTCTCTTCCTTTTCGTTGCTTCTATTAGTTTTCTAGCATGTTCTAATGATAGTTTTAATCTCATTTTTAATTCGTTTGCATAATTCTCTAAATTGTATACCTTATCACTATTCATTACTTGTTCCCCTGGTAAACTAGGTAATTTACCAAAAATTAATTCAAATGGAGAATAATTAGTGTCTACGTGTGGCGTTATATTATAAGCAAAAGCATAGTAAGGTATCCATTCATTCCAATTATCATCTTTTACGAATGACAAAAAATATTCATTCAAAACTCTATGGTTTCTCTCTACAGTACCTAAAGTTTCATGATGATAAGGAGTGGACAATTTCTGTTCAATTTTTAGTAAATTGCATATCTCTTTCATTAATTCATTTACAAATTCTGTACCTCTATCAGATTTTAAAGTCTTGAATATGCCGTATCTTAATATCAAATTTTCTGTTAAACATTTTGCTATCGATTTAGCTTCTTTTGTCTCCATTGGGACTGCTATAACATATTTTGTTAGTTCACATTGCATTGTCAGTATATATTTGTATTTGTATTTGTATTTATTAATTTGAATTTCTAATACAACAAGATACAATATCTTATAAATTACAGTATTAGAATCAGACAAGTTAAACAGAACATTGCAAATTAATAACTTAATTCTACTTAAAACTAAATTAAATTAAATTACAAATTTGAGAATCAAAAGGCTTTGAACAATATTAAAATCATAAAAAACAAAAAATAAACATTTAATAATAATTAAGACAAAAAAATTAAAACAAAAAAAATTACGAAAAATGTTTAAACAACAATTTCCTAAAATGTATTGCGTTGCTTGTGCGTTGAGTATCCCTATGAAGTCGGTTCCAGAGACGAATGGTAAAAATAAAAAATTGACACTCAGAAGCATGGTCGCGGTGACGGATTTGTATAATGTAGTTTCCTCTATTCGACCTTGCAAACTGTAAACGTTCAAAAAGATAATTTGGTTCTTTCGTCATAACAATCTTGTGAAAAAGTAAAAGATTTTTGAATTTAAGGTAATTACTAAAGGGAATTTTTAATACACGACAAGAGAACAGGGACACACGATCAAATCTTCCAAGGCTAAAAATGTAACGTATAATGTTATTGAAAGTCGTGCAGAGTTTACTGTTATCCTTCGTGTCACATCCAGTAAAGAGCTCGGAAGCGTATAATAGAGTCGGTAATAAATACGTTTTTGCCAGAAGTAATCTTACTCTTGGCGGAGTGAAATATTGTGTGGCCCAAAGACTTCGTATCATACCATAAATTCTGCCGCAAGATTGGTTAATATGATTGGTCCAGGTAAGATTTCTGTTAAATGTAACACCAAGGTTTTTTACTGTATCAACTATATCAATTTTTTCGCCGCCAAGAAAAATATTTATATCATCCTCTATTACCACCGACTTTTTCGATATAATTATGCACTTCGATTTCTTCGGATTCAGCCTTAAACCATTTGCCGAGGCCCAAGTAAATATTTTTCCTAGGTCATAGTTTAATTCTTGAACTTTAGAAGCAATAGTATCCTTAGAACTACTGAGATACAACTGTACATCATCAGCATACATTTGAATCTTAGAAAAGTTTATCTGTAGTGGAAGATCATTTGAATATAAGGAGTATAGCAGTGGACCAAGAATGGAACCCTGTGGAACACCCCTTGAGACCAATAATGGTTGCGAAACGGATCCATCATTGGCAACAGATTGAAATCTATTAGACAAGTAGGACGACATTAATTTAACAGAGGGCGAAGAAAAGTTAAAAAATTTAGCTAGCTTAAGGCAAAGAACTGAATGGTGCACTGTGTCAAAAGCTTTTGAGTGGTCTAGTAAGACCAGAAACGATATCTTTCCACTATCCAGTTTGCCTCGAATATCCTCTACTACGTCTGTTAAGGCTGTGACACAGCTACGTTGGGGCCTAAATCCAGATTGACGATCAGTCAGAAGGTTATTGTCATTAACAAACTGATAAATTTGTTTATGTACCAAATGTTCAAAGACTTTGGATAAGTAAGGCAAAATTGCAATTGGACGGTATTCTTTATCCGATTTTGGTACGGGAACAATTTTGGCATATTTCCAGTTGATGGGGTAAGTGCTGGTAGTAATGATAGTATTGAAAAGATACGTAATAGTTTGAATTATCCAAGGCAAAACTATTTTCACGAACCTTGGATTTATGTCATCCAAGCCAACTGCATTAGACTTGACCGCAACAAAACCAGCGGCAACGTCCAAGGCATTAAAGCATTGGAAATTAAATTGATCATCCATTGAATCCGAAGGTAGGTATCGATCATAGAAGTCCAATTGTACACTTGGAAGAGGAATATTTACAAAGTTATTATTTAGTAAATCAACGTCAGCATTTACTGTATGCCGATTTGATCTACCAATACCAATGTCATGGATCTGTTTCCATGTCTTCTTACTGTCAGCTGCTGCGTTAAATTTATCAGTATAATAAGTAGACTTGTCCCGCCTTATTTTTGAGACAACAGCTTTTCTAGCCATACGATATTCCTGTTTGATCTCTGAGGTCTTGTAACGCTTCCACCTATTGTAAAGACTATCACGACGATTAATTAATAATTTTGTTTCTTCCGTGAACCATGGTCGTACCCTGCCTCTGATAACTTTGTTTCTGACGGGAACATGTTTGTTGTAAAGCTGTAAAACATGCTGATTAATAAAGGTCAATTGTTCATCTACCGATGGTAAAAATAAAATGTTATCCCAAGCGATATTATCAAGGTCATATTTCAGGGCTAAAAAATCAATATTCTTAAAGTCCCGAAAAGTAAACTTTTTGGGTCTATCTTTATTAGCAAAGTCATATGAAATAAAAATAAGATCATGATGTGAAAAAGCAGGTGCTGCCAGTTGTTCATAACTTAAGACCTTTCCCAAATTGCTAACAAAAAATAAGTCCAGCAAGCTACTATTGGTGGTTGTGAAATGTGTGGGCCTAGTTGTATTAACTGGATACAAATCAAATATTGACAAAGCATTAGTAACATCCGTTATGTTGTCAATCAAATTGCTATTAAAATCGCCAGCTATTACAATTTCAGAGTACGAAACCGAAAGGAGTTCTAATTCAGTGATGAAAGTGTCAATTTTCATATACTTATCCGGTCTATATACGCAACCAAGCATCATCCTCTCACCATGATAATTAACATCAATAAGCACATATTCAACTTCATTATTTACATTATACGAACTAATAAGTTTGCTTGAAATGTTATCCCTAATATAGATTGCAACACCTCCGGCATGAGTACATCTATCAGATCGAAAGATACGGTATCCTTTTAATTCATATATAGCGTCATTAATTTCCCTTATAAACCATGTTTCTGAGACACATACAGCATCGATGCCTGAATTCTCAAATAAAAACCGAAATTCATCAAGCTTAGGTAACAGACTCTGAGCATTGATGTGACAAATAGTAAAACCCTGTTTTTTAGCCAAGATACGAACCATGTTATAGTTGCCATCTCTAGAACCAAGGTTATCAATAGATAAATTTATCATATTGGTAACCTAACGCAACGCAATAAATTTTAAAAAAATATTGTAAACTAAAAAATATATAGAAAAAAGTATTTATTTTTATGGAAAATAAAAGAAAAATGCAAGAATTATTGTTTTTAAAATAATAAAAATATAAAACAAATTTAAAAGTATATAAGTGAAAAAATATGGCATCACAGTTAGTGGAGTTACTGATAATTTTCTGATGGTCGTAGAGGTCCGACTGTATCGATAACTACAGTGCTAAAACTGTTTTCTGGTGTATCTGTTACACATAATGGTTCCTTAGTGTGTCTTATTTGTTTATTTCTTTGACAAAGATCACACGTTGATACATATTTCTTTACCATTTTATACATATTCTTCCATATGTATTTTTGCTTTAATTTTAATAAAGTCTTTCTGACTCCGAAATGACCTCCGCATGGTGTGTTGTGATATAGTTCAATTAATTCACGTTTCTGTACTTCATTTGTTATTCTTTGAGGATTGCTATATAGTAGAATTCTGACGTCTTTTTCTTTACTTTTGTTAATGATTTCTTTCAATCTTTCTTTATTCACTTTACTGAATATTTCGTCACTCTTTTCTAGTGCGAATACATTATATTTTAATCTGCTTAAAACAGAAAGTAGTTTCTCCAGCATATTACCTAAATAATAGGGATTGTCGCTACATCTGACGGCCGTTTGATTTAGAGCATGATTATTTTCTACTTTGAATTCTCTATCTTTATTTTTATTTTTAGTCGACTTTTCTAATATAAACTTCAATTTTCTTGCAAGTTTAATTTCATTCATTGATGTACATTCCCATATTTTGAGTTGATCAGGCCCAATAAGAATCGTATCATCTTCCATATTCATAGCTTTATCTTTAGCTTCATTTTTCTTATCCTCGTTTTGTATCATATTCTTTTTCATATTTCTCGTTATCACCAGCGATTTCTTCATTGACTCATCAATTCTTTGAGGTATCATTTCTTTCAACACATCAGAGTCTATTTGTACTCTTGATAGCGCATCAGCGTTCGTGTTATTTATTCCCTTTTTATACACTATGTGAAAATCATAGTCTGATAGTTCCAATCTAATTCTTGTTAACTTAGAGCTTGGATTTTTATGTGAAAACAGTGAGACTAGTGGACGATGGTCCGTCACAACAATAAATTTTCTCCCATATAGATATGGACGGAAAAATTGTATACCCCAGTGTATACCAAGTAATTCTTTTTCTATTACTGGTTTGTATTTCTCATGTTTATTCAATGAACGGCTAGCGAAGGATATTGGTCTATCATCACCAATTTCTCCTTGTGATAAAACAGCTCCTAAAGCAAAATCTGATGCATCTGTGGTAAGTATAAATGGTTTTTCAAAATCAGGATACTGAAGAACAGGTGGACTAATTAATTTACTTTTTAGTGTTTCAAACGCATTCTGGCACTTTTCTGTCCATTCGAATTTCTGACCATTTTTCAATAATCCATTTAAACAATTAGCTATATTTGCAAAATTTCCAATAAATCGCCTGTAGTAATTGCAAAATGCCACAAATCTTCTTACTTCGTCGGCATTTTTCGGAATGGGATATTTTGTTATCGCATCAAACTTCTGCGGATCTGGTTTAATACCATCTGGAGTTATCAAATGTCCAAGATACACAACTTCAGGTTTTAAAAAACAACATTTACCAGCATTCAACTTCAAATTATATTTCTCCAATCTGTCAAAAACCTTAACCAGATTTGCATTATGATGATTTAGACTACATCCAAAAACTATTATATCATCAACGTATAGAAAAGCTTCAGTTTCCAAACCAGATAAAGCTATTGTCAACATACGCTGAAAACTATTTGACGATATTTTAAGACCAAATGGTAGTCTTGTGTACTGATAATGACCGTTAGGTGTAGAAAATGCTGTATAAGGACGTGACTGATGATCAAGCTCAATTTGATGAAATGAACTCGTCATATCCAATGTTGAAAAGTATTTGGCTCTACCTAATTTGTCCAAGATGTCATCAAGACGTGTTAATGGAAATTTATCATTGACGATTTTATCATTTAACTTTCTAAAATCAACTACCAATCTCCATTTCTTAAGATCTGTTTGTCCTTTCTTCGGGACTAATAATAATGGTGCATTGTACGGACTTATGGACGGTTCAATAATATTACTCTCTAAAAGCTTTTGCACTTGTGAATTTATTTCAGTAGTTTGTGCTTGCGGTAACCTGTAGTTCTTTATGTACACGGGACTGTTGTCATGTACATTTATCGTTTGTTGATAAAAATTATTCGTCGTTAAATTTTCATTTTCTAGATGAAATACCGATTGATATCTTCTTAGTATTGTTACAAGCTTATTCTTATTTTCTTCATCCAAATCATTTAGATTAAAATTTTCCAGTAATCTGTTAAATCTTTCTTCCGTGTTTTTATTTTCACCAATTTTCTTGTTTATCTTACAGATCTCAAAATTTCTTAACGGTATAGTCTCTACTCTAAGATTTTCAATGATTATAATTTCATCCGTAACGTTAAGTAATTTTATATGTTGGTTTCCATCTTTAGGTATTATAGCATTTGCCAAATATACACCTTTGATAACTTCTCTATTAAGTATTACTGCGTCTTCCATAATATCAATTTTGAATGGTAAAATTATTTCGCTTCGTTGTGGTATCCTCACTTGAGTAACGCTAAAAGTATTATCATGAATTGGGATTGTCATTGTCTCATTGTTTATATCGAAAGTTAGTACATATTTATCGTAGTCAATATTGCATTTATATCCTGATAGAAAATCTCTACCCAAAATTCCATCAGTTCCGATTGGAAAATCATTTTTAACTAGTTGTATTTTTTGTTCAATACTGTTTTCATTTATATTTATTTTAATAATTGTGGAACCAAGGGATTTTATAATCTCCTCTGAAATTCCAGTTAAATTGCAATAGTCATCCGAATTTTCTTTATATCGATATAAAAATTTTTCTTTACACAAAGAGACATCTGCTCCTGTGTCAATTAGGAATGTAATTGTGTTGTCTGCTTCTTCGACATTCAATCTTACATAATTCTTAATATCGGATGAAATGCTATTCTAGAATTTAATTTGTTCTCGCCGGAGTGTCCGTTCTTGTGGCCTCCGGGACCGGGGAGTTTCCCTGGTTTTGCACCGGGTTGACACTTCGATTGCGATTGTTGTCATTACTACTTCTTTGATAGTTGTTTCTTTGGTTATTATTACTTCTTTGGTTATTCCAATTTCCTCTACTACTGTTGTTGTTATTACTGTTGCTACTACCCCTGTTATTGTTGTAGTTATTGCCTCTGTAACTGTTGTATGTGCCGCTACTTCTATTGTTATTACTGCCTCTTGACTTGCACATACTCGCAAAGTGGTTCATTTTACCACATGTGTTGCATGTTTTGCCATCAGCGGGACATTTATTGGTGTGAAACCTACCGCATTTCTGACAAGTGGGTTGCCTATTGTTCGGCCTACTTCCATAATTAGAATTATTTCTTTGTGCAGTCTGGTGAAAAATTTTTCTTTGTTCTACCCGAGAAGATGCTTTTTCGGCAATTCTTAACGCTTCTGTGAATGTAGTTACTTGGCTTGCCTCTATAGTATTTATAGTGTGAGGGTCACTCAATCCATTAATGAATTGATTGAATGCTATTGTACCATTTGTTTTGATGATCGTAGCTCTTTTTTCTTCGCCTTCATCTGCTATTTGAACTTCATTTAGCTCTGTGATAAGTTCTTCAATTTTGGTTGCAAAATCATTCACGCTACAATTCTTCTGAACTATTCGAGTAACCTCATTCAATATTGTGTTTGCAGTTTTTAGTGGCTTGTATGCCTTTTTCAAAGACTTTATTAATTCATCAATTGTAGTAGGTACAGCTTCTTGCTTAACCCTGTTCTGGACTTTTAAATCTAGTCTAGATTTGAAAATGAAGTTGAAAAATGCATTTCGTTTTTCATTTGCCACTGTTCCATTTACCATCTCAAGATTCGTTACAAATTTATGTAACTCCTCTTTCTTGCCCGTAAAGAGAGGGACCAATTTAATAATAGTGGATAATTCGTTCATATCCATGTTCGCCATAATTACGCACTGCCGTTTTACTAATTTCTTAATATGTTCTTCTAACAAATTCAATGCTTCTGTCTTGTTTCTTTTAAATTTTTCTATGTTTTCCTTATATTTTTTTTTGTCTTCTTCAATGTCAGTCTCTATTAGTAATTCTTCTAGCTTTCCCTCTAATGCTTCAATTTCTAATTTTTTATTATTCACGGTATCCACTGAGTACGGACGATTAAGGGACTTTTTAGCATTTACTATTATTGATTCTAAAGATTGGATAAGGTTATCCATATAAAAATTTTTTTTTTTTTAACTAAACGTTATCAATAATAAATAAAATTCTATTTTTTATTTTTCTTGAAAATTAAATCCTTTACCTTTTTAAAATAATTAAAATTTTCCAATTGATCTTGAGCCAAATCTCCTAATCTGTGTGCTTGTTCCTGGGCTAAATCTGCTAAACTTTGGGCTTGTTCAACTACCGTGGCGTGTACACCATTTATAATGATCTTTACTAAAACAAACAAAACAACTACAATTGCCAAAGTCAAAAATATTAACGGTTTCTCCCGAATTAATTTTATTACTCTATTTGTTAAGTTACCCATTTAGTTTTTCACAAAATTTTATTTAAATTTTAAAACATCTTTTTGAATTTAAATTTTTATTTTATTCTATTTAACTTAAAAAAATTTTTAAAATTTCAACATTATGTAATATTAGTATTTGCTTAATAAAAAAAAATTTTTGTCACGAGCGTGTTAACGCTTACTGACTCTAAGAGTGCACCTAGATGCACATCTTTAATAAAACAAACTACTTATTGTGGCACCTTTCCAGATGTTGACGCATCAAAAATTCGATGTCAGATATTTGCCTCCAAATCTCTGAGGCTGCTTCCCAAGATGGTGGTGGGTTGGTGTTGATTCGTCTCAACAAAATTGCTTTTTCCCTCTTCAGCCTTTGGAGTCTTTCTCCTCTGCGTTTCGGCTTTTTTTTGACGCAGGGAATACGTGGCTCCTGGATCACCGCTTTTTTGGTTGTTCTTCTTTTGTACTCCTCTATGGACAATGGTTTCGGTCCTTGTTTTCCGCTTTCCATCTGACGGATTTTAGCTATCCAACGTCAGTTCTTCTTTAGATTTCAGGATTTCCTTAGTGCAACGGTTTATTGAGCACCTAAGGTTTAGAACTAGTGCAGCAATTGACAAGCACTGAAAGTCCAAGGCGGAGCAGTATCGCCATGAAATATCCTAAGGTTCAAGGCGGAGCAGGATCGCCATGTAAAGTACTAACTTCTTATTAAAAAAGAAAGACAAGTCTTTTTTGGAGTTTGAATTAACTCTGATTTTATTTTAATTTTTCTTTCCTTATAAATAGTTAATGAGAAGTTCTAAACTTCTTTTCTATGAGTCAATTTCTAAATTTGACTCAATAACTTAAAATTACATATTTTCTTTTCTTATTCTAATTTTACAAATTTGATCTACATAATATTCTGTTATGTCTTGCAGTTCGTTTAGTGTTAGCTCATCAGAAATTTCATTGAGTTATTTTTATTTTGGTCAAAATATTATGTCAATTGTACTCCCACATAATTGAGTACAGTTCATTACATCATAGATATTTTGTTTAGTTGAATTCTTTCTTGGTTTCAAAAAGAAATCCAAAACCCTTGTTCTACATTGAAACTGAAAGTGTGACAAAGAAAATGTAAGTCACGATATCAATGAACTCTAAAAAGACGATGACTTGACAGCCAATACAAATACATTGCAAACAAAAACACACCCCCTTGCCGTTTGTTCTACTTGAACAAAGTCGGTGTTTAATTTCTTTGATTTTTATTTCAAGCTGACTTATGCTTGTACTTTGTTTACTATCCCAGCATGTAAAATTGTAGTGCATTGTTTAAACACCACAAATAAGCCCAGCTAAAAAAGTCATATATCATGCAAAGCTATTTCTGAAAATTGGGGGGGTCAAAACTGATTTTTGAGACATGGTTTGTTCGGCAATTTTTCTTAGAATTTTATGCAGAATCCGAATATGCTAGACGATTTTGTCAAAAAAAAATTACTCCGCCCTAATGTATAGTTTTAAAAACAAACAATATGTAAATCATTCAATTGCTGTAACTACTAATACTTGCACATTTCTGTTTTTGTAGCGAGTGCTTACGATTGTTTTTAAAAATGAATAAGTAGCAAATAAAACAAAAAAATTAGAATTGTGTAGCCTACAAATTATTTTTGGTAGCCTACAAATATTGCTTTGGTATCCTACAAAGAGAATTAAGTAATAAAACTATGACACACACACTTATCTTGTTTATCATAACTGTTTTATTTTAATGTGCATAAAGAATAGGGTTGGATTGTATTAATGTAAAGTTATAATTCACATCTAATCCTTTCTTTTACACTTCAAATTTGTTTGAGAGACAAAAAAAACTTTGGCAAAAATTGTTGTGGTGATCACGCGTGAGTGTGACTAAATTTAATTTTAGTCACGTGATTGTTAGTGGAGAAAAAAATTGCGTAAGTGTGCGTGAGTATGATTTTTGCATGAGTGAGTGTGCGTGAGTCGATTTTTTTGCGTGAGTCTGCGTGATTCAAAAATTCCTGTCGTGAGCGTGAGTGAGTGTGAGTCAAAAATCACCGCCCATCTCTAATTAAAAGCATGTTTTGTGTATTTTTCAACACGTGAATTTTCGAAAAACCCAATGAAGAGATTGGCGCGTGAGTGGATTTTGACTCACACTCACTCACGCTCACACAAAAAAATAATGGAATCACTCACGCAATTTTTTTTTAGACACGCACACTCACTATTCACGTGAGTAATAAAAATCTTACTCACGCGTGACACACGCCAGATTCAATCACGCTAACGTGAGTCTACTCACACAATAAAATGTTCTTACCAAAAAAACAAACTCCAAAAAAAATTTTTTTCAGAAAATTAAAAAAAAATTGGTTGGCCCAATCAAAAAATCTAATCACGCAAACTCACGCAAAAAATAAATGACTCACTCACTAATCACTGACCCAGATTTTTTTCATTTCATGCTCACTCACAATCACGTGATTGAAATGAAAATCACTCACACTCACGCGTGATTCACTTGCTTCACGCAAATCATGTGACCAGCGCCCATCTCTAACCCAATGTTAAGTTCACGCTTTTGCTCATAACTTCTGAGCGTCAAGACTGATAATATTAAAATCGAGTACATATTCAAAAATATCGAAAAATTCGACAAAATTCCAAATTTTTCCATAATTTTTTTGACCAAAATTAAAAGAATTTTATTTAAAATTATTATTATTCTTTTTTTCGATGTTGTATTCATTTTACACCATCTTAACGAAATTTTTAATTTAATCACGTTTTTTTATTGCTACATTTGTTTGCAATGTGAAGGTAGTAGTAGTAATACTGTAGCCTACAAATATACTACTGTAGTATATTTGTAGCCTACAAGTATACTACTGTAGTATATTTGTAGGCTACAACAATAGAATTTGTTATTCGCTACTGCTCTGTTGGAGTTTTGTTTTTTTCATGTTGTTGTAGTTTAAGCAAACACAAAAAAGAAAAGTAAACAAAAGCTATAACTTATAATATTGAAATTGTTTGAAGTGATGTGAAAAGCAAAAAAACGAGTAGCTAACGTAGCCTTTCTAACGCTGTAAAAATGTTGATGAAAAAAATTATTGATAAAAAAAATATTGATAAAAAAAATATTGATGACAAAAAAAAATTGATTTCAAAAACTATTGATGAAAAAAACTATTGCTGAAAAAATTATTGATGAAAAAAAAATATTGGTAAGAAAAATTATTGACTAACAAAACAACATTGATGAAAAAAAAAAATATTGATGAATAAAAAATATTGATGAAAAAAAATTAATGACTAAAAAAAATATTGATTAAAAAAAATATTGATGACAAAAAATATAGCTGAACAAAAATATTGATGAAAAAAAAATATTGATGGAACAAAAATATTGATGAAAAATAATTATTTACGAAAAAAAAATATTGTGAAAAAAATATTGATGAAAACAAAAAATAAAAATATTAAAAAAAATTTTGATGAAAAAAATTATATAACGTTTCATTCACAAGATGGTGAATATTTTTCTATTCACCACGAGGTGAACTATTATCCAAGTTACAAACCCAAGTTACTAGTATTTTTGATTATAAGAAAATGAAAAAAATAATTCTGATTTTATTTTTTGTTAATCGTTACCTTATATATTCAAACTATGTTGGCGTCCAGCAATTTTTTTAAAATTAGACACCAGCCTAAAAACATTATCATGTTAAAAAACATTTTTGCAATATATTTTTTATAAATGCTTAACTGCAACTTTATGTGTTAATATCTCGAAAAGGAAGCGAGATATCAAAAAATGACTCACGACTTGCAAAAAATGCAATAATATTCACGACTCAAATAGCTTATACAAACCAATTGTATTAAGGCATGATTTCTGTGGGCAATGCCACAGATAAGAGCACTCTTTGCTAACACAGATAAAGCGCTTATTAGACGCAGCGAAATCATGAATAAGCTGTTCTGTCAAAATCTCGCTTTTTTTTGCTGGGCAAATTTGAAAGTTTATAATTTTATATCTTAAATATATTTAGTAAATAAAATAATCGAGCTTGAGGTCGATTATTTTATTTACTAAATATATCGTGAACCTATATTCAAAATATGCCAACTCAAATTTGACCGAAATGAGTTTCCGATGGAAAATAGCTCCCCTATGCAATACCCATCTGTGGTAAAAATTTCAGAGCAAAAAAATAATTTTTTGTCGCTTTACATCCATTTTTGTTATTCTGCTAACTCAAAGTACATATTTTTTTGGTGAAAATAAATGCCAACTCCCATTGTAAATTTCCAAAAATTTTTCAAAAATTTTTTTAAAAAAAATTAGACCACATATCTTATTGCATTTGCCTTTCTGAACACGAATCTGGTAAAGATTTTGATATCTAATGCCTAGTTTTCGAGATATTGCCATTTTGAAAATATCGGTAAATAGTGTTTGCAAGAAACAAAATTGCTTATACATATGTAACTTTTAAACTATTTATCAAAATGAAACATTATGAGTGGGACAAATAAAGCCAATGATATAAGCTTTCAAAATAGCTAGTTTGGAGTGAGCCTTCTACAATAAAGCGTGAGTTACAGAGTGCCAAAATTAACCACCCTGAGATTAAAAGGCTTTCGGAGCTAGTAACTTTTAAAAAAATGCAAAGATTTTTAATTTTTTTTAGTTTTTGCAATTACCGCACTAAGAAAAACAAAATCCAAAAAAAAAAAAAATTTATAAAAATTTTTCAAAAAAAAATTTATTTTTAGTTTCCGACAAAATATGCCAACTCTAAAAAAATATTTGTTTTTTGATATAGTAATAAATGCCATCTCAAAAAAATACGCAAACCAGTGCAAAATATGAAATTTTTGGCATAGGTAAAAATTATTTAGAATACATTTTTTTTTTGACATTTTGGTTTTATTGATTTATTTAGAATATTTAAACCATCTTATGGAAGGTACATTGTTTCTTTTTTCAATAATATGCAAAATAACTAGTTTTTTTGCTCTCCTGAAAAGTAAGCTTTTTCGAGTTGGCATTTATTGAATATAGTTCGACGATATATAACAAAAGGTCGAAAAAAACTCAACATCTTTTTTAATATCTTAAAAATATCAATTTTTGTAATTTTGTACGTTCCTAAATGTAAATTTTAAAACAGTTTTTCAAAAATTCGTTAATTGATAATCGCGATTAACGGCGATTTTTTTAATCGCAATTATGAAATATCTCGATTATTTGCAAAATCTATGAAATTGCTATTATTGGAGGCGTATAATTAATTTTGTAATTGCATTTAAATAACAATCATACGCAACGGTGCACATTCCTATAAGGGCACAACCAGAGCCACTTAAAGTTGGATATATTTTTAGCTAAATTGAGGATGGGTTTTACAAGCACAAAACTTAAGTAAACTTCCTCTTAAGGCTAGTCCATGGCGCTCAAACTAAATATAATCCATACTGAAGGAAAATTAGTAAGGGTAAAAGAAAGTTTAGAAGAAAAAAAATAATGAAAAAGTGCTCTTCAGTATTTCTCAGTTGCTTGCACAAACCTGAAAAAATCAGAAAAAGGAAGTCTATGGAATATCAGAACCCAGTTCTTTTCAAGTTTTTTGCAATAACCTTTATACATTGTGGAGGGTAATAATTCGGAAGGCCGAATTATTTTTTTTTTTTTTACTTGCGTTAATTAACAAAATAGTTTTCTTGTATGTATATACAAAATATTTAATTATATTTAAATAAAGTTAATTATGATTTAAGCGCTAATAGAATTAATTTCAAAAGATATGCATTTAATTAAAAACAAGCAAATAAATAATTTTGTATAACCATGACAACTTCGAGGAAATTATCTTTGAATTGTTAATTTAAACAATCGTTACTTATGCACACAATCATATTATATGATATTTATGTAAGAAAATTTCATTATGAAATAAGTAGGCAATCACACGAATATGAGGCGTTCCACACCAAATGTCCCGCTATAGAAAGACATGTGTCCCGTAAATTTCTGAATAGGTTGTTTGGATACCCAGCAAAAAATAAACGAAGTGGTTGAAAAAGAATTAGTGGTTTCACTACATTCAAAGTAGCGATAGGTGCTGAACTTCATATTCCGTAGGAAGTACTTTTGAAATTACTTCCAAGAATGCTACAAAATAACAATAAAAACATCTTTCACCAGTTCTTTACTTAATGATTTTAAAGTACCTCATTTATATGCTCTTAGGAATTAAATCATATCAAATTAAATCAAATCACCACGACATATGAACTTCTTTTTCAACTGAAACACATAGAATGGGGGTGATACACAAAATATGCACTTTTTTCTACATCCAGCTTCAAATACATTTAGGTTTTGCAAAATTGGTGACAAAATTTGGTAATGGCATTTCATTTCTCTTTATTTAGAGCTTAAAAAATCGAAAAGACGAAAATCGATTATTGATAATTTTTTTAAATTTCATACAGCAATTTGACTTTTAACTACCATTCTATATCTTATAGTATATATCGAAAAAAGTTGGTCCTAAATTAAATAAATACATTTACGAACTAAAGCGGATGTTTCTCCATCACATTATTAAAGATTGTTTAAGCTTTTTAGAAAATTGAGGTTTATGCTTGTGGTCAGATCAAACTGGTGAATCGATTTGCCTTGAATTTTTATAGTGATCTTTATAATTACTCCCTTTTTTAATTCGAAGTATATACGTTTGATTATCAATGAAATTAATTTTTGTATCACGTAAGGTTTTTAAGATATTCGCGTTTGAATATTGATATATTTGGTCTCCTCTGTAACGTATTCTTAAGTTGCTCAAACACAATATAGTAGTACTCGATTTAGTAAAAATAAGACATCTTTATTACAAATCTGGTATCCAAATTTTTCTATCGCGTACTGTTTTTGAAATATTGGCGTTTAAAAATCTAAACTCCACTGTTCCGCACTTATATTCTTTATAAATCACACTAACATTTTCAAACACGAATATCTCAAAAACAGAACACGCTTGAAAAATTTGGATTGCAGTTTTTATTTTATATGAAATCAAGTACTATTTGGTGGAAGCAACGCAAGAATACGTAACAGTAGACCCCTAAAAGTGCTAAAATATTGTTTTTTTTTTTTTACTTTTTAACAGCGAATATCTCCAAAACGGTACGTGCTAAAAAAATTTGGACGGTAGATTTGGCAGCAGGAGAACAAAATTGTAAGGGCCATTTAGAAATTTCACTGGGAGGTTTTTGCTGTCAAACAGTGTTTTTAGTGTAAATATTACAAAAAAATACTCTTTCAATTTATCTTACAAAAAGAAGTGAAAAAATTACTTATAATTTAGAAGTCCTAAATCACCAATTAAAAATGACATAATCATACCCAAAATGAAAAGAAATATGTACTTCTAAAGAAGTGATGAAATATTAACATCCGGATTACTACTTCAGAAGTTGTGATAAAAATGTTAATATATAAGTACTAGAGTGTCCCTTATTTTGGAAATGTTGGAAATGTTGAGACGGTACCCCCTCATTTTTTTCCTTTTGACTAAAAAATAACTCAGGAAAAATTTTACGCCCCTACGACCACGCCTTCCTTACGCGACGGGGCCGTAAAGAGCGGGGCCTTAAAAATCATTTTTCCATACAAAGCAAAAAATTTTTTTTTTGATTTTAAATTTTTTTGTTATTAATTATAATATTACTTGGTTAGCTTATTCACGACAAAAAATTTGATTTTGGTGGGATGAGGCTATCAGTTCTAAAAAATTTTTATTATGATTTTATTAGAGTGTCCCTTATTTTGGAAATGTTGGAAATGTTGAGACGGTACCCCCTCATTTTTTTCCTTTTGACTAAAAAATAACTCAGGAAAAATTTTACGCCCCTACAACCACGCCTTCATCAATGTTTCAGTTGAAGAAGAAGTACATCTGGTTCAAAGGTTGTGGTGAATTTTGAAGTGAATGGTAAGCTCTTTTTTTGCTGGGTATTTCTATATGGAACTAAGAAAATTACGTTCTTGGTTTTTCTAATTTTCAAAAACTGGGCTTAGAAGGCGTAGCCAAATATTGGAAAAATGGTCAAATTTGAGGCGAGTTGCCTTGATTAAATATTTATCACTAGGGATGAGATTTCCATGCAAATGCATGTTTTTTGTCGATACTCTAAAAACAATATCGACTAATTATCTTTCAGAATCAAGACATTTGCGTTAAAATGGCCTCGATTTGTTTTTGCATATTTTTGTATATTTTGGTGAAAATGCATATTTTGATCTTAAATGCATATTGTGTATTGTTTAAATGCATATAAGTGAATATTTTTGCATATTTTGGCATAAATAAGCAAAAACACAAAAATAAGTTATTTTGTTTCAAAAATTATTCTCGCTTTTAAAAATTTATTTTGAAAATAAAAAAAAATATTTTTTTACTTTTTTAATTTTTTACAGGTTTTCCTAATTTCTAAAAAATCTTTCTTATATAAAGTTTTAAATGTTACTATTTAAACCCGGTGTTATTTTTTGCTTTTGGAGAAGTTTTTCCTTTGAAAACAAGATTTTTATTGTAAACATTTTTTTTAGTGCATATTTTAAGGTTTTTTAGTGCATGTTTTGAATTTTTTAGTGCATATTTTAAGGTTTTCTAGTGCATATTTTGAATTTTTAGCGCTTATTTTCGATTTTTTAGCGCATGAAAATCTCATCCCTCTTTATCACATTAAAACGGAATGCATCACAATCTCAAAAATTTACATTCTTATATAGTTTTGTATGGGTGTTGGTTAAAATTTTTTTGTTGGAAATTTTTCAGAACCCGTTATGAAATTTTCCATTTTTTTTAAAAAGTCAATTTATCAAAAATCTGGCCACTTTTTTTTAAATTTTTTTTTTTAAGTTTAGATGTTTGTCCATCCACACAAAAAAATTCAGACACGCGTTTTTCGTTTTTTCGAGAAAATCGGATTTGAATTTTAAATTTCATAACAATTTTGTAATTTGCTTGTATTTTCTAGTTTTAACGTTGCGAATGAGTATTATTAATTGCATAAATATTACGCATACGCTCTGTTGAAACAAGAAAATACAAGCAAATTACTAAATTGTCATGAAATTTAAAATTCAAATGCGATTTTCTCGAAAAAAAACGAAAAATACGTATCTAAATTATTTTGTGTGGATGGACAAACATCTAAACTTAAAAAAAAAATTAAAAAAAAAGTGGCCGGATTTTTGATAAATGGACTTTCTTAAAAAATGGAAAATTTCAGAACGGGTTCTGAAAATTTTTCAAAAAAAAAAAATTTTATCGATAGCCCATACAAAACTATATAAGAATGTAAATTTTTAAGATTGTGGTGCATTCTGTTTTAATGTGATAAATATTTAATCAAGGCAACTCGGCACAAATTAGACAAATTTTTCCAATATTTGACCAGCAAAACCAAATTTTCATATGAGAACTTCGGCACAAGTCTTTTGTTTACTTTTGTAGCACTGTGTAATTAATAATGATTCATTTATCAACCAAAAATTTGCATTTTCTTAAGATAAATAATTTTGTTTTAAAAAATTGCATTTTGAACACAAAAATATTATACTACTATTAAGAATTTGTTGATTTAATATTTTCTGTGTTTTTCAAAAAGTGGATTTATTATCAAAATAATCTTATTTTGTTTAAAAAAGATATTTTAATATACCAAAACAAATTTGGAATATTTTTTTTTTCGCAATCTACGATAAATAAGCAATTATTATCCGAAAAAATAATAAAAAAAAAATGGAAATTGAAAAAGTTATAAAAAAAATTAAAATTAATCCACTTAAATTTTAGGATTTAATAAGTCCACATTGGATTAATTTATAATAAATAATAAAAAAAAAATATTTTTTAAATACACACTTGCGAATATAAGCCCGCGTTATTTTACAATTAATTAATTATAATTGCATACAATATCAAACGTACATATGGACATTAGAGTGGTCCTTATTTTGAAAATTTTGGATTTTCGTTGCTCCTCAAGCCTGGATTTGTTAAACGACCTAAAACTAGTACCCGATAAAATTTTGAGCCAAATCGGTTAACTCTCTGACTACGCTAAAATCGGTCAAAGTTCCGGGTTTTGGGGAAAAAGGCACTAAATTAAAAAAAAATAAATAAATTAAAAATTTTATGAATATGTTTAAAACAAAATATTTTTTGTTTAACATTTGGCCAAACATACTTAGGTAAAAAATATAAAGATTTTGTGATATCGGTAACCCATAAAAATTTGGTAACAAAAAAATTTTTGGAATTTGCAAAATTTTTGAAATCTCCAAAATTATATTTTTCAAATTTTCTCAAACAAAATTGCAGTAAACTTACGATATTTTTTATTAATTTTGTAATGTATTAGTTCGAGTTTAAAATTAAAAAAAAAAATTGATATCCTTTTTTTAAATTATCGTGTAGACCGATTTCAAAACAGCGGATTTCAAGGAAATATATTTTTTGGTGAAAAATTTAATGAATTTATTTCTTAAAAACTCATTTTGTTATATATTAACTAAAACTTAATTTTGTATTACTCCTTTGACCTTTTAATATAAGGCAAAAAAATATTAAAATTCAAGGACATTATTAACCCATTAGGATCCGGTGTCTACACTTCAAAATATGGAAGATTTGGAGCTTCATGCCAACATTTTTAAGAAATAGAAGATTAATGTAATAAATTATCATAAGATGATTTCTGTATTCTAATAGAATGTGTGAATGTAACTATAAAATTTTGTATATCTAGGACGTTGTTAACCCATGTTTATCGGTAGTCAAAATTATGGCATTTCTAAACCCATGACGAATAAAAACCAAAAAAAAATAAATTTATAATTAAAAAAATATGGTCCAATTAAATTATAAAGGGATATAAATTGATAAAGGATTAAATCTTTAATTTTTTTTTTCAAAATTAACCCTTGAATGCCAAAAAAAAAAAAATATTTTTTTTGTTTAATAAATAAGACGAAACCTGAAAAATAATTTTGTTAAAATACATAAAAGCCATGCAATTATAACATTTTAAAAATTAACCCTTAACTGCATAAAAGCAATTCAATTATAAAATTTTGAAAATTAACCCTTAACTGCATTTTAACCTTAATAATATGAATTTTGTACATGCGAAAGATTCTGAAAGATTTATAATATTTATTTTATAGTGCAGTTAAGGGTTAATTTTCGAAATTTTATAATTGGATTGCTTTAATGAAGTTAAGGGTTAATTTTTAAAATGTTATAATTGCATGGCTTTTATGTATTTAAACAAAATTATTTTTCAGGTTTCGTTTTATTTATCAAAGAAAAAAAAAATTTTTTTTTGGCCTTCAAGGGTTAATTAAAAAAAAAAAAAAAAATAAAGATTTAATCCTTTATCAATTTATATATCTTTATAATTAATTTGGACCATATTTTTTAATTATAAATTTATTTTTTTTTTTGGTTTTTATTCGTCATGGGTTTAGAAATGCCATAATTTTGACTACCGGTAAACATGGGTTAACAACGTCCTAGATATACAAAATTTTATAGTTACATTCATACATTCTATTAGAATACAGAAATCATCTTATGGTAATTTATTACATTAATCTTCTATTTCTTAAAAATGTTGGCATGAAGCTCCAAATCTTCCATATTTTGAAGTGTAGACACCGGATCCTAATGGGTTAATAATGTCCTTGAATTTTAATATTTTTTTGCCTTATATTAAAAGGTCAAAGGAGTAATACAAAATTAAGTTTTAGTTAATATATAACAAAATGAGTTTTTAAGAAATAAATTCATTAAATTTTTCACCAAAAAATATATTTCCTTGAAATCCGCTGATTTGAAATCGGTCTACACGATAATTTAAAAAAAGGATATCAATTTTTTTTTTTAATTTTAAACTCGAACTAATACATTACAAAATTAATAAAAAATATCGTAAGTTTACTGCAATTTTGTTTGAGAAAATTTGAAAAATATAATTTTGGAGATTTCGAAAATTTTGCAAATTCCAAAAATTTTTTTGTTACCAAATTTTTATGGGTTACCGATATCACAAAATCTTTATATTTTTTATCTAAGTATGTTTGGCCAAATGTTAAACAAAAAATATTTTGTTTTAAACATATTTATAAAATTTTTAATTTATTTATTTTTTTTTAATTTAGTGCCTTTTTCCCCAAAACCCGGAACTTTGACCGATTTTAGCGTAGTCAGAGAGTTAACCGATTTGGCTCAAAATTTTATCGGGTACTAGTTTTAGGTCGTTTAACAAATCCAGGCTTGAGGAGCAACAAAAATCCAAAATTTTCAAAATAAGGACCACTCTAATGGACATCAATACGTTTGATTAGTTCACACAGAAAACAAATTTGCCAATTTCCAACTGAAATTCAGTTGTTGCAACAAAAATTCGGTTGATGCATTTGTATTAAGGTTAAAACAACTAAATATTGGTAGTTACAACTAAATTTTGTTAATACAACTGTCTTTTAATGGAAACAACTAAAAAATTCGTATGCCACAGCGAAATTTAGTAGCAGCAACCGAATTTTGAGTTGATACAACTGAAATATTCAGTTGGAAATTTATTTTTCTCTGTGTTGACACATTAATGAAATCGTATAAATATAGGGTTGACAATACTGAATTAACTAAATCCTATATTATAGAAATTCGAGGAATTTTAAAAACCAATTTCAACACAATTTTGCTGTTACACATAAAATTTTTTTTATCAATAGTTTCTTAGGGCTAACAATATTAATAGTCCACTTTAAAAATATTTTTTGAAATTTAAAAAAATTTAACTGAAAACTACAGAAAAAAAACTATTCGACACTTTAATCCATATTTTAAGTCTATATAAGTGCTATTTTTTTAAATGAAAATTTTGTAGTTGCTAAGTAGCGATTTCATCATACTGATTCGCTTTTGGCAATCCTTAATGAATGTAAGCATGTATAGATGATGTTCTATAATTAAATTTTTGTTGTTCGCCTTTTTAAATGTTATTGATGTTGTTAATTACTAATTTCAACACAATTGCATAGAGCTCATTTAATGCTATATGTGTACATTAGGGCGGGTCGATTTGTATGGATCGAAAAAAACTGAAAATCATATAGCAAAAACAAAATCTACAAGAAATTCTAAGAAACTTTTCCAAAGAAACCATTGGTCTAAAATCAAACCCCATACCGCGCCTAACGACATGAAAATCCGTCCGTCTGTCTTTCTGTCTGTGTGAAACACGCTAATTTTCAAATGTTAGCGGAAGAATGAAAATATATACGGCAAGCTGCTGAAGAGTGGCGTATATATTTGTTATTTTTCCGGTCAGATTAATACTAAATTTCAGCGAAATCTGTCCAGTGGTTCATAAGTTATTAGCAAAATGGGAAATTTCAGATGGGTTTTAACCCGAACTCCCGTATTAAAAAAAAACGCTAAACACGCTTTGAAAAGGAATGGTAAGCCAAAAAAATATTTTTTTTTTTTTTACAAAAAAAGTAAAAAAAAAAAAAATTTACACTCAAAAAAAAATTACACTCAAAAAAATTTACACCCAAAATTTTTTTTTTACAAAAATTAAAAAAAAAATTACTCAAAATAAATTAAATACTGATGTAAAAAAAAATATTCAGTTATCAAAAATTTTGATCGAACACAGCTTTTTTCCTCTCCGATATGCAACTCTTTAATTTCATCCCACAAAAGTATCTAACAATAAGTGTTTTTTTTTTTTGACGAAATATCATTATGATCCTCAATTGCATACTTTTATTTACTTTAAAAAAAATATGTAATTAACATACAAAGGCTTTGGAGGGAATCAAACCCACAACCCCTGCACTTACTTTCAGAGTATCACGCTACATGTTTATATACTATAGGGTTTAATTTTAGAAACATGGTTTCTTTGGCAAATGTTCTTAGAATTTCTTGTAGATTATGTTTTTGCTATACGAATTTTGACAAAAAATCGACCCACCCTAATGTACATAAATATCTGTAGGTATTGATATTGAGACTCGCAAACAACCATCATCATCATCAACTTCATCAAATCGAAGGTATAAATTGTACATTTGTATGTATAAGTATAAATTGTATTGTTGTGTATGTTGTAAATTAATGCTTATTAAGTAAAAACCATAGAACTCATTTAGCTGCCTACACAATTGAACGTTATTGGCTGTTGTTACAGAGCGTCAAAAATATATTCCAACACAAGTAAAGCAAATCATGGACAAAATTATAAAAATTAAACAAAATTCACGGAAATTCAGAAAAATTTAGAAAAACTCACATCAATTTATTAAAATTAAAAAAAAAATTCATGGAAGAAACTAAATTGCGGATTGTTGCAAAATAAATAAAAACCAAAACAGGTACAAGAAGTGAGAGTGTTAAATTCGGCTGTGCCGAATCTTTTGTACCCTCCAACATGTAAAAAAAAAAAAAAAATGAAGGGTTGTTTTTTCGGGGGAGGTGGGGAGGTCGAAAGGGGTCATTGGGTACTCTTTTTTTCTCGCGGTAAATGTTTACAAATTCATTTTTTATCACTCTTGCACAAAAGTAATGCAGTTTTACCATTACTTAAATACCTTTTTCATATCCACGCCCACAAAAAGGGGGTGGGCAAAAAAAAAAAAAAAAATGAAAATTTCTAATCCCCTGGTTCAATTGCAGGATGTCAAACTTCTTATGATAAAAAAAAAGTTTCATTTGCTCAATAAAACTATAAAAACATTTCAAAAAAAAAAAATTTTTTTGAGGTTGGTTTAGTTCTTCAAGGGGAACTTTTTCCCCCCTAGTCCGATTTTTCCCATCTCCGAAGTTAGCCAGCCTATGGCCATTAGACATATTCGTGCCAAATTTCAGGAGTCTACACTCATAAAAGTTTTACAGTTACTGTTTCACAGTCAAACAAATAGTTTTCGTTTCAGTTAATATTAAAAGAAAATTCGTTTGTTTCACATACAAATATTCTAAACAACTTTTTGAACGTTTATTCAAATACATAACTGTCTTTTAAATAAAAATTTCCGTAACGTTTGTTTTTTTCAGTTATTTAAAAAACAAACCACATTATTTTATTTGTCGTTTGTTATTTGTCAGTTATTTAAAAATTTCTAAAATTAGATTTTTTTTTTTGAATTTGAAAATGAAATTTAGTTGCTGAAAATATAAGTAGCTTGTGGCACAGAGGGTAGCGTGCTGGGCTATCAGCCAGAAATTATGAGTTCGATTCTGCTCAGGTTCGAAGTTTTTTAAAATTATTTCTAAAAAAATAAATAAAAATGAATGTAAATTTCCGTTATTTTAACCGTTTTTTCCGTAAAATTTTGTCAGTCATTTTTTACGGATTTTTAAGTTATTTTTACGGATTTCAACAGTTATTAATTAACATTTAAAAATAACTGAGAAATGTTTTTGTTTTAAATGAAATGTAAGTAGTCCGTTTTTTAAATAAAGTTTCATTTGTTTCAAACGTATTTTCTGTTGAGTTTACTTACATAATATTTTAAGTGTAGCTCATTTATTTTGGACTGTACGACGGCGCCAGTTGTAATGATTATCAAAATAGTATTAATATCTAATTACTAGGGATGAGATTTCCATGCAAATGCATGTTTTTTGTCGATAGTCTAAAAACGATATCCACCAATTATCTTTCCGAATCAAGAAATTTGCGTTAAAGTGCCATCGATTTGTTATTTTTGCATATTTTGGTTTTAAATGTATATTTTGTGCATATTTCCAACTTTTAAGTGCATATTTTGGCATAAATTAGCAAAAACACCAATTGCAATTTATTTGTTTGAAAAACTATTTTAAATTTTGAAAATATGTTTTGCATATAAAAAAAAATATTTTTTTTTTCTTTCATTTTTTTATAGATTGTCTTAAGTTCTAAAAAATCTTGCTTATATAAAGTTTTAAATGTTACTATTTAAACCCGGTGTTACTTTTTGCTTTTTAGTGCATATTTTAAGTTTTTTTGCGCATATTCTAAGCGCATATTTTCGATTTTTTAGTGCATGAAAATCTCATCCCTACTAATTACATATGGGCAACGGCGTATGCAGGACTGTTTTTTCAGGGCCCAACAACAACAACAAAAAAATTTTTGTTGTTTTTTTCGTGAGATTCGTGTTTCCAATACATATAAAAAAAATATTTTTTTGTTGTTGTTGTTGGGCCCCCCCCCCTGTATACGCCAATGCATATGGGGCATTCCATGTCAAATCGGACACTTTATAATTTTTATTTTAGATTGTCCCAATTTGTTGACAGTTTTTAGTACCCTTCGAAAACTCCTTCGTGGTAAATTTTCAGATTTTTTTGATGACCCGTTCAAAAGATATCGAATTTTTAAAAATTGGTAGTTTGTTTCTTTGCTCAAACTACTTTTACTCATAAATTCTTCAATAATGGTCCAAATTGCAAATTTTTTTTTTTTAATTTTTTTTTTATGTGCTTTTAAAAAAAATCCAGAAAAATTCTCAAAAGTGCTCTAGTATGCGATTTTTAAGTTTTAAAATTTAAATCTCTTTTTTGAAAACGTATGTAATCTTTGATTTTTTTGAAATTTTTTTGTGTAAAACTTCTATCCATTCTACAAATTTTTTGCCCAGTAGGATTGTGGGATAACGATTATTACTATTTTTAAAATTTTTTGAAAAAATTTTATTGTAATTTTTTAATCTTAAAATCATTTCTACTGCTCCAATGGTGCGTCATAGAGGGGTCATTTCCAAGACCGACCCCCATTAATTCTAAACATTTCTTCGGAACAAACTAATACCCTATCTCCAATTTCGGAAATATCAGAAATCTCAGATTCTAAGACATTTTTGGTATAGAAAAGTCGCAGATTCTGAAACATTTTTCGTGTAGAAAAATGTCTCAGATTTTGATATATTTTTAAGATGAGCTTTTTGATATCTGCAAAAAATGCAAAAGGTTTCAAAATCAGTCTCCATACAATATTTTCAAATCCGATCATCGCCTTGGAATTTATTTATCGATATATCGACAATTTTGCTTAAATTTTAACGACACTAAATATTCGGATAAATACCCAGTTGGAAAATGTATCACTGAAAAAATTTACACAGTGATTCATTGGGGAAATGTCTTCTGGTTCTTGCAACTCATAAGTAATCCTTCATGACATGTTCTAACATTGTCAGCACTGAATGTTTGCTTAAAAAGTGTGGAGAATTCCTCAAAGACAGAGCTTCTCACTAACTTTTGCTTTGCGACCCCTTTTCAATATTTCAAATTTTTCGCGACCCCCCAATATAAAAAAAAAAATATTAACGTGAACTATGAACGCAGTTTCAAGTTCAAAAATTTCAAGTAAAAATCTTCTAGAAATAAAAATAAAACAAAATTTTTGTGATCTTTTACCTCAATTTTCTCAAAAATTTGGAAACCAGGTCCCGAACTACGGCATTTTATATCGAAATATACTATCCGAAAATAAAAGAAAAAGACCAGTTAAACCTGATAAGAAATGAAAAAATGTTTACCAAGAAGGCATTTAAAGTCCAATTTGCAGTAATGATTGTTCTTTTTTCAAAGTTATGTATCAATGTTTGGTAGTGATTGAAATTTTATTTGATCACGAATCTAGATCCTTTATACGGATCCAGATTTGGAATCAGCATTAAAAAGTGCATCGAAAAAAGTGGTCAGATCCCAGACGAATCCGAAAATTTCACAAACAAAGCTCTTTAAAATGCACAAGAATACGTTTTTGTGAACTTTGCCTTTAATTTTCTCAAAAACCTAACGTACTAGAAAAATTTGGAACCCAGATTCGGAATCAGATTCGAAAAGTTAATAGACAACGAACTGTCAGATCCCAGACTCAGTCAAAACACTTCACAAAAAGGTATTGGGCATCCCGCGAAATTAACAACTGCACAGTGATAACGGAGGGACCTCAATTGATGGAAAAACAAGTTTTCTTTAATAAAAGTATTTGTATATTTTTAAATCCCAGCAATAAAAAAAATGTGTTTTTAATTTACCAAAATTTAAGGTTTTAAGTAGCAGTATATTAAATTAGAAATTTAAATATGGGCAGCTCTTCAATTTCCAAGAAGAAGATGGAAATATTATCGATTTATTTAAAATAAAATCAAAACCTAAAAGTAGTATAAAAGTATTAAATAGACAAAAAAATTTCAAAATAAAGTTTGGCACAAGTAGTTTGGTGTGGGACTAATTGTTGGCACTAAAAAAGGCGAAAAGTTTTTTCTAAATATAAGAACGATAATTTATAAAGGAAAATGGATAAAAGTAAAAACAAAAGGAAACACGAATTTTTTTTTATTTTCGTATGACCTACGTCAGATATTTCCACAAAGAAGTCTTAGGTGACATGTCCCCAGAATGTCGGCTCTGACTACTGTTGGCTTTAAGTGAGGACATTTTAAAAATTTATTTGAAACTGTCCTCAACTCAGTACATAGAGATGCCTTGTGGATGTCAGCAGTGACTCTGACATGTCACCGCACCGTCACTGAGGATGGATCGAGGTCGTTGGCAACTGGGTAAATATTCGTCAACAGCTTGCCGAACATTCGGAAAAATTTTAATAAGATAAAAAGCACTAACGTTTGATATTTTGCAGTCGTTTTATTGTTTTTTAACAAAATAGACTGAATGACTTGATTAAAATTCGAATTTTTAAGAAAATAGAAAAGTGAATTATTCTGAAACTTTTTTTAATTATATTAAAAAAATTGTCAGTTTTAATGGCTTGCTCAACAAAAAATGAAAAATGTGTATATCTCGCGAACAGGAATTGATGAAACCTTTCTGATGACAGATTCGTGTTAAGAATAATAATAATAGTGTTATTATTATTTTTGTATGGCGCATTTAAAATAATCTGAATTTGCTGCTATCTCCAGCTATTTTTGTGTTTTTTTACTAAATTCTTCCGATATTTTCTAATTTTTTTTTTAATATTTATGAATTTTTTGAGTTATCCAGAATTTTTCTCCATTTCAGATTTTTTGAAATTTCGTACTTGTAAGAGAGTATGGTGACGTATGAGTAATTTTTATAATATTAGTTTCGCAACAAGTATACGACCAACACTAACTAGAGCAGCGGTTACCAACCTTTTTGCGACGCGTACCCCTAATGTTAAATTTTATCAGCCGCGTACCCCCCAACGAGTTTTTGTTTTGTTAAAAAACTTACAAATATTAGAGATAATTTTGGAATTTTTGATCTGCGGGTATTATGATTTTTTTAAGGATTTAGGGGAGATCAAAACAATGGTGGTATTGTTTTGGAAAAATTTTCGCTCCTTGTGGTGGTTCAATACATCTGAAAACGCTGATTTTGAGCTGATTTTTCTGCTGAGCAAAAACGGCGAAAATATTGTAAATCTGATTTCACCAGTCGATTCTTCACCAAAAATTAAAACAGCGGACATTTTTTGAACTCTTCAAAAAAGTTTTAAAAACATATAACAGGGAGAAAATAATGGTTTAAATTAAAAAAACGATATTTTTTTTTTTAATTATAATTTTTTAGATGTTTTTTTTTTTTAATACGAGGACAGATCAATAATTCTGTGACTTTTCGAAAGAGACACCCCCCGTATTTACAATGAAAGGGCATTTTGAGCTTAACTAAATGATACCAAAATTTTCCCTCTATCACAACCCGTCTCAAAAATCCATTTGACATAACTTTTCTCAAAAACCAGACATCATAGAAAAATTTGGGAACTATATTTGGAATAATCATGGAAAGGTTAATCGAAAACAAATGGTCAGATCTCGAAATATAATCTAAAAATATCGAAAAAAAATGCTGTCTAAATTGCACAAAAATATGTTTTTTGTGAAGTTTGACCTCAACTTTCTTAAAAACATGACGTTATGGAAAACTTTGGAAGCCAGATGCGGAACCAGCATTGAAAGGTTAATCTAAAACGAATGCCCAAATTACTAAAATTTTGCGTACCCCCGCTGACATTTTCGCGTACCCCCTAGTGGTACGCGTACCATAAGTTGGTAACCGCTGAACTAGAGTATTCCAACCAATATGCCTGAAACTTAAAATATACATAAAAGAGACGATTTAAGGTTGAGGCTAATGACCAATAAGCCGACACGGCTTATTGGTCATAATAGAGTATTTTTAATTTATTGCTTTAAAAAAGTTACTATCTCATAGTATGTCTGTACTGATCAGTTTCATCCCCACTAAAGGAATCTTCAGCAGACTTTAGAGAATCATCGTTGGTCAATCAAACATCAAACCAGACATAATATTTGATATATTTCCCAAGTTATATGAGAAGTACTATTATGAAGGTCCGAAATCTGTTTTCCAACAAAAATAACTCTTTTAAAGCAAAAATTGTATATATTAAATCACCGTCGGTAACTATTAATATATGTGTTGCTGTTATTTTACAATAACAACAGTGCCTAACCAAACAATAGTGTTGGTAGGATAAGTCGTACTAAACTTTGTGTTAAATGTTGTTTTTTTATTTTTAGTACCAAAAGGTACATAAAAATAAAATGTATTTATTCGGCCTTTATATATGTATATATATTCGATTAGAGTTTTATTCTAGTTCGAGGCCCAAAAATATTTCTATTTATGATATTGTCATAATAGAGTATTTTTAATTTATTGCTTTAAAAAAGTTACTATCTCATAGTATGTCTGTACTGATCAGTTTCATCCCCACTAAAGGAATCTTCAGCAGACTTTAGAGAATCTATGAGATAGTAACTTTTTTAAAGCAATAAATTAAAAATACTCTATTATGACAATATCATAAATAGAAATATTTTTGGGCCTCGAACTAGAATAAAACTCTAATCGAATATATATACATATATAAAGGCCGAATAAATACATTTTATTTTTATGTACCTTTTGGTACTAAAAATAAAAAAACAACATTTAACACAAAGTTTAGTACGACTTATCCTACCAACACTATTGTTTGGTTAGGCACTGTTGTTATTGTAAAATAACAGCAACACATATATTAATAGTTACCGACGGTGATTTAATATATACAATTTTTGCTTTAAAAGAGTTATTTTTGTTGGAAAACAGATTTCGGACCTTCATAATAGTACTTCTCATATAACTTGGGAAATATATCAAATATTATGTCTGGTTTGATGTTTGATTGACCAACGATGATTCTCTAAAGTCTGCTGAAGATTCCTTTAGTGGGGATGAAACTGATCAGTACAGACATACTATGAGATAGTAACTTTTTTAAAGCAATAAATTAAAAATACTCTATTATGACAATATCATAAATAGAAATATTTTTGGGCCTCGAACTAGAATAAAACTCTAATCGAATATATATACATATATAAAGGCCGAATAAATACATTTTATTTTTATGTACCTTTTGGTACTAAAAATAAAAAAACAACATTTAACACAAAGTTTAGTACGACTTATCCTACCAACACTATTGTTTGGTTAGGCACTGTTGTTATTGTAAAATAACAGCAACACATATATTAATAGTTACCGACGGTGATTTAATATATACAATTTTTGCTTTAAAAGAGTTATTTTTGTTGGAAAACAGATTTCGGACCTTCATAATAGTACTTCTCATATAACTTGGGAAATATATCAAATATTATGTCTGGTTTGATGTTTGATTGACCAACGATGATTCTCTAAAGTCTGCTGAAGATTCCTTTAGTGGGGATGAAACTGATCAGTACAGACATACTATGAGATAGTAACTTTTTTAAAGCAATAAATTAAAAATACTCTATTATGACAATATCATAAATAGAAATATTTTTGGGCCTCGAACTAGAATAAAACTCTAATCGAATATATATACATATATAAAGGCCGAATAAATACATTTTATTTTTATGTACCTTTTGGTACTAAAAATAAAAAAACAACCTTTTGTATAATTAAAATTTTGTCTTCCCTTTTAACAAAAAAAAAAAAAAAATACAAAACATGTGAAAAACACCATTTCCATTTTTAATGAATTTAAGAAGAAAATAGTTACATGATTTTTAATAATTTTACAAACGCATCTAAATATTTCTGAAATACTGATTAAATTGTGTAATTTAAATATTTTATGGTATAGCATTTTTTTGTTTTTTGAGAACCGGTACCAGGATCAGAACCGGGAATACCGAGAACCGGGAAATGGGGGGCACTAGTTTAAACAATAAACTACAAAATTTACGGAAAAATATTTTTATCAGTTAAATTATTTGTGACTGAATATACCGTATAATTTTAATGAAGTACGGTTTTTGTAGTTTGTTATGCAAAAAAAAATATTTTTACTCCACAAAATAAAAAAATTGTAAACAGTTAAAATAACTGAAACGTCATTTGATTTTACGGAATATCTAGTAATTTATTAATGTTAAAAATAACTGAAAAAGTATGTTATTTCAAATGAAATATAGTGCGTTTTTTAAAAGGAAAATCGCATTTTCAGTTGAATTTCCTTACAAAATATTTTGAGTGAATTTAAAATTCTAAAACATACTTCGAGGCATGTCACAGACTCAAATGCATTCGGATTTGGAATAAGTGGTTTACTCGTAAAACGCAAAACGAATATTTTTTTTTTCGGAATAAAATCATGTTTAAGAATCAAAGTGGAATTGAATAAAAGTGGTTTCATTATTATTTCATTATTTCACTTCCGAACTGAATTAAGTCTATGGCATGCCTCTTCATATCAAAAAATTTTTAGATTCAGCAGTTTATTCATGCAAATATTTTCAAAAGATTGCAGGACAAAGGAGCTAATTATTAGATTGGTGCTTACACTTAACTTACTTTGTTCTTCCAATGAAGTGTTTAATATTTTTGTGTGAAAATATATTTTTCAAACTGTATTATGCACGCATACTGTCGAGTTAAAAAGTCAGTGCTCACTATATTTTTTTATTTATTTATTAAATTACCATATAGTAACTACAAATCATAATTTAATATAACCTAACCAAGAATTAACAACAATGAACACCGCCTCGTTGCAGAGAAGCAGACTAAGGCTTCTGGCGGGAATCGAACCTACGAGCTCCACAGTTATAGTTAGCACGCTACTAACTAATTTCTTGGGACGCCTTATTTTTCAATATATTTTAATTTTTAGTTCAATCAAAATATTCTTAAAAAGCAGTTACTTAAAATAACACAATCAGCGACAGTAACAGTTTGTTCATCTCTCTGTTTTGGTGTTTCTACAAAATGACTAAGATTTCCCAATCATAACGGAATCCACTTCTTTTTGATATATTGTCGTAAGACGCAAATACCAAAATTATTAATAAAAAAAAAAAAAATTTTTTTAAAAATCTTTTTTATTAAATACAAATTTGTAGTGAGCACTCACTTTTTATGTTAACTATACATAATTTTATACCTTATCACATACCAAACATACGTACTTCAATAATCAACCATCAAATAAACCTTAAATCAATGACTTTCAATAATAAATTAAGTTCAATTTCTACATAACTTTGCAAAATACGAGTATTACATTAAATAAAGTTAAAATATATGTTTTTGAAAACACTATTTGTTTTTGCAATTAACATAGCCGCTACAAGGCTGTATATTAAATGTTTCATTTAGTTTGTTATATTTTTTTGGTTAGATTGGTAGTTCGATAACCAGCAAAATCTTCTGTTTTTTTTCAGAAGGTATCATATTGCCCTGCAACCAATTCTACTTAACATTCCAGAATCAATAATTTTTGTAGGAAATTTTTTTAGAAAAAAAATTAATATAGAAAATTTTGTTATGCCTATCTTAGAACCGGATATATATTTCTGAATATATAGAACAAATTAAGTAAAACTGCATTTACGGTTTTTTTTAGTGATCCTTTTTCCTTAAAAAAGGACTTCAAAATTTTAGAGGATAATATTTTTGTAAAATATTTTATTATTATTTGTATTCGCCATAGAATGCATCCATTAATAGCAAATAAAATAAGAGAATCTTCGCTAGTTTTTCCATTCAGTTATTTTTTTATATCAGAAAAAAAGGATGTGAATAATATCCTTTCAAAACATTATCCTTCAATATCCCTTATAATTTCTAACAAAATATTTAAAAAAAAAATATGTCAAGGACCTTAACATGATGCAGCACATCCAAAATTTAAAGTAATAACTACCCAGCAAAATTTTGGGTTGCAAAGAACCGATTGTGGAACAAATTATACTTCCCTAGAACATGTTCTAATTCTTGTGCAACACCGATTCTTTTACAAAGGGATTGTCCCAAAAGCACATGCGTGGGTACAAGGGGGTGGGGAAAAAGGGGAAATATCCCCCTCCCCCAAGACCAAATTTTAAAAATAAAAAACAAGGAAAAGAAAGAAAAAAAGGAAAAAGAAAGAAAAAAGAAAGAAAAAGAAGGAAAAAGGATAAAATTTTCTAAAAAAATTTCCCCAGGAAAAGAATTTTGAAATCTGAAAATTTTTCTCAGAGTCTGAGACTTACTCTATAGGAAAGATTTCTCAGAATCTGAGACTTTTTCTATTGGAAAAATGTTTAAGAATCTGAGAATCTTTCTTTAGGAAAAATGTCTCAGAATCTAAGACTATTTCTATGGCAAAAATGTCTCAGAATCTGAGACATTCTAAATGAAAAATGTCCCAGAATCTAGGACTTTTTCTATAGGAAAAATTTCTCAGAATCTGATACTTTTTCTATAGGAAAATTTCGCAGGATCATAGACCTTTTCTTTAGAAAAAAATTTCTCAGAATCTGAGACTTTTTCTATAGAAAATATGTCTCAAAATCTGAAACTTTTTCTATGGGAAAAATGTCTCAGAAGGTCGCAATGTCTCAGAAGGTCGCAATATCTGAGACTTTTTCGATAGGAAAATGGCCTTAGAATCTAAGATTTTTTCGAAAAGAAAAAGGTCGCAGAATCTCTGAATTTGAGACTTATTTTATAGGAATAGTTCTCAGATAATGAGGCTTTTTCAAAAGGAAAAGGTCTCAAAATCTGACAACTTTTTGATCGGCAAAAGGCTAAGAATCTGCGACTTTTTCTACAGAAAAAAGGTCTCAGAATCTCTAAATTTAAATCTAATTTTATAGGAAAACGGTCTCAGTATCTTAGACATTTTTGAGTGGAAAAAGTCTTAAAATCTGAGACGCTGTCTGTTGAAAAAAAATTCTCAGAAGCTGAAACTTATTCGATTGGGTGAAAGTTGCAGAATCTAAGACTTTTTCGATAGGAAAAATGTCTTAAAATCTTAGACCTTTTTCGATAGGAAAAATGTCTTAAAATCTTAGACCTTTTTCTATAGGAGACTTTGATACTTATTCTATAGGAAAAAAAGTCTCCGAATCTGAGACTTTTTCTATAGGAAACAGGTCTCACAAATAAGATTTTTTCTATGGGAAAGAGGTTCCAGAATCTGAGACTTTTTCATTAGGCAATGTGCCAAAATCTTGGACTTTTTCTATATAAGAAAAAGATCTTAGAACTTGCGACTTTCTTATGGGAAAAACGTATCAGAATCTTAGAATTTCTATAGGAATGGGTCTCAGAATCTCAGACTTTTCCTGTAGGAAAAAATCCTCAGAGGCCGAGACTTTTTCTAAAAGAAAAAAGGTCTCGAAAAAAAGCCTCAGAGTATGAGACTTTTTCTATAGGACAAAGGGTCTCTGAATCTGAGACTTTTTATATTGAAAAAAAGTTCGCAGAACCTGAGACTTTTTGTATTAAAAATTTCTCAGAATCTAGAACTTTTTCTATAAAACTTTTTCTATTTAAGAATCTGTGACATTTTCTGTAGGAAAAATATCTCAAAAATTCTTTAGAGTATGAATCTTTTTCTATAGTAAAAAGTTCAAGAATCTGAGACTTTTTCTGTGGAAAAAAGAACCCGAAAATTTTTTTATAGGAAAAAACTGTCTGATTCTAAGAAATTGTTCATTAAGAAATTTGTTGATGTTTAATTGAAAAATCGCATGCAAGTGTTCTGCAGCCGATTTTTATTTTATTTTATATCTTTATTTTATTTTATAGCTCTGCCTTCATTTTTTTTTGCAAAAAAAAAATAAGTATCCCTGTTTTTGCTTGTCCGACAGCGGTAAATTGATAATTTTTTTTTATTCGAAGTAAAAATAAAAAAAAAATTCCCCCCCCCCCCCCCCCCCAAACCCAAAAGCTGTACCCGCCACTGCAAAAGCAACAGGTGTTTGTAAGCAAAATTAGAACATATTTTTTTCCTCGGAATCGGTTCTAGAAGTTAAATTTGGAACAGAAAAAAGAGTAAAGAAATATTTTGAATTGCATTAATTTATTAAACAAAGATAAAGACAATCATATACATATGTATAACACACATTTATCCTTTTAAATTGATATTTATTTTTTAATTTTTTATTTATTTTTTAATTTTTTGACACATAATTTTTTTATAATTCCTGAGAACCAAAATGTTATGAAACGTTGATTGCAGTTAACAAGCTTCACAATAATTTTCACTTAACTTGTTCTGAATAATTAAAGTGTAATAGTGTATGGTTACCGAAGAACCTGTTCTAGATCATTTGTTGTCAGAATCGGTTCTGAAAAATTTTCCTGGGTATTATTTTAACTTTTGTCCACACAAAAATAATTAGTACATCACACATAAAAAAATAATGTATGTTCTTATACCCTAAACATCGAAAAGACTCAATAATCATATCATACTCTTTATTATATGCGTCTGAAACTGGATACCAAATAGATTAACTGTGCGCTTCGCTATCTCGGTCGAAGTGAGCGACTACAAAAATTGTGCATAAACCAAAACAAAAATTCAGATTTGTTTTTGTTTTACGTACAAAATTTCTACACTTAAAAAATTATGTCATTAACTGTATGTAGTTTATTTATAAAGTTTTAGGATTTGTCATTTTAAGAATAAAAACCATTTGTTTAACGTTCAGTTTTTTCAAATGACTATTTCTATTCTTTATTTCAAAAATAACAACATAAAAAATAAAGACTTTCCTTAGCATTAAATTTTTAAAGTCTTTTATATTTGTTCTGTAAGTAAAAACAAGTGATTTTTCTTTAATTTTTAATGATTTGTGTATGTTATTTTTTTTTAATTGTTGGCATTTTTTAAGGAGAAATCGTTAGTTTTTACTACTTGTGTGGGTTATTTTTTTGTAGAAAAAAAAAATTTTAAAAATCTTTAAAGAAATATAAAAACATGTTTGTATCATGTGACTTTGGCACGATGGGCCAAAGTCACATGGCCAGAATGAAGTTGATTGCGGGATCAATTCCCCAAATTTTTTTTAAAAAATAATTCAATAGAATTATCAATTTAATGTTGTCGTAGGTAATTTTCTTTTGAATTTGTTGGTAAAAATAACACAACAATCATTAATTTTTAATATTTTCGTAGTTTTTTTTTCGAGTTTGTTGGTAAAAAAAAAGGAAAGTGACGTTATTTTTAATGTTCGATGTTATTTATTTTAGAAAATTTTATGAACAGTAAAAAATAAATGTTAATGTTTGTTAAATCAAATGAATTGTTACTTGGAGGGTTTTCAATTGTTTTAAATGTGTTTTTCATTTGTTTTTTCCTACAAAATATTTTGAGTGTACCCCTACTTTTTTGAATGACATGTATAATAAAGACAGTTTTGGGAGTTTTGTTTAACGCTTTCACTATCTAATTTTTATGGCTAGGAATTTCTTGACCAAACCTTGTAAATACCCAGGCTGAAACTGCCAACCGCAGAGTGGGAAAAAGTCCAAATCTAGCGGGAAATAATTCAAAAAATAACTAACACTTTTTAACAAAGTTTTAATGCGATTTTAAAGCGGGATAGTGACTGCACTTAAAACCGTAACGAACTTAAAATTTATTCAACCCATTACGGAAATATTAATCATCAAATGTTGACAATTTATTGGGCTATCGCAGTTAATTGTTTATAATAGTAAACTTGTCATCGCCGTGCATCGGAAGGGGTAAGCCGTTACCTTCCAAGTGTTTGCTTTCTGTTAAAGGGTGCTATTGGTATATTATATATAAATTTCCATACGGTATCTACTTTGCGAGGGCTCCCTCGTAACGAATTACATAAACAACGTTTTTTTAAACTTGTTTAAATTCTTATGGAGCTACAACAAAAACGCTGTCAGAATCTGCTTAATCTTTAGTTATAGATTATTCTACATATAATAAAGTATTATTATTCAAAAAATTAGCTGCGTAGGCCTGCGCAGCGATTTTTTTAAATTATTTTTGTAATTTTGGTCTTTCAATAATTACACTGCGTGACAAAACTAACCACTATTTTAGAAAACAAGAGGTACGACCATTATTTCTATATATTTCGGACATGCTGAATCGAATGGCGTACTCCGTTTTTCGATGTATGGTTCAGTTTTCTTGCAAAATCTCATTAATGATTGGCTGATTTTCAGCAGCTTTTTTAACAAAAAAAATTTCAAAGCTAATGATTTTAAAATTTTATGGCGTGAAAAACAAAGATATAACTTGTAGCAATATTTCTAATGTAAATTTGGTTTAAAGCTTTTCAACTTAAGCCCTTAAATTTGCGGATTTCTTTGTTTTTTTACATCTTCACGAAATTAACCCCTAAATTGGTCTCTGATAAAAAACTTGCATTTTGTGGATCATAAAGGTATCCATGGCACTACGAATAGTGGACAAAAAACATCTATGTTATATGGACCATCATGATGAAAATCGCGAAAAACCGTTTTTTTGTATATGGCAGCATCACTTTACGAGATGATTTAAGGCTCCATCTTTTAGTATATAATGTGGTAACCTTAAACAATGAACTGACCAAAAATTTGGCCAAAAAAGTTTTCATTTGCAAAAGTTATCTTAACAAAAACTATTATTTCAGTGTTTGCCATGCAATTATTATAGTTTTTGTTAAGATAACTTTTGCAAATGAAAACTTTTTTGGACAAATTTTTGGTCAGTTCATTGTTTAAAGTTCCCACATTATATACTAAAAGATGGAGCCTTAAATCATCTCGTAAAGTGATGCTGCCATATACAAAAAAAACGGATTTTACGCGATTTTCATCATGATGTTCCACATAACATAGCTGTTTTTTGTCCACTATTCGTATTGTTAGGGATGCCTTTTTGATTCACTAAAAGCAAGTTTTCTATCAAAGACCAATTTGGTTGTTAATTTCGCGAAAACCTTAAAAAATTAAGAAATTCGCGAATTTAAGGACTTAAGATGAAAAGCTTTAAAGCAAATTTGTATAAGAAATATTGCTACAAGTCATATCTTTGTTTTCCATGCCATAAAAATTATAAATCATTAACTTTGCAATTTTTTTTTGTTAAAAAACTGGCTATAAATCAGCAAATCTTCAACGACATTTTGTAAGAAAACTTTACCATACATCGAAAAACGGAGTACGCCATTCGAATCAGCATGTCTGAAATATATAGAAATGATGGTCGTAACTCTTGTTTATTTTTTAGTGTTCCGCAGTGTTATAATTCAAAACCTAGGCAGCGATGAACGCGACTCACGTATATGTTGAGAATTGCGAAGGATTGTTAGTAATATGTTTCTAACATAGTAGAGCGTCGAAATCTAGAAAAAAGTTCGTGCTGAATTAAAATTATTTTTGATTTTATGATTTTTAAATAACCGATTTAAGTGCATTCAATTTGTGAAAAAAATCTTAATAAAAATATTGTTTGAAATACTTTATTTTTTCGTAATTAAAAAAGTCGTGTCTAAATAATAATTAATTTATTACTATCATTTGAGTTGGTTAATAAACTCTTTGGTTTTTTTTTTTTTTAAATTTGTTTGACATGTCATTTCAACGGAGAGAGATATTTGAAGTTTGGCGTAAATGCGACAGTGCTTCTGATCGGAACTCAACAGTTATCAATTATATCTTGTCCAAACTTGGAAAAAACATCTGCAACGAGAATGATAGCTATAAAAAACTAACTGTTACTGTGCGAGATTTGTGTAATAAATTTAAATGTAGATGGGCCAGTGTTTCTCGCAATTTATATAGTTTTGAAAATCATTACAATATATGGTTGAATGAGAATATAGATTTTCTACTAGAAGACGAAGAACCAGGACCGTCACAACCTCGAGGGCGTCATTTGAAGACTTTTCCAATTATTAGATGAAATTGAAAAAACACCAAAAAGGGCTACAAAGATGAAAAAAACTGTATTTTGCCCCTCTGAAGCACCGACATCATACACACCAGATGAGGCATTGGCGATATAGGTTGACGGAAGGTTAACTAAAAATTCGTATATGCTTATGCAATCAGGTGGTAAGGCTCGTAATGCAAACATTTACCCGCCTTATTACGAAAGGCAAAAGAAAAGTGTTATCCTAGAGAGACCTCGATATTAGTAACTGACGAATTTGGTGAAGTTAGACTACAGGCTTTGGTCGATCACACAGTGCAGAGGATTGTCAAATGTGACAAAGAAAATATTTTGAATACTTTAACTGAATCTTCTATAAAAAAGCTACTATGACTTATAAATGGGGATGTGATGGAAGTGGCGGACACTTTACTTAAAAACAGAGATATTCTTATACTTATAAGCAGAAATTTTTTAGCTATATGCCGGATGTATGGTATATGTATGTCCAAATGTTATCAGATTCACAAACAATATTTGATTACCCATTTTACTTTTCAAAAAGTATAAAATAATTATTTTAAACATAATTTTCTACAGCTAACATGTACAAAAATACACTTGAGGTAGTCGTATATAACACTTTTTGGGGCCCCCTGTATTGAAAAAACTTTTCTTGTTATTCATTATACAAAAAGCTCATATCCTTAGCTATAAAATCTCCAAACATTGTTTTCGGATCGGACCAATAATATAGAAGATATGATTTTTTTCCTGCCAGATTGGTGTTTTACCCACTGTGAACTGTTGCAAAGAAAAAGTCTCGGCAAAAGACTTTATTTTTTATATAGAAGGTAGTATGAATTCGACAAAGCGCTTTGCAAGCGCTTTGCCAATGTTTTTCTTTTTAAATCCGTTCAAAGTATAATTTTTTTATTAAAATTTATTAATTTTCATAACAATTGGAATATTTTTTATTTCCCTGCACGATAAAAGGCCGGTCCTTGATAGTTCTCGTGATACTTCACTTAGACAGAATGACCTACATATTACAAACTTGACACCTTTTATATAAAAACACCTGCTTCCTTCGCGAGGAAGTGTCTTAAACTGCGGATACATCACATGTGAAATGTCACTGGGCCTCTCCCTTTGGAACACTACCCGATTCGGTTCAATACACCACTTTTTTCGGGACTTTTCCAAAAAATTTCCTAGAAGCATTTTTAATAAATTTTTTATTCCAAAACGCAAAGAAAACTGCAAACAAATTTTTTCCGGGACTAAGAAAATATTTCAAAGTTTGTCCAAAATTTTTTTATCCTAATAAATTAGTCAATAAATTTTTTATCCTAATTTAATACATTTCTTTATTCAAATAAACGCCAAAAAAAGTTGTGTCTTATACAATTTTGATACGTCCCATTTTTTTGTTCTAAAAGTGCTATAATAGTACCATATTTTTGGTTTTTAAAGCGCTTTCAAAGCGCTTTAAAAGAGCAATGGCATACCGTTTACCGTGGTTATCATTTTGGACGCTAGGGGAGTACTAAACTGTGATGCTTTCCCAGCACACAAGCGACCATAAAAGGTACTTTGCCAGCGCTTTCCCGTTCGTATTTTTCTGCCTGGATAAGTTCATTGGTATATAGCGCCCTGTAGAGGAGATATGTATATGCAACCAAACTTTCACTACCGACAGAGTGAAGATTTTTCCAGAATTCGAATTTTGAATTTTTTATATAGAAAGGTTCTACAAAAACGGTTTCAGAATGCTTATACGATTCTTATTTAATTTTTGAGAATTTTTTAACCATTTATTTTCTTTTGAGTTTTTTTACGTTAATTGGCAAATTTCTATTTTTCGGACAAATGTTGCTTTTAGAACAATCCAGTTTGTAAATTTATTTTTCCTTATACATCTATCGTAAAGATAACCTTTCAATAATCAATCTTGTTTAAACAAAACATAAAAATGTGGTACGGTTAACTTTTAATGATTTGTGAAAGATGTGTACTCTGTTTTGTACAAGGAGAGTGAAATGGTCAATAAAATTTTCAGATATTTATAAATAGTCGTTCAATCACAAGTGGTGCAGGGTATCAACAAAATCAAACTTACTAACTATTTTTGCTTAACTATTTCTACCACAAAATGAATACAAATTGTATGAATGTTAATTTACAACATTATTATACCAGTAGTTAGTTTGACTTGGCATGAAATTTTGTTTTGGTTCGAGGGTGTAAATGTTTGTAATGATTTTCATAATTAAACGCATAATTGACTTATATTTCTAATTACTCATTGATGTATGTGTGTACTTACTCGATTATTTTGTGTTAATGTTAGGTTGTTTTTTTTTTGTTTCTCTATGAAATGCTGCATTAAAGTGTTGATATATTAGTGTAATTAAAGAGAAAAACTCTAGTAGTTTTTATAAATCGAAATATGTGCGTTAGAAGACAATTACAAGTATTAATGTGAATCAGTTATAAGTATTTATTGTAATTACAGTTGTAAATAAATTTAAGAAAACTTTTTTGGAATAGTTTCTTCATAATTTTGTTGTTAAAGTAACTTTTTATTATTTGATTTAAAAGAGAAATATCACACCAATACTAAAAAAACCTAAATAATTCAAAATGGGAAAATAAATTAATTTTAAAGATAACACCGCTCAACAAATCAAAGGTTTTTGGCTCCGGTTTGAAGTTTCATATAAAATTTTTAAAGATCTTGACTCGCAGATTCCAAATCCGTGCTCCAAATTTGTTCATCACGTCTAGAATTTAAATTATTCGCGGTTGAAAAAACGAAAAAACGCGATTTTTGCCTTTTTTCAAAGCCTGCACAGCAGCCGCTGGATGGAATAAAAATGTGGTACAAAGCGTTAGAGTAGAATTGAACTATGATCTCAAAAATATGATCAAAAAAATTTTACGTTATTGCTCTATTATTGGCCAAACATGCATTTTAAAAAAACACTACCAAAAAAATTTGAAAAAGCAATATTTTTAAAAGGCTCTAAAACAAAAACCAGATGATCAATGCTTACTGCGATGAGCTCAAAATTTATGCAAAAGTTTATTCTTTCTTATCGACTTTTAAACCCATTTAAGATATCTTCCGGTTTATACAAAAAATAACACAGAAAACTTAATTTTGTAAAATATTTATTTTTTTTGAGTTTTTCTTTGAAAAATATCAAAAAAACTAAGGAAAATTTTACAAAAATGGTACTTTTAACAGTATCATTTTAAAACGCAAGTAAAGCCCAACCAAACGTAATAATTTTAAAAAAATTCTGGTCTATGTTGGAGACCATAGACAAATTATACTTTTGCTCTTTATACCAGATTTGTATTTCACTGAATGGCTGCTGTGCAGGCTTTCAAATAATGCAAAATCGTCATTTTTCGCATTTTCAACCGTGAATAACTAAAAATCTAGACTTGATGGGAAAATTTGGAGAACAGATTTGGAATCAGGAAATCAAAGTCTACTAAAATTGATCACCAGAATTCAAACCGGAAAATGAGTGTTGAACGGTGTAATTAATATTGATGTAAAAATATTTTTTTTTATAGCCTCTAACCAGTGGCGTACACAGGGGGGGGGGGCCCGGGCCCCCCCCCCCCCCCCGAAATGATTTCACAAATTTCAGGATTTGGTATAAAATAACAAGTACAATATTAAAAATCTTCTTTAAAAAAATAGAAAAACATTTAAGAATCTAAAATTTTTTGAAGAAAAATGTTGTGAAACTGAAAATTTTTCTGTTAAAAAAATCTCAAAATCTGAAAATTTTTTCTTAGAATTTGAAATTTTTCAACTTAAGATTCTAATAAAAAAATATCTACGAACCTAAAGTTTTATGTACACAAAAATGAACCTAATTGTAAGTAAAATGTAGTCAAATCTTAAAATGCAACTTCGTCTTTTAGAAAAATTTCTCAGAAGCTAAGACTTTTTTATAGGAATAATGCCTTATTAGAAAGAAAAATGTCTCAGAATCTGAGACTTTTTCTATAAGAAAAATGTCTCAGAATCTTAGACTTTTTCTATATGAAAAATGTTTCTGAATCTGAGGCTTTTCTATATGAAAAATGTTTCGGAATCTGAGAACTTTCTATAGAAATAATGTCTCTGAATCTGAAAAATGTCTCAAAATCTAAGATTTTTTCTATAAAAAATTCTTAGAATCTGAAGCTATTCTATATGAAATTGTTTTAGAATCTGAGAACTTTCTATAGGAATAATGTCTCTGAATCTGAGAATTTTTTCTTACAATCTAGGAAAATGTCTCAAATGTCACAAAAAATATTTTAGAATCAACGAATTTTTCTTAAGGAAAATTATCTCAAAATCGTAGATTTTGTATATAGGAAAAATGTCTCAGACACAAGCTGAGAATTTTTGTATAGAAAAAATGCTAAAAATCTGAGAGTTTTTCTATTGTAAAAATCTATTTTTCTATAAGAATAATGTCTCTGAATCTGAGTATTTTTCTATGGAAAAAATATTTTAGAATCAGAGACTTTTGTCTCAGAATCTGAGGCTTTTTCTATAGAAAAATGTTTCAGAATCTGACAATTTCCTATGGGCAAAATGTCTCAGAATATGAGACTTGTTCTATAGAAAAGTGTTTAAGCATCTGAGACTTTTTCGATAGGAAAAATGTCTGAGAATCTGAGACTTTTTTTATATTAAAAATGTCGAAGAATCTGAGGCTTTTTCTGTAAGAAACATGTCGAAGAATGTGACACTTTTTCCATAAGAATCTTAGACTTTCTATAGGAAAAATGTCTCAGAATTAGAAACTTTTTCTATAGGAAAAATGTCTAAGAATCTCAGACTTTTTCGATAGGAAAATTTTCTCAGAATCCGGGAGTTTTTCTTTAGAAAAAATGTTTAGAATCTAAGACTTTTTATACTGTTTTTTTTTAAAGGTCTCTGAATGTAAATCATTTTTCTTATAGAAAAAACGAAGATTTTCTCAGAATCTAAAACATTTGAGTAAAATTTTTCAGAATCTGAGAAAAACTAGAAATATCTCAGATTATGGGAAAATGTCTTACAACCGGAGTCTTTTCTTTTGGAAAAGTATTTTATGAATATATTTATAGAATTATTTTCTAAAGTGACTTTTTCGAAGAAACGTTTTCCATTGAAAATATAATTTAAAGTCTTTGACTTTTTTTATAACAAAAACTGTCTTAACTGGAAATTGTCATAGGATCTTAGACTTTTCTTTAAAAAAAAATTCAGATTCTGAAACTTGTATCAGCATCTGATACAATTCACACTTTAAAAAAAGGCTTAAGGCTTTAAAAAAATTTAAAATATAAAAAAATTTAAATTTTTTTTCCTGAACAGTTTTAAACTTACACAAATATAAAGAATCTGATTGTGTTATGTCAGTTCAAGGAAAAGATTGAGAAAAATTCATAAGCATGTGCTATTATGTAAATTTTTTGCAAGACAAAAAATTGAGAAAAAATGTTGTGCCCCCACCGAAATAAAATCCTGGATACGCCCCTGCCTCTAACCATAAAAAGAAAGTGTACTTACTTTGTCATTCCGTGTAATGTATCGAAATATCAGTGATCGATCCTTCTGTCCGAATTTTGAAAACATGATGCAGTCCGAACTAAGAGATAAAAGACTACTAAAACTTTAACGAACATGTTTTATAATAGGTTGGTTAAGTTGGAAATTAGGACCAGGCGCAAAAATCCAACCGCTGAAAAAAATATTTTTTTAGGTTTTTTGATATTTTTTGTTTAACAAATAAATCACAAAACGCTAAAAGTTTTGCATTTGAATCACGAAAAAAAAACATTTTTATACCCTCCAACCACAGTATGGGGGTATACTCACTTTGTCATTCCGTGTGTAACGCATCGAAATATCGGTCTAGGACCCCATAAAGTATATATATTATTGATCAGTGATCCATTCTAAGACATTCTAGCGATGTCCGTCTGTCCGTCCGTCCGTCCGTCCGTCTGTGGAAGACACGATACAGTCCAAAGTTAAAGAGCTGGACTCCTGAAATTTGGCACGAATATGTCTTATGGTATTGGGCTGGTTAAGTTCGAACATGGGCAAAATCGGATCAGGGGGAAAAAAGTTCCCCTCTTAAGAACTAAACCAACCTCTAAAAAAACCCATTTTTTATAGGTTTTTTGTACTTTTGCTTAGCAAACGAAACATTTTTATGTCAAAAGAAGTTCAAAGTCTTACAGTTGGATCCAGGAAGGTTGTCTCCCACCGACGTTACCCCACCCCCCCCCCCCAAAAAAAAAAAAAAGACGCCCCTGTTTTTTTTTTTTTTTTAACGTGTTGGAGGGTATAAAAGATTCGGCACAGCCGAATTTAACACTCTCACTTGTTTTGGATCAATTTATCAAAAATCCTACCACTTTTTTTTTAAGTTTATATCTTGTCTATCCATAGAAAACCATAAAAAAAATTTTCGAGAAAGTAGTAACTTTCTTGTTGCAACATGGCGCGCCGGGCGAATGAGTAACAAATTAATTAAAAATGATTTTAGGATACAAATTTTTTTTTGAACAAATAAGTTCAATTATTTGGCATTTTGGAGTAAAAAATTCTTTAAACGTGCTTTCAGGATTTTTTTTTAAGAAATTGTTTAAAAGTCTTAAAAAAAGTGACGTGTTTTGCAATATAATACCTAGTGATACCTCACAAGTGATGTATCCGGGGTTGAGACAGTTCTTTACAAGTGAAAAAGGAATTTTTATATGAAAGGTGTCAAGTTTACTATGGGTCATTATTTGTGTCCGATAATACATTAATTACATTAATAATAATCAATTACATTAATAATACTCATACGCTATGATTAAACAAGAATAAAGGCCCATTTAGATTAGCAGACTTTTTGAAAAGATTATCAAGATGAAAAAGTCTTTTCATTTTAAACCGCTTGTCAAAAAGTATAAAAAAACTCTCTTGAATGTCTTTTGTGAGTTTAGACGTATACGCGTAAACTAAATTGTAGAAAAAAAAAAAGCTGTTCATTACAAACACACACCCAAACAACATTTTGCAATTGTAAAATTTACAAATCAACCATTGAATTGTGGTAAAACATTTTCTTCAATTTGCGTTCCTTAACCAAAAGATGCATAAATCTAAATCTCCACTGATTCCGACATCTCTGATTCCAACATCTCCACCGACTCCATATTCCTTGTTTGGCAGGAAGTTTGGTTAAAGTCTAGTTGGCAGACATTTCTCTGATCCAAAAAAAAAAATATAGAACTTTTAGTGCTGTGTCCAAAAAAAAAAAAAAAATTGTCGGTGGCCCATGGTTTCCGAGTTATGGGCCTCCAAAGTTCGGATATCGAATTTGATATATCTTCTTCAAAATTGGTCCGATCAGACCAAGATTGGTTTCATTCGAAAGCTTAATCAAATACCTTTATTTTGAAATTAAAAAAAAATTTGGTTCCACTAACCCATTGTGGCACAAAACCAAATTTTAGATTTTTAAACCAAAGTTTTTAGAGAAAATGCGTTATATTTCAAAATTGTGTGTTATTAAGGCATGTATTTATACGACGAGATTTAAAGCTTAGATATTAAGCCTTCATTTGAGCTTTTAACCCTTATAGAACCGGAGTTATTGACTCATAACCATTGACCCCGCTTATATATTAATAAAAAAAAAACTTTATTTAGCGAAGCCGCTTAATTAATATATGAAAATTGAAATCCCTAAGCCCGTCCGAAAGCCGGCAACCCAGTAAACCTTTTAAGGCAAAAAAAAAAAAAATAAACTACACAGAGGTCTGGTATATATATTCAAATATGTTTTCTAATGTTTAAACGTAAATAACTCCGGTTCTATAAGGGGTAAAAGGTCAAATAAAAGCTCAAATCAAAGCTTAATATCTAAGCTATAAGCCTAGTTATAAAAATAAATACCTTAATACTGCATAATTTTAAAATTTTACCCCATTTCTTCAAAAACTTGGGGTGAAAAATCTAAAATTTAGAGTTGTTTCACAATGGGTTAATGAATCCAAATTTTTTAAAAAGTCAAATTCAAGGTATTTATAAGCTTTCGAATGAAACCAATCTTGGTCTGATCGGACCATTATTGAAGAAGATATATTAAATTCGATATCCGAACTTTGGAGGCCCATAACTCGGGAACCACGGGCCGCCGACAATTTTTTTTCTTTGTTGAACTTTCCCAAATCATCCCTATTTCAAAAAATAGAAAAAAATAAATCGGGCCAATGTCTGCCAATTAGACTTGTTCCGAAAATTTAGCCCATATAAAATTTTATTTATTTTTACCACCACTTCACAACAGCTGTTGTTATTATTTGTATTTTTGGTTTACATAAAAAACATCCCTGATCTAATGAAAATAGTAATTTTTTGAAATTTTTCAAAACACAAAAATTACATCCGTATGTCAACATTTTCCTCTCCGTATTGACAAAAAGTCTGTCGGTATTTGTATGTTGAGTGTTTAGATGGTGAAAAAAATTCTCTCCGCATGAATTTTTGACTGGTCGTTTTACAAGTCTGCCAATCTAAAACAAACAATACAATACAATACAGTCGAACCCGGTTAAAACGTCGAACCCGGTTATAACGAACTCTGAGGGACCAGTAAAATTAGTTCGTTATAAGCGAAGTTCGCTATAAGCGGGGTATATTTTTTATCAACCTAGTTTTTTTTCCAAAAGTTTTTTTTGTTTTATTCGATGTTTTTTTTTCGGAAATAAACTACTTATTGAGAAGAAATCATTAAAAATATAAATAAGTTTCATCAAAATTATAATATAAACCAAAAAATTCCAACCTTTTGTTAGTTTGATAAACATCCCTGCAAACAATAGGGCGATATATCGCCGAAAAGATATTGCGGCGATACAAAAATTTATCATTTCAATAAAAAATCAAAGTAGTATTTTTATTATATCGCCGTTTTCTCATACGAACGATATTTTGGCGATAAACAAATAAAAAATATTGAAAATTTTTATTTTTTTGTCAATTTAAAATAAACTAATTTATCAAGCACAACCAGAAATCTTTGAAAGAATATAAATTTGGCCGAAAAATACAAATTTGCGTTCAAAGATAAAATAAAAAGTTCAGCGAATGTTGCAGATATATTTTTCAGGTGAATGCAAATGTTTTTAGTCCTGTTAACATGACTAAAATATGAATGAAAAAAATAATGTTTATTTTTAGCTTCAGGGAATCGATATAGCTGTATCGCCGGTTTATCATTTTGGTGATATTCCGGCTATACATACAAATCTATTATTTTTCGTTTATACGATTATCTGGCGACATTGCCCTTTTATCGCCAAGACGAATCGTTTTCGTATCGCCGAGATGTATTGCCGTCGGGTAACAGTTTCTCCCGAAAGGTGTATCGCCGGCGATACGAATGCGATAATTGCCGCAATAACATTTATCGTATCGGCAATACAGCCGGCGAATCGATGTCGTATCGTTTTGTTTGCAGGGATGATTGTCACACATTAAAAAATATTTATGGGAGTTCGTTATAAAAAGGTAAATATACATGAAATTGTGTTCGTGGAACCATAATAAGCAGTTCGTTTTGACCGAGGATTCGTTATAACCGAGTTCGTTATAAAAGAAGTATTTTGTGTGAAAAGTGATGCTATAACGTCTGGACTTTAGAATTAGTTCGTTATAACCGAGAATTCGTTATACCCGAATTTGAATGCACTAACATTCTTATGAAATTTAATATTTAAATGCGATCTTCTCGAAAAAAAAACATACGTCTGAATTGGGAAAATGGGAAATTTCAGAACGGGCTTTAAAAATTTTCAAAATAAAAATGTTTAATCAGTATCCAATCAAAAAATATACAAAAATGCAAATTTTTGAGATTATGGTGCATTTTGTTTTAATTTGGTAAATAGTTAATCGAGGCAACTCGACATAAATTTTACCATTTTTTAATATTTAGTCTCGCCTCCTAAGAACAGGTTTTGAAAAATTTAAAAACTCACTATTATCTTCCATTTTCACGAAAATGACTTTTTGATGGCAAAATATTTAGTAAAACGGCCCTCATCTATGGTGTAAAATTCAGAACAAAAATATTTTTTTTTCCTATTTTTTTTGCATTTTTGCCCAGGAAAATTTTTTGGAACGAATTCCTGGTTCAACAGATTCTTGAATGTATTCTATGGTAATCACAAAAAAATTTTCTATGTAAAATTATTTTTCAAAAAAACTACTTGCTCTAAAAAACGATTGCTTTTAGGACAATTTCAAACAAAAATCATTGATTCTGGAATGTTAAGTAGAATCGGTTGCAGGGTAAAATGATGCGTTCTGGAACCGATTATTGGGAAGAGAAAATTTTGCTGGGTGGTTTTCTCTATCTTCCCAGGAAAATTTTTCAGAACCGATTCTGACAACACTTATTCTAGAACAGGTTCTTCGGTAATCATAGACTATTTCACTTTAATTATTCAAAACAAGTTAAGTGAAAATTATTGTGCAGTTTTTTCTCTGCAATTAAAGATTCACATCATTTTGGTTCGCAGGAATTAAAGAAAACTATGAGTCAAAAAAATTAAAAAATAAATATACATAAATTTATTTTTGTTAATTAAGAAATAAAAATGAAATCCTACTAAAATAGCAGGATATAATCTTGAAAATTGTTGAAACAAAGATGAGTAAATTAAATTTTCATTGTTCTGGTCGGGTCAAATACTAATAATATCATGTTTTTTATTTTTGTTTGCAGAAAATCCATGTTCTGGTATGTCATTATTGTAAGGCCCAAAATGCAACTTTGAAGGCGAAAAAGGATAAATGTGTGTTAAAAAATGTTAATATTCCATGTTATATATCGTCGAACTATATTAAATAAATGCCAACTCGAAAAAGCTTACTGTTCCGGAGAGCTAAAAAACTAGTTATTTCGCATATTATTGTAACAAAATACAATGTACCTTCCATAAGATGGTTTAAATATTCTAAATAATTTTTACATATGCTAAAAATTTTATATTTTGCACTTGTTTGCGTATTTTTCAGAGTTGGCATTTATTACTATGACAAAAAACAAATATTTTTTTAGAGTTGGCATATTTTGTCGGAAAATAAAAATAATTTTTTTTTTTTTGTAAAAATTTTATGTATTTTTTTTTTTTGGTTTTTGTTATCCTTAGTACGGTAATTGCAAAAACTGAAAAAAAAAAATTTAAATCTTTGCATATTTTTAAAAGTTGCTAGCTCCGAAAGCCTTTTAATCTCAGGGTGGTCAACTTTGGCACTCTGTAACTCACGCTGTATTGTAATAGGGTCACTCCAAACTAGCTATTTTGAGAGCTTATATCATTGACTTTATTTGCCCCACGCATAATGTTTCATTCTGATAAATAGATTGAAAGTTACATAAATATAAGCAATTTTTTTTTTTGCAAACACTATTTACCGATATTTTCAAAATGGCAATATCTCGAGAACCAGGCATTAGATATCAAAATCTTTACAAGATTCGTGTTCAGCATGGCAAATGCAATAAGAAATGTGATCTAATTTTTTGAAAAAAAAAATTTTAAAAATTTTTGGAAATTTACAATGGGAGTTGGCATTTATTTTCACCAAAAAAAAATGTACTTTGAGTTAGCAGAATAACAAAAATGGATGTAAAACGACAACAAATTATTTTTTTGCTCTGAAATTTTTATGACAGATAGGTATTACATAGGGGAGCTATGTTGGCATATTTTGAATATAGGTTCACGATATGATTGTCTTTAACTTTGTTTAGAGTTGTCAAATATTCGTCAATTTCAAAAACCAAAACCGCCTTTTAAAAAAATCGGTTTTTCGGTTTTGTAACTAAAAACCGAATAATCGGTTTTTCGGTTTTTGTTTTTTTATTATTTATTTGATAAAAAAGTAAAACAAAACAATAAAAAAGGAAAGTAAAACAAGCTATTTGTACATACTTCAGAATAGAGATTGGCACATGAGCAGTTTAGAGCTAAGTAACTCACGTGATTGTAAGTGGGTGTTAGAGGAAAAAATTGCGTGAGTGAGTGATTGTGTGTGAGCAAGATTTTTGCGTGAGTGAGTATGCATGAGACGATTTTTTTGCGTGAGTTTGCGTGATTTATTTGTTCTTCATATTTCCTTTCGTCCCAAAAAAAAGCAAACAAATTTTAAAAATCCCGAAAAAGACAAAAAAAATTGTAGAATTTGGCTAAAATTTAAAGTTTGCTAAAAATTTTCTTACATTTTTGAAATCTTAATTTTTAAAAGTTTTTTTTTTGTATAAAAAGTTTCGTGAGTGTGAGTGAACGTGAGCGTGAATGAACGTGAGTGAGAATGAACGTGAGTGTGAGTTGTCATAAATCTACTCACGTGATTGAGAGTAGAAAAAAATATACTCGTAAGTAAGACAAAAAAAGGATACATTTCAAATGATTTGGGGACATCCGATTTCTCAACTTAGAGATGTTTACTAAAAAATTTCATTGAATAATGCAAAATAACAAAAAAAAAATAAATATATGAAAAAGTCGATTATTCGAGACCAAAAAATCGGTTTCTCGAATACTTCGAAAACCGTCCTTTTTAAAAAACCGGTTTTAAAAAACCGGAAAAATAGAAAAATATCGATTTTTCGAATACTTCGGAAATCGGTTTTGACAACTCTAATCTTTGTTTAATAAATTAATTCAAAATATTTCTTTTATTCTCATTTCTTTTCCAAATTTTACTTCTAGAACCGATTCCGAGGAACAAAAATATGTTCTAATTTTGCTTACAAACACCTGTTGCTTTTGGGACAATCCCTTTGTAAAAAGAATCGGTGTTGCACAAGAATTAGAACAGGTTCTAGGGAAGTATAAGTTGTTCCACAATCGGTTCTTTGCAACCGAAAATTTTGCTGGGTTACACAATTAATTTTTCTGAATGCAAAACCCTCTATCTTTTCAAATAATTAATTTATAAATATTTTTTTGAATAATTTCATCATGCAATACATGTTTTCATACTAATTTTTGCATGCTGAACATGAAATTGTCAAAAAATTCCAGAACCAGGATTTTGGTCCACTGATGTTCACTTTTGCTGATAATTCTACTTTGACTTTTTTGAAAAATATGGCTCAAAATTTGGATGTCTTGTGTAGATTATGAAACAAAAATTTTAATCTTAAAAATCGCGATTCTGATCAGCATCTGTGGACCAAAATCGTGTTTTTAATTTTTTTACTATTTTTTACATAACATACTCAACAGTTTGTCAACTTTTGAGATGAATTTGGTAAAAAAAATAATTTTTGTCTTAAAAATCAGCTCCTGTGGACCAAAGCCACGAATTCGAATTTTTTTTTTAAGCCGTTATCATTAATAAATCACGTTAAAAATTTACCGATGTCGTAAATGAAGTCCTAATAATTCATTTTTATTAAAATGCACAACCCTCTATCTCATCATTTTCATTCATGTACTTTAAATATTTTTAAGAACCAAAACCCTCTATCTATCATAAATTTCCCAATAGTGCAAAATTCTAAAAACGAATTATATTTGAGATTCAGTAGTTGATTTAAAAAAATATTGTAGAATATCGAATTTTAATTACTCTACAAATTCTGATTAATTTTTATTAATAAATAAAAATTGTTTTATTCGACCTTTAAAATATTATATTTTGTGAGGATGTTTATTCTGGCTCGAGGTCATTATTTTCTTTACTAATTAAAACCATGATATTCTCATAGTATAATTTTCAAGAAAATTATTTTTGTTTTAAATTTATTTATGTTGGTCATTTTTGCAAGACTTAATCGACACGTGTTTCGGAATTTGTCAAGATTCCATTGTCAAGATTATTTAGCAAAAATAGAAACGATATACTACAAAGTAGCAAACGAGTCTAATGACAAATCGTTTTTGCACAAACTAAAACATTAATACATATTCGACTCTATCCACAATGTGAATTAGAAAGACGAAGAAATTGTACTATGCTAGTAAGTAACAATTGTCAATAACCAACAAAAATATTTAAAACATTTTACATACGATAGTCCATTGGACTACAACAATATGTTTTTTGTTGCTGTGAATGAAATTATACCATTATTAGGGCTATTCATCACTATGGCGTGCCAACCATTATGTTCAAATTCTGATTAATTTTTATTAATAAATAAAAATTGTTTTATTCGACCTTTAAAATATTATATTTTGTGAGGATGTTTATTCTGGCTCGAGGTCATTATTTTCTTTACTAATTAAAACCATGATATTCTCATAGTATAATTTTCAAGAAAATTATTTTTGTTTTAAATTTATTTATGTTGGTCATTTTTGCAAGACTTAATCGACACGTGTTTCGGAATTTGTCAAGATTCCATTGTCAAGATTATTTAGCAAAAATAGAAACGATATACTACAAAGTAGCAAACGAGTCTAATGACAAATCGTTTTTGCACAAACTAAAACATTAATACATATTCGACTCTATCCACAATGTGAATTAGAAAGACGAAGAAATTGTACTATGCTAGTAAGTAACAATTGTCAATAACCAACAAAAATATTTAAAACATTTTACATACGATAGTCCATTGGACTACAACAATATGTTTTTTGTTGCTGTGAATGAAATTATACCATTATTAGGGCTATTCATCACTATGGCGTGCCAACCATTATGTTCAAATTCTGGTTAATTTTTATTAATAAATAAAAATTGTTTTATTCGACCCTTAAAATATTATATTTTGTGAGGATGTTTATTCTGGCTCGAGGTCATTATTTTCTTTACTAATTAAAACCATGATATTCTCATAGTATAATTTTCAAGAAAATTATTTTTGTTTTAAATTTATTTATGTTGGTCATTTTTGCAAGACTTAATCGACACGTGTTTCGGAATTTGTCAAGATTCCATTGTCAAGATTATTTAGCAAAAATAGAAACGATATACTACAAAGTAGCAAACGAGTCTAATGACAAATCGTTTTTGCACAAACTAAAACATTAATACATATTCGACTCTATCCACAATGTGAATTAGAAAGACGAAGAAATTGTACTATGCTAGTAAGTAACAATTGTCAATAACCAACAAAAATATTTAAAACATTTTACATACGATAGTCCATTGGACTACAACAATATGTTTTTTGTTGCTGTGAATGAAATTATACCATTATTAGGGCTATTCATCACTATGGCGTGCCAACCATTATGATCAAATTCTGATTAATTTTTATTAATAAATAAAAATTGTTTTATTCGACCTTTAAAATATTATATTTTGTGAGGATGTTTATTCTGGCTCGAGGTCATTATTTTCTTTACTAATTAAAACCATGATATTCTCATAGTATAATTTTCAAGAAAATTATTTTTGTTTTAAATTTATTTATGTTGGTCATTTTTGCAAGACTTAATCGACACGTGTTTCGGAATTTGTCAAGATTCCATTGTCAAGATTATTTAGCAAAAATAGAAACGATATACTACAAAGTAGCAAACGAGTCTAATGACAAATCGTTTTTGCACAAACTAAAACATTAATACATATTCGACTCTATCCACAATGTGAATTAGAAAGACGAAGAAATTGTACTATGCTAGTAAGTTAATTAATTAATTTTAATTAGTAAAGAAAATAATGACCTCGAGCCAGAATAAACATCCTCACAAAATATAATATTTTAAAGGTCGAATAAAACAATTTTTATTTATTAATAAAAATTAATCAGAATTTGAACATAATGGTTGGCACGCCATAGTGATGAATAGCCCTAATAATGGTATAATTTCATTCACAGCAACAAAAAACATATTGTTGTAGTCCAATGGACTATCGTATGTAAAATGTTTTAAATATTTTTGTTGGTTATTGACAATTGTTACTTACTAGCATAGTACAATTTCTTCGTCTTTCTAATTCACATTGTGGATAGAGTCGAATATGTATTAATGTTTTAGTTTGTGCAAAAACGATTTGTCATTAGACTCGTTTGCTACTTTGTAGTATATCGTTTCTATTTTTGCTAAATAATCTTGACAATGGAATCTTGACAAATTCCGAAACACGTGTCGATTAAGTCTTGCAAAAATGACCAACATAAATAAATTTAAAACAAAAATAATTTTCTTGAAAATTATACTATGAGAATATCATGGTTTTAATTAGTAAAGAAAATAATGACCTCGAGCCAGAATAAACATCCTCACAAAATTTAATTACTCTACCAATACGCGAAATAAACAGTTTTTTTTTTGCTCTTCTGAAAAGTTGTGTTTTTTAGATAGAGGGTTTTGAATATAGGCCTTCGATATGTTGTATCAGGCGCGGATCCAGGAATTTCATTTGGGGGGGGGGGGAGATTTTTTTTTTACAAAGAAATATAAAAGTTAGGTTGGAAGCGGGGGGGGGGGGGGGGGGGTGGGGGTGGGGGGTGGTTGTGTGTAAATTTTCGTTAATATTTTTAATATTAAGTAACAAATTGAAAACCAAAAAAAAATTTTTTTTTCTTAAAAATTTGGGTGAATATGTTTTATATCAAAAAATTTTTTTAAGATTTACTTCGTAAATAAGGCAGTTAATAGCCAAATAAACGGGCATATACACAGTTATGATTGACTATGTCTCTCATAAGCCATTTTTTATGATTGAATACTGTTCAATGAACAGTCATAACATTAATATTTTTCTACACAAACCAACAAAAAAAATCTAAAATTTTAAATGTTATTTGCAAATTTTAAGACGTGCTGTCGAAATGATCATAAAATTTTTGAATTTTGTTGTAGCTTTGTATAGAAAAATATTGATATTATGACTTTTCAGTCATAAAAATTCGCTTATGACAATCATAGCCAACAGACTTGTAATCTTTTATATGTATAAAAAATTTTATTTTTCAAAAATTTATTTTGATGCTAAAAGTCTAATAATCCGAAAAAACTTTTCAATAAAGAATACAATTTTTATCTTAGCTTCTCAAATATTTTCATATAGAAAAATAACCAATTTCTGATATATTTGCCTTTAGAAAAATGTTCAGATTCTAAAACTCTTTGATATAAAAAAGTTGTTTTATTCTCAGATCGAATTTTCTATAAAAATATTTCAGATTCAGCATTTTTCACATAGAAAATGTCTCAGATTTTTAAACTTTATTTTATAGAAATAATCCGAGATTCTGTGACATTCTTTCTATAAAAAATGTTCCAAATTTTCAGATTCTGAGAGATTTTTCATACAAAATAGTTTTCTACAGGAAAGTTCTAAAACATTTTTCCTTTGAGAAAATCATAGATTTTAATAAACTTTTCCTATAGAAAAATTCACAGATTCTAAAAGATTTTTTAAGCAAAGAAATCCTAATATTCTTTAAACTTTTTCCATAAAAAAAATTCTAAGATTCGAAAATATATTTCCGCATAGAAAACAAGATTCAAAGACGTTTTTCCGGTAGAAATGTTATCCGACTCTGAGAAATTTATTTGTAGAAAAACTGTTTTCAGATTCTGAAACATTCTGAGGTATTTTTTTTATACTTAAAAGTTATAAGACATTTTTCTTAAAATTTTAGATAATGTTTATATTTGGTTTGGCTTGAGGTCATTTATTATAAATTAAAAAACAATTTTTAATTTTTAATATTTTTATTTAAAATTTTTGTACCCAATATTTCGAGGCAACTCCGTTGCTCATCTTCAGGGGATATATTTAACTAGTTTTATTTAAATATATCCCCTGAAGATGAGCAACGGAGTTGCCTCGAAATATTGGGTACAAAAATTTTAAATAAAAATATTAAAAATTAAAAATTGTTTTTTAATTTATAATAAATGACCTCAAGCCAAACCAAATATAAACAACAACAACAAAAAAGGTCAACAATACATACAGTCAACAATTTTAGATAATTTTTCAATTCAATTGACATTTAAGTTGCTCATATGAAATTTCATAAATGCTGAAACATTTTATCCTAAGGATGTAACAAATTTCTGAGTCACACATGTAACTCTCCTTAGAGTTTTTTAACATCATTGTCATTTTCTTTTATCGTTTTTCTTTTCCCTTCCTTTTTTCCTTTTCCTTTTCCTTTCTTTCTTTTTTTCCTTTCCCTTTCTTTCTTTTTTTCCTTTTTTCTTTCTTTTTTTTTTTGAAATCGTTTTGGGGGGGTGAGAAATCCCATTCTCCCCCCCTCCTGGATCCGCGCCTGGTTGTATGTAGAGCAACAGATGATTCTATTATCTTTTATATGACACCATATTATTTTTTTTGTGTAAAACAATGAAAAAGAGTTTATTCTGATTCGAGGCCTTTTCATGTTCCCCATTATGAATTAACGTAACAAGTACTTATGATAACTCTACTTTCTTTATTAGTATATTCTCCCATTAAATACGCATAGAGTTTCCTGCTTTCAAAAAATTTTGGTAATTTTCAGGAACGATTGACGATCGTTTCGGGGGGTAAAACAGAAACTGTATTTAACATCTACCGACGGTAGAACATGCAGTAACCAAAAAAACTTGCTTTTCATATTATATTTGGTGTAATGCTGGTGAAACTTCGAAAATCATATTTGCTTTCTCACTTACAAGGGAAGTCTCTTGTCACCCGCGGATATTTATGGAATAGGTTTTATTTTGTAGAGCAGAAAAAATAAAGTGACACGTATTTTTTTTAACGGCCCAAATTCATATTTAGGGGGTAAAAAGAAGGGGGGAAAACAAGGTCATTTTTCAGTTTTTTTTCGTTTATCTCCTATAATATGCAAAGAAACATAGTCATGATACATACCAAATAAAAGGTCTTTGGAAAACCTATCTACGTGTGCTAAGAACGTGTCCAAACATGACCAACTATTCGTCATATTGAGTAAGTCGAAAAATATTAACTTCTTTGGCCCGTTGTTAGCACCACGAGATAGGTATTTTTAATACCTTTAATCTGATACCACACATGCCAATATTAATTTTGTTTAAATAGGCGTAAATCGTAAAAAACTGAAAAAGGTCAATTTCCCCCATACAAATCGACCCCCGCTAAAAATGAGTTTGGGTCGCTAAAAAAAAAATACGTGTCGAATTAATTTCAAATTTTATGAAGATCGGTGGGTGACACCAGGGAGACTTCCCTTGTTAGTTGAAATAATTCAGAGTATGAATATTTGATGTTTACACGCTAACAGTATTACCTAATTTTCTAAAGAATTCTGATGATGGTGGAATCGGAACTAGGGTTTCTATTCGGGAAAAATTTGCCGGGAATTCCCGGGAATTATTTTTCTTAAAATCCCGGGATTTTTTCTTCGGGAAATTTCGTTAATTCGTCGCAAATTTTTTTAATAAAAATATATTAAATTTATACATTTTTAACACAGTCTTAAATGTTTTTTTAAAAATGACATTAAAACTTTGAAAGAATTACAATTTTTAAAGAATAACTAGTAAGGATATGCTTTATCTTGCATATTATTTAGGCCTTATAATTATTTTTCTTTAATAGATTACATGACAAAATACGGAATCAAATAAAATTTCACTCCAAAGGTTGGTTGCAAATTGACAAAAGTTTTCTTAATCTAAAATCCGAATGATTTCTTCTTTTCAAAATTTAGTATTTCATATTAAGAACAACAACCTTTATAGTGTTTAAACAAAAATATCAATATTTTAAAAAATATATAACAAACCTGGTTTTCAGCTTAAAATTTCGTATGTAAAGTAAAAGCCTGATATCTATCGGTCGTGAAAAATAAATATTTTCTAACGAACCTTGGCCCGCGAGTTCTATCCCAGAAACCAGTGAAAACACGTCGTTACAATGGCTATATTGTACATTGGTGTTCTCATTTTAGCAGGAATGCCTTAAACCGATTAATTTTAAAAATTCGAAAGTTTATTAAATATATCTTCAAGATATAATTTTCTTACGTTTTTAATTAAAAACTTTAAATGAAATAAATGTAATTCTTCAAAATTAATTTGAAAATCTTTCACCAGTGATGTCAAAGACTTAATTGCTGATTGTTAAATCCACCCAAAATGAACCAAATAACCACAATTACTTAAGGTTATGTAAAACCATACAAATCCAATTAATAACAAATCAAAAACATATTAACAACCTGTAATAAAAGAAACAAAATGTTTGACATAAACAATACAAAAAGATGTCATAAAAATGTAATCTGACAAAAAAAAAAAGTTTTTACCACTTCAATTCCATTAGAATATTGTTATAGCTGTTAAAACTGTAACTAATTTTTTTTCTATTTCGTTGTTCTTCAGCTTTTTGCTGCTAGATGCCACATATCAAAACGACATAAGAAGAAGAAGAGCGATAAAAATTTACTTTATGGTCGTTATGCATACGTTGCATACATACTCATTGATTTTTAAGGTGTATTCGTATGTGTGTCAATATGTGTAGGTGTTGTCGTGTAGTTTCCTCTATAGAGTTTATAGTTTTTATGATGCTCTACATACTTATGTGTTTGTGTTTGTGCGACTGTGTTTATAAAGAGAAATAAAAATATTTTTTTTGTGTGTGTATATTAGGGTGGCACAAATAATGACTTTTTCGAATTTCGTCGATCGCCGGGCAACTTATGCTTCGGTTTGGTAAGTATAAAAACTGTGTGTTTAAATTTTTAGCCAAATCGAAAAAAAATAACACGTGCCTTTTGGGGGTTAAAGTTTTGCCAAAAAAAAAATCCAAGACAACCAGTCATTTGTTTTTTTAATTACTATTTTACTTGATTAACTTATTAACGACTAAACCCTTCCGATTCAAAATTGACTTCGAAAAAAAAATTTAGGGCCATTGGGGTCCTACTCTAATTTTTTTAAATATCTTTTTTTTTTTTGTTTTGCCTTGAAGAGATTTTAGCTGAGATGTTGCTTTTAATGATACATATACACAAAAAAATATTATTTCTATCTGTGGCATCTTTATCGTTATCTGAAATGTATCAAAAAATCAGTAAAAACAAGTTAAAAAGTTAAATTCGACTTTGCGGAATCTATGAATACCCTCCACAATGCATTTTTTAAAGGGAAGTACATTTTTTTAGAGTTAAAAATTAACAATTTTGATTAGAAATATTTTATTTTGAGTAAAAAACTATTTTTTTTGTATTTTTTTAAAAAAAAAGAAAAATTACATTTTTTTTTTTTTTTTTAGTGTAAAACTTTTTTCGAGTGTAATGTTTTTTTCCTGTAAAAATATTTTTGAGTGAATGCACGTACGTATGTACACAAAATATTGTCAATTTAAAAAGCTGTCGACATCTCCACTTATTGTTAGCCTGTGTTGTCAATTAATTTTTTCAGATTTTCTCATTGTACAACAAAAATAATTATTTCTCAGAAATAATTAATATGGATTCAAACCGAAATAAACAAAAAAAAAAAAATTTTTTTTTGAGTATAAAATTTTTTTCGAGTGTAATTTTTAAGTTACCACTTCTTTTAAAACTAAACAAGTTTAAAAAGCATTGCTTTAAAACTAAACAAGTTTGAAAAGCACTGTTGAGTTAACACTAATGCTTTTCAAACTTGTTTAAACATGGCATTTAAGATGAAAACAATCTGAATTTCAGGGTTTTGCTTATAAGTTTTGAACCACTGGACCGATTAAACTGAAATTCAATACCAAACAGACCTGGGGAACGACAATGATACATGCTTGGTTTGCATTTCAAAAATTATCGTGTTTTTTATCTCGTAAATTCGCGAAAAACCCTTGCCAAAATTCAAACTTTTCCTTATAGCTTTTGAACCACTAGACTGATTTCGCTGGATTGCAATACCAACCTGATCAGGTAAATGTCCAACATATATGCCAAACTTCGGGAGCCTCCGTAAAGCCTTTCAAAAGTTAACGTGTTTTCAACAGACAGACAGACAGACGGATGTACTGACACACGGACGGACATCGCTAGATCGAGGAACATGAATATAAATATATAATTTATGGGGTCATAGACCAATATTTTGAGGTGTTGCAAACGGAATGACAAACTTATATATACCCTCTATCACTAGAGTGGGGGTATAGGTTGAGATTGCTAGAAATAGAATTGTAGTGAAGGAAACTGTTAAAATTTATTCTGTAGAACCTATAAATATTCACATACTTATATAAAAAAAACATATTCAAATAACAAGGCAAACTGACATTTAAAATCCTACTGATGATAATACAAACTGGAGTGTTTGATACCGGTACAGAAAAGTCTATAATTTTTAGAAATTCGATTTTTCTTATGCATTTTTTTCAACTTGAACCCTTATAACCAGGGAAACCAAAAATATGCAGTATCATGTTTTTTCCTGTGCATTTTATTGATAAATGGGTAAGGTATTTATCCGTTTCAGAAGTTTTTAAGAAATCTGGCATCGATTTGTTAGAGCATATTTTTGCATATTTTAGCCTTAAGAGCATATTTTTGCATATTTTAGGTTTAAGAGCATATTTTAACATAAGAGCATATTTTTAGAGCATATTTTAAACTTTTAGAGCATTTTTCCACTTTTTAGAGCATATTTTTACATTTTTAGAGCATGTTTTTTTTTAATTTTTAGAGCATTCTTTTCCAATTTTTTTTATGGCAACATTTATTTTTTAATTATACCCTACACCACACTGTGGTACAGGGTATAATGAGTTTGTGCTGATGTTTGTAACTACCCGAAATATTGGTCCTAGACCCACCTTTAAGTATACCGATCGACTCAGAATCACTTTTTGAGTCGATTTAGCGATGTCCGTCCGTCCGTCCGTCTGTCCGTCCGTCTGTCTGTCTGTCTGTCCATGTAAACGGTGTAAACACGATACAGGTCGCAATTTTTAATCAATTGACTTGAAATTTGAAACTTAAGTCTCTCTTGGCCCAAGGACGAAGCCTATTGAAATTGGAAAAAATCGGTCCATATTTAGACCTAGCCCCCATACAAAGGTCCTCTTTAGTTTTGGCTCAAATGACTCTAATAACCGTATTGTAGAAGGTATCGCTTTGAAATTTGGATGGTAAACATGTTTTGTCTTCACATATCATCATTCCGAATTTCAAAGAAATCGGACCAGTTCTTCTTGTAGCCCCCATACAAACCACCTTCCCGATTTTCACATAAATGTCTCAAATTTCATGAAAATAGAAAATATTTAATTAAAATTTTGTTTGTGTATGTTAAACGCGTACTTAAATAACCTTATCAAACCTGATAATCATCGGACCAGTTTTGGACTCAGGCCCCTTGTGAAAATTTTGCCCGATATTCAGTTAAAGCGGTTTATAGACAGACAGACAACAAATAGAAGCCTATTTCACTCAAATTTGATTTGTGAGTGTTTTCTTCACTTATTAAAGGTTTTACAACATATAGATCTAATCGATCCATGGGACCCATTTTCCGGGAAACCTTGGTGTAGGGTATTATATGGTCGGTCTTGACCGACTATAATTTTCTTACTTGTTTTTTATCCAACAGGGATGTTTTTTTTTCAACAATTACGGAATTGTGACGATTTATTCCCCTTTGGCCTGTTCTTGCTTCATATCGGTATATGAAACTATGTTTTCTTTAGATTCAGCAACTTGGTAGAAAATATTAAGGCAAATATTTTTGTAGAACATATTTAACCTTCTAACTATTGCACATAACGGTATTTGGAGGGTCTATTCTCTAACAAATTGTAAAAAACACCTCAAAAAAGGGGACATAATTATTTTTAGAGCATTTTTTTATTGTTTATAGAGCATATCGTCGCTGCTCCGTCGTTATTTGGTATGTGTTTTTAATGAAGTTTTCAGGAGAGCAAAAAAACCGTTTTATTTTGTCATTTTGCAATATTTTATAAAAGTCAAGCGGCTTTAAAATACATAAAGATGTTTTATATATGTGTACCACAAAAAAAAAGAATGATTTTTTAGCTAAAACGAAGATATTAACGAATTAAAAAAAAAATACACATAACACATTTTGTTGGAACATTTTTGGTATTATTTTTTTCATTTTTGGACATTTTTATACACATGACCGTTTTTGTTCAAAGAACTTAAGTTATAAAATTTGATAATAGTGCAAAAAATTGAAATATTCATTAAAGTGATAGTAAATACACTTTTAAATCCCATATTTTGTACAAATCTGCATCCAAGTGCTGAGTTGCTTCAATGAATTTTGTTTTTTTTTAGCGAAAAAATTTTACTTAAAAAAATGTTACTGAAATTTGTGCCATGAGATCTGACCATCATTTCTATATAATTGGGGCATGCTAATTTCAATGCTGGAGTTCGTTTTTGAATCAATGGATCAGTTTTCGTAGAAATCATCGTTAAAGTTATGCACATTTTGTTGCAGTTTTTTTTTATTAAAAAAAGTCTTTTTTTACAAATGCAAATTTGTTTGGTATGGGAAATGGGGACTAGACTCATAACGATATAATAGTACAAATTTGGATAAAAATTTTTGCGTTAAAATGGTAAAAATCGCGATTTTTGTGATATTTTAATGATTTTGCATTTTTTTTGCAACCCTATAATTATTTTTCCGAATTGATTTCATGTGTATGAAAAGACTAAAGTATGTAATTAATTTCTGCAAAAAAACTGTTTAGATATATATAACTTTTTTTGAAAATCGCGAAAAAATCGTTTTTTTTATAATGGCAGCATCCCTTTAAAATGTAATCTCATACTTCATTTTTTAGTATAGTATGTAAGCATGCCTAAAACCCTTATGTTAAAAATTTAAAGCAAAAATGTTAATATTTGCAAAAGTTTTCTTAGCAAAAACTGGTTTTAAACTACACATACCACTTTTTTTTGGAACATTTACATATGGATTTCACATAGCTACTTTTGCTAACTTCCAAACCATTCAAGATATCGCTAAACGGTTTAGTGGGCAGACGGATGCCCTATATAGGTTTCATATTATGCAATAAAAAAAAAATCCAAAAATGTCACATACCAAATCACGACGGAGCAGCGACGATATTTTCCGTTTTTAAGGGCATTTTTTAATCGCATAAAACGTGTTTTTTAGAGCATATTTTTGGTTTCCCTGCTTATAACAAATATAATTAGATCCCGATCTGTACAGAAAAAACAGTAAAAAAATTACTGAAAAAATATGTCGCCATTAGGCACGTCTCAGAAACAGAAAATGCAAATCCTTTAATTTGTGTCTGCAATTCCAGATCATGTTGGTAACCCTTGCAAAATAATGTAAGAGACAAAAAAGTTGAAAGAAAGTATGAAGTTAGGTTGAGATTGCTGGAAATATAATTGTAGAGTTGCAAATTGAAAAATTTATTCTGTAGAAACTATAAATATTCACATATGTAGAAAACGATTTCCATCAACAAGACAAACCGACATTTAAAATCCTACTGATGATAATACTAACTGGAGTGTTTGAAACCGCTAAAAGCAGAAATGTCTATAATTTTAGAAATTCAATTTTCCTTTTACATATTTTTAACTTCAACCCCTTGGAACAATATTCAATTGAACTTTTTTTTACCTAAAATGAAGGTTAAAGAAAAAAAAATTAACAATAACGGTTGAAAAAACGCATTTTCTTAAAAATCGCTAAAATTAAATCGCTTCATAAGCTAAATGGAAAGAGCTAAAAGTTCCCAAAATTGAACATTGATTCTCCAAGATGCATTCAACAAAATTGAGCAATAAAAGTTGGAGATTTTTAAATTTATGGGATTAAAATTTAAAAATCCATGAAATTGTGTCTTTGGGGATGATCTCAAAAAAATATTTTTTTTTTACCTTACGTATTAAAGAGAAAAATTTTTAAAAATAAAGCTCAAGGTTACGAACTTTTAAAGGCCGGTGCGACCTTAAGAACCTTTTTGAAAATTTTGAAAAAATTTTGGTATAACTTTTTCGTGAATCTTAATAAAATGAGGGGGCGTCCCGTGACGAAATCCAACTTTTTGTTTTTAAGAACCACCCTAATGTATATGGGGCATCCGGGCCAAATCACTCACTTTCAGACCCGACCCCCTTCGATTAATTTTTTTTTTTGATATGTTTTAGTTCGTATTAAATTCAACTTTCTCTCAAATTTTCAGATTTTTATACCATGTTGGTCTTTTATTCCAAGATGGTGTTGAGTAATCAATTTTTCAAAATGCCGATTTTTTCAAAAAAATAAAAAATTTAAATTTTCAATTAATTATGACCAGTTAAAATATAGATATCTTAAAAAAAGTTGGACAAAGTTTTGTTGGCATTTAAATGTTGTTTTAGAAAAAAATATGAAAAAATTATTCGAAGTAATGATCACTTTTTTTTCAACGTTTAAAATCTACTTTTTGAAAAAGTCCGAAACCTTCGATTTTTTGTTTAAAAAGTCAAAAAAATCTGCTTTAAATTACGCAACTTTTAAGACATAACTCGAGATGTGATCGCAATTCGTTCTATTTTTTATTTTTTCAAATTTTGAAAATTGAACTTATTTTTTGACTCTGGTTTATTTTATATGGTGCTCCAAAAAAATTAAGTTGTTAGATATTGAGAGCAACTCCAATTACAAGGGAAGTCTCCCTAGTGTCACCCGCAGATATTTGTGGAATTGGTTTTATTTTGTAGATCAGAAAACATAAAGGGACACGTATTTTTTTTAGCGGCCAAAATTCATATTTAGGGGGTAAAAAGGAGGGGGAAGACAAGGCCATTTTTCAGTTTTATTCGTTTATCTCCTATATTATGCAAAGAAACCTAGTCATGTTACTTACCAAACGAAAGGTCTTTGGAAACCTATATATGTGTGCTAAGAACGTGTACAAACATGCACAACTTTTCGTCATATTGAGTAAAATACCAAAATTTTAAGACATTTTTGTTAATAAGTCGAAAAATATTAACTTCTTTGAAATAGGTATTTTTAATACCTTTAATCTGATACCACATATCCCTATATTAATTTTGTTTAAATAGGCGTAAATCGTAAAAAACTGAAGAAGGTCAATTTCCCCCCATACAAATCGACCCCCCCTAAAACTGAGTTTGGGCCGCTAAATACGTGTCGAATTAATTTTCGTTCTTAACAACATATCCAAATTTCATAAAGATCGGAGGGTGACACCAGGGAGACTTCCCTTGTTAGATGTATTTATTTGAATGTAAAAATACGTCTCACGAAATTTCAGGATAATCGGACATGTCTAAGGTGTGCTACATCGGTTATGAAATTTAAAAACGAATTAAACGGGGAAATATGTTTTTTTTTTTTAAATTTTCTCAATTTTTTTCGATATTTTGAGTTAAGTTTGAATTCAAATGGTTACATAATTATGATTTGGACTAAAATGTTTATCTAATAAGGTAATAAAAACTAAAATCGTTTGAAAATCAGCTCAGTTATTACAACTTCCCCATGCATCAAACTTATATCACACAACATGATAAATGAACATGAGTCAAATTTTAGAAATTTATTGAAATTACACAGGTTTACAAAATTTTGACTTTTTCAATTTGCCTGACCTTTGACACCTGATTTATATGGATTTTAGTGTGCTGATTCCGAATCTGTTATCCAATTTTTTCCATCAGCTCGCGTTCGCGAGCAACAACCATACCTAAAATCGTCATTCACTTTTTGGATGTAAGACTGTTGGTAAATATAGACTCACAAACATGGCAAAAATAGCCTATTTTCAAAGTTTCTTTAGGGTTTATCTCGAAAACTAGAGCTGACCCAAAAAAACGGTAGCCAGATTTGAAATCAGCGTTCCCCTATTACCCAAAATTAGTTAATAGAACCCGGGCAAAAAAAAAGTGTTGCCCTGTGTTATCTACTGTAGTAACATTTTTTATTCTTCATGTTCCAGTGTAATATTTTTTTGGTTTTTCTATATTTTTTTGTAAAAAAAAAAAAAAATTTAAAATAGAGATTTCAAACGAGTGTTGAAAAATGCGGGCATTTTTAGCATTAATTTAATACATGTTAGCAAAACACAATATGGAAAATACTTGTAATCTAATTACATTTAAACTTGGAGAATAAAAAAATGTTATTACAGTAGAAAATTTTAACGAATTTTTTAAATCGGATTGTATTCCTTAACCAAGTGGTCTGCCACACGTTAGATGCCTGGGAAAGTTTTAATAACTTGGCTGATTTTCAACCGATTTTAGTTTTTAATACCTTATTAGAGAGGCATTTTACTCCAAATCAAAATTCTGTAACCATCTGAATTCAAATTTAATTTAAAATACCAAAAAAATTAGAAAACTTAAAAAAATTCATATTTTTCCTTGTAATCCGCTTTTTTAAATTCAAGGCCTATGCGGCACGCCTTACCCATGACCGATCAACCTAAATTGTTGTGAGACATATTTTTACCCACAATTGAATATATCTAGGGTAAGTTAATGTCAATATCTTCCAATTTAATTTTTTTTGGAGCACCATATAAAATAAACCAAAGTAAAAAAAAAAACAAGTTCAATTGTCAAAATTTTTAAAAAAATAGATCGAATTGTGGTCGCATCTCGAATTATGACTTAAAAGTTGCGTAATTTAGAGCAAAATTTTTTGACTTTTAAAAAAAAAAAAATCGAAAGTTTCGGACTTTTTCAAAAAGTCGATTTTAATTTTTAAACGTTAAAAAATAAAAAAAAATTTGTTCATATTTTTTTTCTAAAACTACAATTAAATAAAAACAAAACGTTGTTCAACTTTTTTTAAGATATCCTTATTTTGTACTGGTCAAAATTAATTGAAAATTTCAATTTATTAATTTTTTTGAATAAATTGCAATTTTGAAAAATTGATTACACAACACCAACGTAGTATAAAAATCTCAAAATTTAAGAGCAAGTTGCATTTAATACGTGCTAAAATATATCCAAACAAAAAGTGAGTGATTTGGCCTGGAATGCCCCATATAGTTAACTGCACTTGTGACAACACACATATACATATAACAACAAACCACACAACAGCATTCATTGTTAAGCGACAATCAAAAAAAAAAAAAAAAACAACGACTAAAACAACAACAACGACAATCCATACAGGAAAACCTATAAAAACCTAAAGTTAAACATGCCAACAGTTAATTGTTTTAACACCTTTTTGCTGTTGTTATTCTGTATGTGATCCAGTACAAATGTCAATGTATCTGCATCTGTGTGTGTGTGTGCATGAGTAAAAATACATATTGTTGTATTTGTTACAGTTTTCCTGTTAATATTTTTTTCTCCCCACTTCTTCTCATTTGATTCGCTTTCCTTTTAAAAGCCACGACTATAACACACATCTGCAGTTTATGGTAAAAGTAAAGTAGTTTGTGTGGCTTTTATATTCAAGGATGTTTAAAAACAAAAATGAAAAAAAAAAATTATCGTCGAATACGTAGAATCACAATTTTTATCATGATTTTTATCGATAGTTATTGTACAGTTGTTTTAAATGTGATTTTAAAAACTTTTTGAAGAAAGTTAAGTAGAACTGAAATATACTAAAAAAAAAAGAAAAAACAAATTATTATGAAGTGATTTTTCAATAGTATTAAGTTTGAATATAGTTTATATTTATACCCAGCAAAAAAAAAATTAAATATTTGTTTTGGTTACAAAATATTTTGGCTTCTTATGAAAGGTGTTGGTACAAATATTTGTGTGGTTTTAGAAACCAGCAAAATATTTTATTCCAAAAACCTGTTGTGGAACAAATTAATTCATCGGTTTTTTAAGAAATTTTTGCTGAACTGGCAGCAGCTTTTGGAAAAGAAACTCGAGTCAAGGAGAACATCCAAACCTGCTGACTTCAGGCATGATTCTCTAAGGCTATGTCATACTTTAAAGCTCTAGTTGGATACACTAGAACAAGCGCTCTTAAGATACACTGAAACTACGTGTCTTTAGAGCGCTGATTAAAGCATTCTTTTATACACTAAAAAAAAACTGTAATGATAGCAAAAAAAAAGCTTGTAAACCTACAAGAAAATTTGCTTATTTTGAACCCACAAAAATTTTTTAGTAAAGTTAGCAAAAATGTTTTGCCAAAAATTAGTTAACTGAAATTTTTTAATTTCAACTTAGTTCATACACATTTGAGGACCCTATTGGGTTCGGACTCGATAGGTTCAGAGCCCGATGGGACTAGACCTAGTATGGTTTCTTAAAAAGTGTCATAGTTTTTGATCCAAAATTTGAGTCCGTTTCGCTCTACCTTCCTTAGTTTTTGAGATACGTGATTTAGGGGACCACTGGGGGTTTTGAGAATTACAAAACTCGATAACTTCAAAACTATTACTCGGAGAGCTTTTGAATATTTTGCGGTCTTGTTCTACGTGTTGAGAGCTATAAAAATGCTTTTGGACTTTTTGTTTTGTAGGCAATATTTACCGAGATATTAGCATTTTAAAATTTTCGGGAATGCTAACTTTTTTGGATCAAAAGTTAGGAACCATTAGGGTCCACACATGCGAAGAGGACCGGCAATACTATGAGCCCGAGAACCATTTTGCTCTATCTGGCTTAGTTTCCGAGAAAGCGTCATTTTAAGTTTTCTGAAAATAAAAAAATTTACAATTTATTTTTTCTAATATTAGCAAAAAAGCTTGTAAGAATTTAATCAACTCAATTTTAAACTTCGCAAAAAAAATTAGTTCAAGTTTTGTTTAAAATTGCTAATGCGCTAAATGAAGTTTACAAGATATTTTTGCTAACATGCTAATCTCAACAAAAAATTTGCTAAAGGTTAGCTTACTAGCATTAGTGAAAAAAAATTAATAAATCTACTAATGTATTATTTCCCAGCAAAAAAAGGGCGGAGTACTTCTATTTGGAGTGCTTTAAAATTATAACAAATGTAATGAAATACAACAAAAATAAAAAAAAACACAAGGAAAAAACGCAAAGACATTATTTTCTACTCCATAAAAAGTTGTTATAACTTAACTCATCACCTTCCGCAACACTCCCATACAAAAGTAAGTAGATATTCAGTAGATAAGAAGTACTCCGAGCTTTCAAACAACTTCCAACTACTTCCTTGGAGTAGTTCTTGTCTACTGAATATCTAGAAAAAAATTTTTGTGTTGTGTTTTTTTGTTATTTTTGTTGTATATCATTACATTTGTTATAGTTTTAAAGCACTCCACTGGGAAGTGGTAATGACTTTTTTTGCAGGGTTTGAGTGTATAGCTGATTAAGCGCTATTAATTTGCACTGAATTCATATATACACTCAAAAAAAAAACTGTAATGTTGGCAAAAAAAGCATGTAAACCTACAAGAAAATTTTCTGATTTTTAACCCACAATTTTTTTGGTAAAGTTAGCAAAAATGTTTTGCCAAAAATTAGTTAACTGAAATTTTTTATTTCAACTTAGTTCATACACATTTGAGGACCCCATTGGGTTCGGACCCGATAGGGCCAGACCCCGATGGGCCTAGACCTTAAAAATCGTCATAGTTTTTTATCCAAAATTTGTGTCCGTTTCGCTCTACCTAGCTTAGTTTTTGAGATACGTGATTTTAGGGAACCACCGGGGTCTTGAGAATTACAAAACTCGATAACTTCAAAAATATTACTCGGAGAGCTTTTGATTATTTTGCGGTCTTGTTCTACGTGTTGAGAACTACAAAAATGCTTTGGGACTTTTTGTTGTGTCGGCAATATTTACCGAGATATGAGCATTTTAAAATTTTCGGGAATGGTAACTTTTTTTGGATCCAAAGTTAGGACCCATTAGGGTTCACACATGTGAAGAGGACCGGCGATACTATGGAGAGCTCGAGAACCAAAAATGGCCTCCATTTTGCTCTATCAAGTTTAGCAAATAAAATTAGTTCAAATTTTGTTTAAAATTGCTAATGCGCTAAATGAAGTTTACAAGATATTTTTGTTAACATGCTAATCTCAACTAAAAATTTGCTAAAAGTTAGCTAAGCAGCATTAGCAAAAAAAAAAAATAGTAAATCTACTAATGTATTATTTTGAGTGTACTTAAAGTGCTGATTTAAGAATAAAGAATAAATACATAAAGTATAAGATGAATACATTTGACTGTTTCTGAAAAAATCTTAAATACAATTGTCAATTTCTAAAACTCAGTTGTATATTTCTGAAATACAATTGAAAATTATGTAAACCAACCTCTGAAAACTATTTTTTTAGTTTATTCAAAGTCCTTACTACACCGTTTTCACTTTTATTTCAGAAAATAAAAATTAAATTTAAGAAATTTTTATTAAAATTTCAGAAACATCTATTTATGTTTTAAAAATTTCCAACTGTATTTAAGAAATTTCCGTTTGTATTTGAAAATTTTATAAATGATTTTTTTAAGATTTTTTTCAGATTTTTTGAAGGTCGGGATCAACTCGCTCAAATCGATTTTATCCAAGAAATGAGGTTATGAAACATATTTTTATACCCTACACCACACTGTGGTACAGGGTATAATGAGTTTGTGCTGATGTTTGTAACTACCCGAAATAATGGTCCTAGACCCACTTTTAAGTATACCGATCGACTAAGAATCACTTTTTGAGTCGAATTAGCGATGTCCGTCCGCCTGTCCTTCCGTCCGTCTGTCCATGTAAACGGTGTAAACATGATACAGGTCGCAATTTTTAATCAATTGACTTGAAATTTGAAACTTAAGCCTATTTTATCCCAAGGAGGAAGCTATTGAAATTGGAAAAAGTCGGTCCATATTTAGACCTAACCCCCATACAAAGGTCCTCTTTAGTTTTGGCCCAAATGACTCTAATTGCCGCATTTTAATAGGTATTTGGCAGGTAATAATGAAATTTGGCAGGTAATAATGATTCATCCACACTAGTGCCCCCCATTTCCCGGTTCTTGGTATTCCCGGGAATACCGGTATTCCCGGTTCTAGATATATTCCCGGGAATACCGGCATTCCCGGTTCTGATCCTGTTCTCAAAAAACAAAAAAATACCATACCATAAAATATTTAAATTACACCATTTAATCAGTATTTCAGAAATATTTAGTTGTGTTTGTTACCATTTTTTTTTTAGAATGCTTTGGAATCGATCATGGATATTGAACTTCTTGCGGTCCCCGACCGATATTTTGATGCGTTTCCACAAAGTTAGTATGTCCCCAAGCCAGGGCCGCTTTAAGGTATTGCGGGGGCACACAAGAATTTGTGGGCCTCTGGAAAGTAAAAAGTCGCATGACAAAAAAAATTTTGGTACAAAATAAACTCATATTATTACCTCTCTTAAGACAAAGAAACTAAAAAAACATATTTTGAGTAGGGATATTCTAGCTCGAGGTAATTTTTCTTTACTTTTTAAAACCATGATATTTGTGTAGAACTATTTGGTTGTAATGAGACCGTTTCTATCACAGAATCTGACATTTTTTCTTTACGAAAAATATCTAAGAATCTATAACTTTTTCTATGCAAAAAATTTCTCAGAATCTGGAACTTTTTCGATACCAAAACTGTCTCAGAATCTGAAACCTTACTATTTACAAAATTTTTCAGAATCTGCAAAAATTTCTTTACGAAAAATGTTTTAGAATCTGAGAATACTTTTGTACGAAAAATGTCTCAGTATTTGAGATTTTTTTTTTATACGAAAAACGTCTCAGATCTGAGACTTCCTCAATACGAAAAATGTCTCAGAATCTAAGAATTTTTCTATACGAAAGATGTCTCAGAATCTAAGAATTTTTCTATACGAAAAATGTCTCAGCAACTGAGATTTTTCTATACGAAAAATGTCTCAGCAAATGAGACTTTTTCTATACGAAAAATGTCTCAGTAACTGAGACTTTTTCTATACGAAAAATGTCTCAGCAACTGAGTCTTTTTCTATACGAAAAATGTTTCAGCAACTGAGACTTTTTCTATACGAAAAATGTCTCAGCAACTGAGACTTTTCTATACGAAAAATGTCTCAGCAACTGAGACTTTTTCTATACGAAAAATGTCTCAGCAACTGAGACTTTTTCTACACGAAAAATGGCTCAGCAACAGAGACTTTTTCTATAAGAAAAATGTCTCAGATGTGAGATTTTCAAATTTCTTCTATACAAAAAGTCTCAGATGTATATGAAAAATCTGTTAGATTCTGAGAATTATTCTGTAAGTAAATGTGAAATTTTCTTTAAAATCAAATTAAAAAAATTTTTGCTCCATTTTCGGTAGGGGCCCTAGGCACGTGATCAGTGTTCCCTAATGCTTAAAACGGTACTGCCCCAAACTTCGGTTGGAAGGTTTAAAAGTCAGGCAAATTCAGAAAAACTACAAAAATATCTAGAAAATTCTGAAAAACTTAAAATAATTCAAAAAATCCAGAAAATTGTGAAGAGGTTTCAAATCATAATAGTTCGTAGTTAAAAGCAAAGCTTAATGACACTGAAAGCTTAGGAATTTTAATTGAGCTTTTCTTTATAACAATTGGGTTTTCTTTCTTACTTTCACTTGAGCTTTTTTAAATAACAAATAAGATTTTTTGAACTTTAAATTAGAGTTTTAAAATTTTAATTGGGCTTTTCTGAAATTTTATATCACGTGGGCTTTTCTGAATTTCAATTGAGCTTTTCTGACTTTTAATTGGGATTTTTCAGTTGCAATGGAAAAAAGTACCTCTCAATCGTAGATCATTCTGTTTTTATACCCTCCACTATAGTGATAGAGGGTATATATAAGTTTGTCATTCCGTTTGTAACACCTCGAAATATTGTTCTAAGACCCCATAAAGTATATATATTCATGATCCTCGATCGATTTTAAGACGATCTAGCGATGTCCGTCCGTCCTTCTGTCTGTCTGTTGAAAACACGCTTACTTTCGAAAGACCTTACGGAGGCTCCTGAAGTTTGGGATATATGTTGGGCATTTACCTGGTCAAGTTGGTATTGCAATCTAGCAAAATCGGTCCAGTGGATCAAAAGTTATGAGCAGAAGACTGAATTTCGGCAAGGGTTTTTCATGAATTTACAAGATAAAACACACGGTAACTTTCTAATAGCAATTCTGAGAGTGCTGAAGTATAACATATATGTCGTTCCTCTGTCCCGGTTTGTTTCAAATCTCAGCCAAATCGAACCCTGAATTTCAGATTGGTTTCACCTAAAATACACGTGTTGAAAAACCCGAGTTTTAAAAAAACAAGCTTTAAAAACAATTATAAGCCACAAAATTACTTTACAGATTATTTTTGTCACTCAGAAATATTTTTACAATAAAAAAAAAAAATGCACTCGAAAAAAATTTTACACTCAAAAAAAAATTAGTAAATTATTTTTTTTTTTACAAAAATGACAAATAAAAAAAGTTTTTTACTTAAAATAAAATATTTCTAATCAAAATTGTTAATTTTTTATACATAAAAAATTTACTATCCTTTAAAAAGTGCATTGTGGAGGGTATTCGGTCAAGTCGAATTTAACTTTTATACTTGTTTTTTATAAATTTTATTTAATTAAATTTATTTTTTTTTTATATAAAATCTATCTATGACAAATAAATTATTATCATTTTCTTTTAAAAGTTTACCATAAAGGTCAATTAAAACAAACTAAAGCCAAAATACATAAAAAAAAATATATCTGTGGCAAAAATATATCATAGGTTATGTTGAAAACCTTATTTTTGATATATAAAAGATTTAAAAAAATCGCTTAAATGAAAATTGTTATACAAATTGTTAGAAAATCGTTACAAAATGAGGTTTGAAGATTCAAGTATTCCTAGATAATGTACAATAATACACTCAAAGAACTGGAAAACAATTTGTTATAAAAGTTCGTCCAATGAAACGTTTTAATGAAGTTTTCATAAATATTATGAAAATTTTCATAAATATAATGAAATGTTTCATAAATACTACGAATATTTATGAAATATTTCATAAATATTATGAAACAGTTTCATTGGACGAACTTTTTGATGAGTTTCAATATATTAATGAAGCTTTTTCTTTGTGTATTACAAATTGGGTTGTTTTTTTAAGACGTTTTTTTTTGTAAATCGCTTAAATAAAAACGACCAAAACTTTTGATCGAAACAAGCTTCTTTTTAAATTCATAAAAAAAAATAGAAATTGTGTTTTTCACATGTTTCGTATTTTTTTTTTTTGGTAAAAGCGAAGAAAAAATTTTAATTATACAAAATTTTACAAAATATGCATACCGGTAGTCCCGGGAATACCGCCAGAACCGGAACCGGGAATACCGGTATTCCCGGGAATACAGGGAATAATTCAAGAACCGGGAAACCGGTACCATTTTCCGGTAATACCGAGAACCGGGAATACTGGTTCTACGTTAGTGACCGCAGGCACTAATCCACATTAGTTTATCAATAAAAAAAAATAATATTCTAAAACTACTGCTTATCTGAATTAATCGCCATTTTGGGTACCATCGAACCCACTGTGTGTCGGTTTGTCTTGTTAATGGAAATTGTTTTTTATATATGTGAATATTTATAGTTTCTACAGAAGAAATTTGAACAGTTTCCAACACTTTTCATTTCTAGCAATCTCAACCTCACTTCATACACTTAAAATATTTTGTAAGTAAATTCAACTGAAAAAACGTTTAAAACAATCGTTTTTCCTTTTAAAAAACGGACTACTTATATTTCATTTAAAACAACATACTTTTTCAGTTATTTTTAAACTTTAATAAATGACTAGATATTCCGTAAAAACAAATGATATTTCAGTTGTTTTAACTGTTTACAATTTTTTATTTTGTGCAGCAAAAATATTTTTTTTTGAATAACAAACTACAAAATCCGTCCTTCTGTTAAATTATACGGAATAATCAGTCACAAATAATTTAACTGACAAAAATATTTTTCCGTAAATTTTGTTGTTTATTGTTTTATCAACTGTATAAATCTTTCAATATTTTAGTTTTTTTGAAAAACAAACGATAAAACGTTTAAAATAACTTTAACCAAAAACTTTTTGAATAACCGTAAATAGTTACTGTAAAACTTTTCTAGGTGTACTTCCTCTCAACTTTTTTGTCTCTTACATTATTTCGTAAAAATCAAAAATACTTTCGATGATAAACAAATAAAAAAGTTAAATTTTGCCTTGCCGAATGTATAGATACCCTCCACAATCTAAAAAAAGATTTTTTGAAAAAAAAAAAATCGCGGAAAAAAATTTTTGGTGAAAAAAAATTCCGCAATTATTTTTTTTTTTTGTAAAAAATAGGTTTGTACTTGTAAAACTACCACTCTGTATCCAATTCTTTGCACATATGCCAACCAGCAGCCAGTTTAAAGCATTTTGTATTTTAATGTTATGTAGAATGTACTAAAATTTTCGAGGTGTTCTTACATTTTCGTTCATTACTTCTGAACCGCTGAACTGATTTCACTCAAGTGCAATATCAAACAACTTAAGACAACAACAAGTAAATGTGCTAAGGCTCAGTGATATATGATTAATACCCTGGCCGTGATCACTTTCCACAGATGGACAGACGGACAGACAGAGAGACAACGCTAGAATGTCTTAGAATCGATCACTGATCAATAATATATACCCAATTAGAAATTTTGTCTTTAAGACAATGTCAGTAATGATTCATCAGGTAGAAGTCAGCAAGTGAATACATTTTACTAAAGACAACTTAAGGAGATGTCATAATTTTTGTCGGAGCTCCCTAAGTTCTATAAATGTACTGACTTGTCATATAAGTTGTCTTATCAATTAAGAAAAATCATGTTTTTAATGCTGACAATTATATAGCAAATCCGACCAATCACAAAAAAAAATTTTCCCGATATAAAATTGATTTAATTTTGTTTAATCCTTTAAAACTCTTTTAATTTTCTTTGTAATTAAAAAAATAAAATTGAATTGGTCTTAAAATAATAAAAAAAAATAAATAAAAAAAAAATAAAATCCGCGACCGGGGATTGAAACGAGGCCAAAAATCTACAACACGCAAGCTGTCGAACCTGCTAGATTACTAGGCCAACCACAACTTAAAATTGTTTATAATAAAATATATTTTGAAATCATAATATTTTCAAATTTGTCAAAAACAAAATAAATTGAATATATCGTCACCTTAATTGTAAAGGGCCCCTGCAATATTTTTTTTTGTAAATAACATTTTTTGTTTTGTATAAATAATATTAAAAACAACTAACAAGGGAAGTATCTCAACCCTTATGAACCGATTTGCCTGAAACTTAAAATATATATTAAAGAGACGATTTTAAGGTTGGGGTGTCTCGGCTTATCGGCCATATCGGTGTTTAAAAATTTTGTTGTCCCCTGATGAAACAATGTGGACCTTCGGGAAAATTTTGCTAACTTCCGAACTAACAGGAATATCATCTAGGGCAAAAATACGGGTCGACTTAAATTTAATAAAGATTATTTCTTATCCATATGGATATCGTAGGTCTACACTCAAAAAAAAAAAAACTGTAAAGTTAGCCAAAAAAGCTTGTAAACCTACAAGAAAATTTGCTGATTTTGAACCCACAATTTTTTTGGTAAAGTTAGCAAAAACGTTTTGCTAAAAATTAGTTAACTGAAATAATTTTTATTTCAACTTAGTTCATACACATTTGAGGACCCCATTGGGTTCGGACCCAATAGGTCCAGACCCCGATGGGCCTAGACCTAGTTGGGTTCCTTAAAAATCGTCATAGTTTTTGATCCAAGATTTGTGTCCGTTTCGCTCTACCTTGCTTAGTTTTTGAGATACGTGATTTTAGGGGATCACTGGGGTCTTGAGAATAAAAAAACTCGATAACTTCAAAAATATTACTCGGAGAGCTTTTGGGTCTTTTTTGTTGTGTCGGCAATATTTACCGAGATATGAGCATTTTTAAATTTTCGGGAATGCTAACTTTTTTGGATCCAAAGTTAGGTCCCATTAGGGTCCACACATGTGAAGAAGACCCGCGAAAGTATGGAGATTCTAAGAACCAAAAATGCCCTCCATTTTGCTCTATCTGGCTTAGTTTTCGAGATAGCGCAATTTTCAATTTTCTGAAAATAAAAAAAAAATTACCATATATTTTTGCTAATGCTAGCAAAAAATCTTGTAAAAATGTTGTCAACTCAATTTCAAATTTAGCAAAAGAAATTAGTTCAAAGTTTGTTTAAAATTGCTAATGTGCTAAATGAAGTTTACAAGAGTTCTTTGCTAACATGCTAACCTCAACTAAAAATTTGCTAAAAGTTAGCTAACTACCATTAGCAAAAAAAAATTAGTAAATCTACTAACGTCTTTTTTTGAGTGTATGTCTTCACATAAGTACCCCCCAAAATTTACACATTTTCCTGAAAAAAATATTTAAAGAAGCCGAATTTTTACACGGTTATGCCACCATTAGATAGGCAATAAAAAAACCTTTCGTCTCATATGAAAACGTCATATAGTTTCTTAAAAAGGAATGGCTGAAAAATCCAAAAAACGATTTTTTCGCCATTTTTTGACCCATGTTTTGAACCCCTTAATCCCTGATATGGCCGATAAGCCGAGACACCCCAACCTTAGAATTGTCTCTTTGATATATAAGGGTTGAGATACTTTAAATAACTCTAACAAAATCTTGTTAAATAGGATGAAACCAAATTCCAATTAATATTTAAAAAAATTTTATATTTGAGGAAGAAAAATTCATATTGTAGCATTTTTCAATTCAGGTGACGAAATATATATAACAGGACAATTCAAATAATAAATAAATTTAAATTGGTTTTTAAATAAACAACTTTATTATCAAAGTTTGGCTAAAGGGGTAAGGTGCTAGACCAGTGAACAGAAGGTCCTGAGTTCGTGGACCAAGTGAGGCAGATCAAAATAGTAAGTTTTAAAAAATTAAATTTAAGAAATGGACAGATAAACATAGTAAGTAGTGTAAATTAAAAGACGTGATTGGTCAAAAAATTCGGCATGAAATTTTATCAAAAAATGTATTTTTGTTACTTGTTGCAGACTGAAGACGGTCTTTGTAAATTTCTTTATAAATTTTTACACAATCAGCTCTTCAGGGGCCATTGGCAGGTATTCTGATTCGAAATTTGAAAGATTATAATTTTCGGGACGCCAAATGATCCTTCATACAAAAAGTACACTTTTTTACCAATTTTACGACCCTTAGAAATTAAATTTACAACAAGAACATTTTTTCAAACGACTTTTTTACCAAAGGATCCTGTCCCAGCAAAACCTTGGTAATGGGTAGTGATTATATAACACATTACCAGGTAATGTATATACCTTATTTGTAGCATTATTTTAGGATGTCTTACCAAACATTTGTTCCACAAAGTATTATTTTAAAGTGAAAAATAATGCATTACTAATAATTTGCTACGTAATGCATGATTATTGGAAAAATGTATTTCATATTTATTATTTCTAAACATTATATCATGGATGATTTATAGTTGGTTACATTATGTATTATTTGAAAGTTTGAAATAATGCATTATTTATAATTAAATGCATAATGCATTACAATAACATAAAAAATAATTATTTTATAAAAAAAATGCATAAGTTTAAACTAGAGATGGGCTCGCGACAAGAAATTTCTAACGACACACACTCACTAGCATTTATATCTACTTACACTCACTTACAATCACGTGAGTAAATTTAATACAAAATTTATTTTTCACTACTCGTAACACCTTATATATTACGTTCTGGTATGCTATATTATATACCTTACTCGTAACCTATAAAATATCATATATTTTACACCTTACTGGTATTCTTCGTTATAAATTTATGACTTATTTTATACCTTACTGGTATTCTATGTGATAATGTGGATGCATTACTTTGAGTCTCATCGCCTGTTAAAATCATCAATGCTGCAATGTATAAAATAAGAGATCATATACCTTATTTTATACCTTATTTGGTAATCTAAGTTTTGCTGGGGTATTCCAAATTTTGCCCCTTTTTGTCCCCTTAACAATTTATCAAAAATCCGGCTAGTTTACCCAGTCGGCAAAAAAAATCACACCTGACATACTGCTGACTCTCCCTTTATGAAATCGCTGACATCTTCATACAAATTTTCAAAATGTCATCAATGACATGTCAGCAGTTGGTCAGCGGTTGTTTAAGCGAATTGTTAGTGGCCACCGATACTGGTGGACACTGCTGACCAACTGCTAACATGTCATTGATGACATTTTGAAAAATTGTATGAAGATGTCAGCGATTTCATAAAGGGAGTGTCAGCAGTATGTCAGGTGTGATTTTATTTTGCCAACTGGGTAGATGTTTGTCTATCCACATAAAAAATTCAGGATGGCATTTTTCGTATTTTTCGAGAAAATCGCATTTCAATCTTGGATTTTAGAAAAATTCTATAATTCTCTTGTATTTTATTGTGTCAACACCGAGTATGAGTAACGACAATTTGCGAAACCAATGAATTTTCGTTACTCATACGCGGTGTTGCCACAATAAAATACAAGAGAATTACAGAATGTTTATGAAATCTAATATTCAAATGCTATTTTCTCGAAAAATACGAACATTTTTTTGTGTGAATAGACAACATCTAAACTTAAAAAAAAATGTGGCCGGATTTTTGTTAAATTGACTTTAAAAAAAAAACTGAAATTTTTAGAACGGTTTCTGAAAATTTTCCAAAATAAAAAAATTTTGTAGATAGCCCATACAAAAAAATACATGAATGTTAATTTTTGCGAGTGTGCTAAATTTGATAAATATTTAATCAAGGGAACTCGACACAATTTTGACTATTTTTCCAATATTTAACCATGCTCATTAGCCTAGTTTTTAAAAAATTTAAAAACCAAAAACGCAATTTTCTTAGTTTCATATAGGGCTATCCATACCACCTATTCAGACATTCATGGGACATATGTTTTTTCGCAGGGCATTTGGTGTGGAAAGATAATTTTATTGCATAAAATATTAGTTTTTTTGTTTTTCGTACATTCTGAAATGTAAATTTTAAAATAGTTTTTTTTTAATAAACTATTGCAATTATATTTATTAAAAAAACTCGATTAATCGATAATCGCGATTAACGGCTATTTTTTTAATCGTAATCGCGATTATGAAATATCTCGATTATTTGCAAACTCTAGTCATGAGGTTTTTTGTATGGTCAGAGATTTTTCAGTCAGCAGGTACACTGACATTGTCATAAGGAAGTCTTTGAGATGTCTTAACGACATTTCTAATTGGGTATACTTTATGGAGTCTCAGACCGATGTTTCGATGTGTTACAAACGGAATGACAAACCTTCGATCACTTAGTGGAGGGTATAAAAATTATTTTTTGTTTGGAAAAATACCACAATCAATTTTTAAAAAGGTTGGAAAAACCTAAGGCCAAAAAAAAATCTGCACTTAGTTTTATGTAAAAAATGTTATTCTTTTGATTTATGCAGGTTTCAGAAAATCGAAAAAAGTATCTAAAAATTGCATTTGCATCAAAACGTACTTTTTTAAAAAACATTTTTTTGAGTGCATAGGTATATAAAAGGACGATTGTTAGAGTTGAATGCTTTTTGAGTGGTAGAATTCGGATAAATACTTTCGAAGACATGGCTCTTTTTTAAATTTTTTAAAATTTTTGAAGAAAATAGAATTCGCGATTTTTTTTTTTAATTTAAAAAACTGAAAGTGGATATCGAGGGCCTATATTCAAACCCCTCAATCTTCCATTTTCACGAAAATGGCTTTTTGATGGCAAAATATTCAGTAGAACGGCCCTCATCTATGGTGTATAATTCAGAACAAAAATATTTTTTTTTGCTATTTTATTTGCATTTTTGGTTTTCTCTATCTCTTACACAATTAATTTTTCTGAATGCAAAACCCTCTATCTTTTCAAATAACACTGTGCTACAGTGAAAAAATACTTCTGATGTGACATAGTATAGGTTGTTGGTCTTGTCGAGTAGATCACAAAAATTACCACTAAACTTGCCAGACACACAAATTTTAGAGTTATTGTCAAAAAAACGTTTTTTTTTTTTACTTTTCTCCCTAAACCTTGTGTAATGCAGAAAATTTTCCACCGATTTTAAATTTTCAAACTGTTTTGGATAGAAAAAAGATAGGACTTTCCCTGAGTCTGAATTGGTCAATACGCAAAAGAAAGATATCGTCGAGAGTCAAGTGTAATCGCGGCTAGTTGTGTTTGCATATCGCTCTAGATAAAATTTAAATTTTATAGTGTTTTTAACATCAATAATTTTAAATATAAAGTATAAAGAAGTTAATAACAATTAAATGTGTTTAAAAAAATATTAGCGCGCAAATGACACTTTCAAAAAAGTTTAATATAAAATTAAACAAACTATCAATAAATGCTTAAAAAGAAAAATACACCACATAAATCAAATAATACAAGTGTGTAAACATCTGATTTAAATTCAACACCAACATCTGTTTTAAATTCACCTCGATCCTCCATTTCAACATTGGTGGTTTGTGTCCATGCTAGGTCCGGTTTATGTCCATGCTAAGTAAAGTGGCGCCATCTATTGTAAATAAATGGCAACATCTCCCAGCAAACAAAATGTAGACAGAACAAATGTACAACATACTCAAACAACCGTAACTGATCGTAACAGCTTTCCACTTCTTAGATTCAATAAGGAAATGGAAAATCTACTAAATCTCCCAGATGAGAATGGAAGTAGCACTTCCCAGTTCAAAAATAGTAAAATAATTGAGTTGGAAAAAATAAATGCCCAGCTTCAAGACAGAATAAAATCTCTTGAAAAGTTTTGTACCTCTTTAAGAGAAGAAAACAAATCTCTGCGTGAAGAAATTTTTGCAAAAAAAAATCCCTCTAATTCAGAAGAAGTCCAAGACATTATATATGAAACGGACGAAGATGAGTTAGCCAAGGAAACAGAATGGATCGTTCATAGAAAACGAGCCTCAAAAAAAAGAAAACCAAATGGGTCACCAATTCCGATTTCTGATAATTCAGCAAAAGAAACAACGTCATCAGCAGCTACTAGCTCAAATCCAATTAAGAAACCACAGCGTCCTCCCCCAATTGTGGTTAATAATATGAGCGATAATAACAAGCTCCACAAAACAGTGAAAGAAAATGTTAAACAAGGATATTCAACCGTTGTAATGAACAATAATTCCCATAAAGTTATAACTTTTGACGTTAACGATTATAGGGAAACTACCAAAGCTCTTACTAATGACCATATAACATGGCATTCTTACGAAAATAAGCAAACTAGACCTATAAGGGTTATTGCCAAAAACTTGCACCGTTCAAGTGATCCTAACGACATAGTAACTGATTTAAATAAACAGGGCTTTAAAGCAACAAATGCTTTTAACAAAAGAAAATTCGGAACAAAAGAAGAACTAGATATGTTTGTCCTATCTTTTGACCATTTCGAAAATATAAATAAAATATACGAAATAAAAACAATCTTAAATCAAATAATAAAGATCGAACTCATTAAACTTCCGAAACAAATCCCACAATGCAAAAACTGCCAGTCATTTAATCACACGAAAAACTATTGCTCTAAAGAATCAAGATGCGTAAAATGCGCTGGAAAACATGAAACCAAAAAGTGTGACAAACCGGTTGGCTCTCAACCAAAATGTTGCAATTGTGGCGAACCGCATCCTGCTAGCTATCGGGGATGCATGGTGGCAAAAGAATTACAAAAACTTCGTGACAAAAAACGTAAAAACAACCCAGACACACCTGTCAATACCAATGATTTAGCAACAAATGAATTACCAGCTAATGACTTACCAACAGAAAGTCAACCCAAAAAAAGGTACATTTTAAAAAAAGACCCTTTTCAGAAGTTGTTAAGGCTTCTACCTCCCAAAAAATAACAAGAGAAACTGTTAAAAACTTAGGAAATGAAGATGCACTAGCTCGAATTCTCTCTAAATTAGATTCAATTGAATCATTTAATAAATCAATAGAAAGTCGCTTAAATATAGTTGAGCAAAACTTCTTTGCAATACTTAATGAATAAATCCCTTAAGATAATGCTATGGAACGCAAATGGTTTGCTTCAACACAAAGAAGAATTAATATTTGTCTTAGAAGAAAAAAATGTAGATATTTGCTTAATAAGTGAAACACATTTTACAATAGAATCCTTAAAAAGTAAAAAGTATGAGATCTACCACACTATCCATCCAAGCAACTGTGCTCGAGGGGGGAGTGCTGTATTAATAAAAAAGAGTATTTCATATTGGGAAGAAAACAAGATTTCTTGCGAAGAGTTTCAAGCTACAACAATAACATTTACATTTAATGGATCTCCCACATCTGTAACATCAGTTTATAGTCCACCGAGACACAATATAAAAATCCATCAATACAAAGATCTAATAAATTCACATAAATACAAATTCCTTATGGGAGGAGATTCTAATGCGAAAAATATTCAATGGGGCTCAAACCTGACAACAACAAAAGGTAAAGAACTACTAAACGCCATAAAAAACACTGGTAGTAGAGTGGTGTCCACTGGTAAACCAACTTATTGGCCTACCGATACAACGAAAACGCCGGACGTTATAGACTTTTTTATTCTCAAAAAAATTCCCCTAAATTGCGTCTATATAGAAGATGGCTATGAACTTAGTTCTGACCACTCACCAATTTACCTTACCCTTAACGGTATGGTTACACAAAATACATCCCACAATAGAATTGTTAACAAGAAAACAGATTGGAACTACTTTAAATCAATACTTAATTCATCAATAAATCATTGTCAAATTAACTCAACTGAAGATATTGAAAAAGAAACTCTTTTATTTACAAACACACTTCAACAAGCGGCTTGGCAAAGCACTCCCGAACTAACGAAGAAGCCTGGTTGTCCTTCTTATCCTCTAAGAATAAAACAGCTTATTTCTTCAAAGAGAAAGCTACGTAAAAAATGGCAACAGTCCCGCTCACCTGATGATAAGTCCAGATTAAACCATGCAGCCCAATTTCTAAAAAGGGAAATTAAAAAGTTTAAAGAAGATAATCTAAGTGATTATCTTTCAAACCTAACTTACGATAGTAAAACTGACTATTCACTTTGGAAAGCAGCTAAAGATCATAATAGACCAACAACAAACAAAACTCCAATTTTAAAAACAAATGGTACCTGGGCCAAAAGTAATTCAGAAAAAGTTGACACATTCGCTGATCATCTCAGCACTGTCTTTGGAACTAAAAGAACTCAATCCACCTCGATAAATGACATTTCCCTAAATAGTTATGGAAATTACGTCAGTTATAACTCTGCAAGTTCTGGAATAAACAACAATCAAAATAATATAGCAGAATTGAACGACATTAAACAAGTTTATCTAAAGGAAGTTATAAATGAAATTAAATACTTAAATTCCAAGAAATCTCCTGGATTCGATCAAATTACTGCCGACATATTGAAAAATTTACCATACAACGGAGTGGTTAAACTAATTACCATTTTTAACGCTTCCCTAAAATACAAATATATATCATGCTACTGGAAGGTACCAGAAATAATAATGGTCCCCAAACCAGGAAAAAATGCTCATGAAGTCAAATCCTACCGACCTATTTCGTTACTGCCCATAATGGGAAAACTATTTCAAAGAATAATTAGCACAAGATTAGAATTCGTTATAAAAACCAAAAACCTGATTCCAGACCATCAATTTGGATTTAGAAAACAACACTCTACTATTGAGCAGATACACAGAGTTACACATCAAATAGAGATCGCTCTTGAACACAAGGAGGTATGCTCAGCAGTATTCTTAGACGTATCCCAAGCTTTCGATGGTGTCTGGCATGCTGGACTTATGCGAAAGATACAAAATATTCTACCTACAACATATTGCGAACTACTTCAGTCCTACATTTCAGATAGATACTATAGAGTAAGATGCGAAAATCAGTACTCTAAACTTCATCAAATAACCTCTGGTGTCCCTCAAGGTAGTATTTTGGGCCCAACGTTATATTTATTGTACACATACGATATGCCTGTCACCAACAACTGTTTTATAGGCACTTTTGCTGATGACACTGTAATATTAGCGAAAGGTAAATCTAATCAAGAATCAACAACAATTCTTCAAAACGCGTTAAATCAAGTTGATCTGTGGACAAAAACTTGGCGTCTACAACTAAACAGCTCTAAATCAATTCATATCGACTTCACTCTAAAAAAAATTGAGCACATTCCTATCTATATAGACAACCAACAGGTGCCTATATCCGACCATGCAAAATACCTTGGAATGACGCTTGATGAAAAGCTTCTTTGGAAGAAGCATGTTGAAAAGAAAAAAAATGAGCTCGATATCAAATATAGAAAATTAATGTGGCTAGTTGGTAGAAATTCAAAATTTTCGACACACAATAAATTAATGTTGTACAACCAAGTTCTCAAACCTGTATGGTTGTATGGCATAAAAATAAAAAATATAAAAATGACATGTTAGTTTGTTTGTTTGTTTGTTTGTTTGTTTGTTTGTTTGTTTGTTTGTTTGTTTGTTTGTTTGTTTGTTTGTTTGTTTGTTTGTTTGTTTGTTTGTTTGTTTGTTTGTTTGTTTGTTTGTTTGTTTGTTTGTTTGTTTGTTTGTTTGTTTGTTTGTTTGTTTGTTTGTTTGTTTGTTTGTTTGTTTGTTTGTTTGTTTGTTTGTTTGTTTGTTTGTTTGTTTGTTTGTTTGTTTGTTTGTTTGTTTGTTTGTTTGTTTGTTTGTTTGTTTGTTTGTTTGTTTGTTTGTTTGTTTGTTTGTTTGTTTGTTTGTTTGTTTGTTTGTTTGTTTGTTTGTTTGTTTGTTTGTTTGTTTGTTTGTTTGTTTGTTTGTTTGTTTGTTTGTTTGTTTGTTTGTTTGTTTGTTTGTTTGTTTGTTTGTTTGTTTGTTTGTTTGTTTGTTTGTTTGTTTGTTTGTTTGTTTGTTTGTTTGTTTGTTTGTTTGTTTGTTTGTTTGTTTGTTTGTTTGTTTGTTTGTTTGTTTGTTTGTTTGTTTGTTTGTTTGTTTGTTTGTTTGTTTGTTTGTTTGTTTGTTTGTTTGTTTGTTTGTTTGTTTGTTTGTTTGTTTGTTTGTTTGTTTGTTTGTTTGTTTGTTTGTTTGTTTGTTTGTTTGTTTGTTTGTTTGTTTGTTTGTTTGTTTGTTTGTTTGTTTGTTTGTTTGTTTGTTTGTTTGTTTGTTTGTTTGTTTGTTTGTTTGTTTGTTTGTTTGTTTGTTTGTTTGTTTGTTTGTTTGTTTGTTTGTTTGTTTGTTTGTTTGTTTGTTTGTTTGTTTGTTTGTTTGTTTGTTTGTTTGTTTGTTTGTTTGTTTGTTTGTTTGTTTGTTTGTTTGTTTGTTTGTTTGTTTGTTTGTTTGTTTGTTTGTTTGTTTGTTTGTTTGTTTGTTTGTTTGTTTGTTTGTTTGTTTGTTTGTTTGTTTGTTTGTTTGTTTGTTTGTTTGTTTGTTTGTTTGTTTGTTTGTTTGTTTGTTTGTTTGTTTGTTTGTTTGTTTGTTTGTTTGTTTGTTTGTTTGTTTGTTTGTTTGTTTGTTTGTTTGTTTGTTTGTTTGTTTGTTTGTTTGTTTGTTTGTTTGTTTGTTTGTTTGTTTGTTTGTTTGTTTGTTTGTTTGTTTGTTTGTTTGTTTGTTTGTTTGTTTGTTTGTTTGTTTGTTTGTTTGTTTGTTTGTTTGTTTGTTTGTTTGTTTGTTTGTTTGTTTGTTTGTTTGTTTGTTTGTTTGTTTGTTTGTTTGTTTGTTTGTTTGTTTGTTTGTTTGTTTGTTTGTTTGTTTGTTTGTTTGTTTGTTTGTTTGTTTGTTTGTTTGTTTGTTTGTTTGTTTGTTTGTTTGTTTGTTTGTTTGTTTGTTTGTTTGTTTGTTTGTTTGTTTGTTTGTTTGTTTGTTTGTTTGTTTGTTTGTTTGTTTGTTTGTTTGTTTGTTTGTTTGTTTGTTTGTTTGTTTGTTTGTTTGTTTGTTTGTTTGTTTGTTTGTTTGTTTGTTTGTTTGTTTGTTTGTTTGTTTGTTTGTTTGTTTGTTTGTTTGTTTGTTTGTTTGTTTGTTTGTTTGTTTGTTTGTTTGTTTGTTTGTTTGTTTGTTTGTTTGTTTGTTTGTTTGTTTGTTTGTTTGTTTGTTTGTTTGTTTGTTTGTTTGTTTGTTTGTTTGTTTGTTTGTTTGTTTGTTTGTTTGTTTGTTTGTTTGTTTGTTTGTTTGTTTGTTTGTTTGTTTGTTTGTTTGTTTGTTTGTTTGTTTGTTTGTTTGTTTGTTTGTTTGTTTGTTTGTTTGTTTGTTTGTTTGTTTGTTTGTTTGTTTGTTTGTTTGTTTGTTTGTTTGTTTGTTTGTTTGTTTGTTTGTTTGTTTGTTTGTTTGTTTGTTTGTTTGTTTGTTTGTTTGTTTGTTTGTTTGTTTGTTTGTTTGTTTGTTTGTTTGTTTGTTTGTTTGTTTGTTTGTTTGTTTGTTTGTTTGTTTGTTTGTTTGTTTGTTTGTTTGTTTGTTTGTTTGTTTGTTTGTTTGTTTGTTTGTTTGTTTGTTTGTTTGTTTGTTTGTTTGTTTGTTTGTTTGTTTGTTTGTTTGTTTGTTTGTTTGTTTGTTTGTTTGTTTGTTTGTTTGTTTGTTTGTTTGTTTGTTTGTTTGTTTGTTTGTTTGTTTGTTTGTTTGTTTGTTTGTTTGTTTGTTTGTTTGTTTGTTTGTTTGTTTGTTTGTTTGTTTGTTTGTTTGTTTGTTTGTTTGTTTGTTTGTTTGTTTGTTTGTTTGTTTGTTTGTTTGTTTGTTTGTTTGTTTGTTTGTTTGTTTGTTTGTTTGTTTGTTTGTTTGTTTGTTTGTTTGTTTGTTTGTTTGTTTGTTTGTTTGTTTGTTTGTTTGTTTGTTTGTTTGTTTGTTTGTTTGTTTGTTTGTTTGTTTGTTTGTTTGTTTGTTTGTTTGTTTGTTTGTTTGTTTGTTTGTTTGTTTGTTTGTTTGTTTGTTTGTTTGTTTGTTTGTTTGTTTGTTTGTTTGTTTGTTTGTTTGTTTGTTTGTTTGTTTGTTTGTTTGTTTGTTTGTTTGTTTGTTTGTTTGTTTGTTTGTTTGTTTGTTTGTTTGTTTGTTTGTTTGTTTGTTTGTTTGTTTGTTTGTTTGTTTGTTTGTTTGTTTGTTTGTTTGTTTGTTTGTTTGTTTGTTTGTTTGTTTGTTTGTTTGTTTGTTTGTTTGTTTGTTTGTTTGTTTGTTTGTTTGTTTGTTTGTTTGTTTGTTTGTTTGTTTGTTTGTTTGTTTGTTTGTTTGTTTGTTTGTTTGTTTGTTTGTTTGTTTGTTTGTTTGTTTGTTTGTTTGTTTGTTTGTTTGTTTGTTTGTTTGTTTGTTTGTTTGTTTGTTTGTTTGTTTGTTTGTTTGTTTGTTTGTTTGTTTGTTTGTTTGTTTGTTTGTTTGTTTGTTTGTTTGTTTGTTTGTTTGTTTGTTTGTTTGTTTGTTTGTTTGTTTGTTTGTTTGTTTGTTTGTTTGTTTGTTTGTTTGTTTGTTTGTTTGTTTGTTTGTTTGTTTGTTTGTTTGTTTGTTTGTTTGTTTGTTTGTTTGTTTGTTTGTTTGTTTGTTTGTTTGTTTGTTTGTTTGTTTGTTTGTTTGTTTGTTTGTTTGTTTGTTTGTTTGTTTGTTTGTTTGTTTGTTTGTTTGTTTGTTTGTTTGTTTGTTTGTTTGTTTGTTTGTTTGTTTGTTTGTTTGTTTGTTTGTTTGTTTGTTTGTTTGTTTGTTTGTTTGTTTGTTTGTTTGTTTGTTTGTTTGTTTGTTTGTTTGTTTGTTTGTTTGTTTGTTTGTTTGTTTGTTTGTTTGTTTGTTTGTTTGTTTGTTTGTTTGTTTGTTTGTTTGTTTGTTTGTTTGTTTGTTTGTTTGTTTGTTTGTTTGTTTGTTTGTTTGTTTGTTTGTTTGTTTGTTTGTTTGTTTGTTTGTTTGTTTGTTTGTTTGTTTGTTTGTTTGTTTGTTTGTTTGTTTGTTTGTTTGTTTGTTTGTTTGTTTGTTTGTTTGTTTGTTTGTTTGTTTGTTTGTTTGTTTGTTTGTTTGTTTGTTTGTTTGTTTGTTTGTTTGTTTGTTTGTTTGTTTGTTTGTTTGTTTGTTTGTTTGTTTGTTTGTTTGTTTGTTTGTTTGTTTGTTTGTTTGTTTGTTTGTTTGTTTGTTTGTTTGTTTGTTTGTTTGTTTGTTTGTTTGTTTGTTTGTTTGTTTGTTTGTTTGTTTGTTTGTTTGTTTGTTTGTTTGTTTGTTTGTTTGTTTGTTTGTTTGTTTGTTTGTTTGTTTGTTTGTTTGTTTGTTTGTTTGTTTGTTTGTTTGTTTGTTTGTTTGTTTGTTTGTTTGTTTGTTTGTTTGTTTGTTTGTTTGTTTGTTTGTTTGTTTGTTTGTTTGTTTGTTTGTTTGTTTGTTTGTTTGTTTGTTTGTTTGTTTGTTTGTTTGTTTGTTTGTTTGTTTGTTTGTTTGTTTGTTTGTTTGTTTGTTTGTTTGTTTGTTTGTTTGTTTGTTTGTTTGTTTGTTTGTTTGTTTGTTTGTTTGTTTGTTTGTTTGTTTGTTTGTTTGTTTGTTTGTTTGTTTGTTTGTTTGTTTGTTTGTTTGTTTGTTTGTTTGTTTGTTTGTTTGTTTGTTTGTTTGTTTGTTTGTTTGTTTGTTTGTTTGTTTGTTTGTTTGTTTGTTTGTTTGTTTGTTTGTTTGTTTGTTTGTTTGTTTGTTTGTTTGTTTGTTTGTTTGTTTGTTTGTTTGTTTGTTTGTTTGTTTGTTTGTTTGTTTGTTTGTTTGTTTGTTTGTTTGTTTGTTTGTTTGTTTGTTTGTTTGTTTGTTTGTTTGTTTGTTTGTTTGTTTGTTTGTTTGTTTGTTTGTTTGTTTGTTTGTTTGTTTGTTTGTTTGTTTGTTTGTTTGTTTGTTTGTTTGTTTGTTTGTTTGTTTGTTTGTTTGTTTGTTTGTTTGTTTGTTTGTTTGTTTGTTTGTTTGTTTGTTTGTTTGTTTGTTTGTTTGTTTGTTTGTTTGTTTGTTTGTTTGTTTGTTTGTTTGTTTGTTTGTTTGTTTGTTTGTTTGTTTGTTTGTTTGTTTGTTTGTTTGTTTGTTTGTTTGTTTGTTTGTTTGTTTGTTTGTTTGTTTGTTTGTTTGTTTGTTTGTTTGTTTGTTTGTTTGTTTGTTTGTTTGTTTGTTTGTTTGTTTGTTTGTTTGTTTGTTTGTTTGTTTGTTTGTTTGTTTGTTTGTTTGTTTGTTTGTTTGTTTGTTTGTTTGTTTGTTTGTTTGTTTGTTTGTTTGTTTGTTTGTTTGTTGTTTGTTGTTTGTTTGTTTGTTTGTTTGTTTGTTTGTTTGTTTGTTTGTTTGTTTGTTTGTTTGTTTGTTTGTTTGTTTGTTTGTTTGTTTGTTTGTTTGTTTGTTTGTTTGTTTGTTTGTTTGTTTGTTTGTTTGTTTGTTTGTTTGTTTGTTTGTTTGTTTGTTTGTTTGTTTGTTTGTTTGTTTGTTTGTTTGTTTGTTTGTTTGTTTGTTGTTTGTTTGTTTGTTTGTTTGTTTGTTTGTTTGTTTGTTTGTTTGTTTGTTTGTTTGTTTGTTTGTTTGTTTGTTTGTTTGTTTGTTTGTTTGTTTGTTTGTTTGTTTGTTTTGTTTGTTTGTTTGTTTGTTTGTTTGTTTGTTTGTTTGTTTGTTTGTTTGTTTGTTTGTTTGTTTGTTGTTTGTTTGTTTGTTTGTTTGTTTGTTTGTTTGTTTGTTTGTTTGTTTGTTTGTTTGTTTGTTTGTTTGTTTGTTTGTTTGTTTGTTTGTTTGTTTGTTTGTTTGTTTGTTTGTTTGTTTGTTTGTTTGTTTGTTTGTTTGTTTGTTTGTTTGTTTGTTTGTTTGTTTGTTTGGTTGTTTGTTTGTTTGTTTGTTTGTTTGTTTGTTTGTTTGTTTGTTTGTTTGTTTGTTTGTTTGTTTGTTTGTTTGTTTGTTTGTTTGTTTGTTTGTTTGTTTGTTTGTTTGTTTGTTTGTTTGTTTGTTTGTTTGTTGTTTGTTTGTTTGTTTGTTTGTTTGTTTGTTTGTTGTTTGTTTGTTTGTTGTTTGTTTGTTTGTTTGTTTGTTTGTTTGTTTGTTTGTTTGTTTGTTTGTTTGTTTGTTTGTTTGTTTGTTTGTTTGTTTGTTTGTTTGTTTGTTTGTTTGTTTGTTTGTTTGTTGTTTGTTTGTTTGTTTGTTTGTTTGTTTGTTTGTTTGTTTGTTTGTTGTTGTTTGTTTGTTGTTGTTTGTTTGTTTGTTTGTTTGTTGTTTGTTTGTTTGTTTGTTTGTTTGTTTGTTTGTTTGTTTGTTTGTTTGTTTGTTTGTTTGTTGTTTGTTTGTTTGTTTGTTTGTTTGTTTGTTGTTTGTTTGTTTGTTTGTTTGTTTGTTTGTTTGTTTGTTTGTTGTTTGTTTGTTTGTTTGTTTGTTTGTTTGTTGTTTGTTTGTTTGTTGTTGTTTGTTTGTTTGTTTGTTTGTTTGTTTGTTTGTTTGTTTGTTTGTTTGTTTGTTTGTTTGTTTGTTTGTTTGTTTGTTTGTTTGTTTGTTTGTTTGTTTGTTTGTTTGTTTGTTTGTTTGTTTGTTTGTTTGTTTGTTTGTTTGTTTGTTTGTTTGTTTGTTGTTTGTTGTTTGTTTGTTTGTTTGTTTGTTTGTTTGTTTGTTGTTTGTTTGTTTGTTTGTTTGTTTGTTTGTTTGTTTGTTTGTTTGTTTGTTTGTTTGTTTGTTTGTTTGTTTGTTTGTTTGTTTGTTTGTTTGTTTGTTTGTTTGTTTGTTTGTTTGTGTGTTGTTTGTTTGTTTGTTTGTTTGTTTGTTTGTTTGTTGTTTGTTTGTTTGTTTGTTTGTTTGTTTGTTTGTTTGTTTGTTTGTTGTTTGTTTGTTTGTTTGTTTGTTGTTTGTTTGTTTGTTTGTTTGTTTGTTTGTTTGTTGTTTGTTTGTTTGTTTGTTTGTTTGTTTGTTTGTTTGTTTGTTTGTTTGTTTGTTTGTTTGTTGTTTGTTTGTTTGTTTGTTTGTTTGTTTGTTTGTTTGTTGTTTGTTTGTTTGTTTGTTTGTTTGTTTGTTTGTTGTTGTTTGTTTGTTTGTTTGTTGTTTGTTTGTTTGTTTGTTTGTTTGTTTGTTTGTTGTTTGTTTGTTGTTGTTTGTTGTTTGTTTGTTTGTTTGTTTGTTTGTTTGTTGTTTGTTTGTTTGTTTGTTTGTTTGTGTTTGTTTGTTTGTTTGTTTGTTTGTTTGTTTGTTTGTTTGTTTGTTTGTTTGTTTGTTTGTTGTTTGTTTGTTTGTTTGTTTGTTTGTTTGTTTGTTTGTTTGTTGTTTGTTGTTTGTTTGTTTGTTTGTTTGTTTGTTTGTTTGTTTGTTTGTTTGTTTGTTTGTTTGTTTGTTTGTTTGTTTGTTTGTTTGTTTGTTTGTTTGTTTGTTTGTTTGTTTGTTTGTTTGTTTGTTTGTTTGTTTGTTTGTTTGTTTGTTTGTTTGTTTGTTTGTTTGTTTGTTTGTTTGTTTGTTTGTTTGTTTGTTTGTTTGTT